>JAVJIX010000096.1:1530000-1960000 GCA_036785185.1 Paratrypauchen microcephalus
ACTATGACTACTTCTACTGTGTGTACAGTATGCACATGTGTAGTAGTAGTATGTCTCATGTTACTGGAGAACACAGCATTACGGGGGAGTCCTGTGTCAAAGGCTATGTTAGCGATAGCAGCAGTTTTGCATTACCGTCAATAAATGTTTTGGGCATCATCTCGTACTGCGAATATGATATGTCTTACGTCAGATGCCCTTCCAATCAAGCCATTTTTCACATCTCTACGAGGCTTTGGTCTGTCAATTTCAGTATAAATATTGTGGTAGGAGATATTCATTTAAAACATGTATTCATTTAATACTACTACTGCTATGCTCCTGCTGCTACTACTACTACTCCTATAGCAACTACTACTACTTCCATTACGAGGAGTCCTGTGTCAGAGGTGGTTAGCGATATTCATTACGTCAATAAATGTTCTGGGCATCATGTCATACAGCGAATGTGATACGTCTTATGTCAGATGCCCTTCCAGACAAGGTACATTCCACTTTTAATATTTGCAGGAGGGTTGGGTCTCTTAGTATCATAATAATGTGGTAGAATCATTTGAAATAGGCCAACGTCTTTAAAAGGTCATTGTGGATGATGAAGAGCATGCTGACGGGTGAGCAGAAAAATGAATCAATCTCTTGGTATTATAAGAAAAGTTTGTACATTTTTGGACTCAAAATCTATACTTACATTATACTATAGTTTAATGTATCCATATCTGTCACAGTGTAATATTGTCTGAGCAAGCAAATTCTCAGCTACCCTGAACAAAATATTATTGGTGCAAAAATATTTTGTTCAGATTGCAACTCATTCCATGCTGCTAACATCGTCTGCTAATTCATGAATTCATTAATTTTTAAAATATTTTTGACAGGAGTATCCAAACTTTTTCCACGCAGGGCTGCATATACATACATATTATACATACATATTATACATACATATTATACATACATATTATACATACATATTATACATACATATTATACATACATATTATACATACATATTATACATACATATTATACATACATATTATACATACATATTATACATACATATTCAGTGACAGTGACACTTTCAGGTAGATGCATTTTAGAAGAAGCAACTTCATTGATCTCACACTGGAGAAATTCTTTCTTTCTTTCTTTCTTTCTTTCTTTATTAGTTTATTTGACAGGGACAATGTGCAAAAACATTAAAGATGCTTTACACCAGATTATAGCTGAAGCTAGTTTCCATCTGTAGTTCCTGAGCAGGTGAGAAATGCAATATAATCAATCAATCAATACACACTCACACACTACAAATGACCAATTATTACACAATAAAATATTACAATAAAATCTCACTCAGATTATAACATACCAGTTCTCATTCTTAATGCTGACACTGCTGATTCTCTAATAATAATTTCTTAACATTAAATGAAAAGTTTTTCATGTCAGAGAAAAGTTTCAAACTTTGTGGCAATTTATTCCATTCTTTGATGCTTTGAAAGAAAAAGGCCGAGCTCCGTTTAGGTCGTCTGCAGTCACCTGGAGGTCCTGGAGCTCCGTTTAGGTCGTCTGCAGTCACCTGGAGGTCCTGGCTGTTTGTTCAGAGCTGGACACATTTTTTCAGTGGAGGAGGCGCTGTGTTATTTAAGATTTTAAAGACTAATCGCACATTTGAATAGGTGATTAAATTGTCAAAGTTTAGCATTTTATGTTGTGCAAATATTGGACAATGATGCAGTGGCTTTTTGTCCAGTATCTTAACAGCCTGATTATATAAGGACTTTAAGGGTTTTGTTGTTGTCTCACAGACTTGAGACCAACAAGTTATACAATAATTAATATGTGAGGTAATCATTGCATCCAGATAAACCTTTGCAGCATCATTGCTAAATTAGTTTCGAGTGTGTCTAAACACAGACAGACTATATTTTAAAGTATTAGAAACTTTTTTAACATGCTTTTTAAAACTAAAAATTGGATCCAGAAGAACTCCTAAATATGTGAATTCCTCTACTGTTTTGAGTTGGCTCTTATTTATGTATATACATGGAAAGGAAGACTTCTGTTTTTGTGTCTTAGTAAAATACATTGCCACCGTTTTGTTTGTTTCTTCTCTGCATTTAACCCATCCTGTTATCAGGAGCAGTGAGCAGCACATTACTGCGCCCGGGGACCATCTCCATGATCTTCTTGTTTCGGCTTGGTCAGGACCTGGAGGATTTACCTATGGTGCATGTTTTGGGTTGATGGGGGAAACAGGAGTGCCCGGAGGAAACCCACCTAGACACGGGGATTGAACCCAGACCATGCATGCAAACTCCACACAGACCCGGGGATTGAACCTTCTTGCTGTGAAGCATGAGCGCTAGCCACTCAGCCACCGTGCCACCATTTATATGAGTTTGACGGAGCCACAACACCTTTAAAAGTCCTATAACGCAAATTTTAGGTCTGTATCATAATGTAGTGAGTTGTTATTGAGGTTGCAGTGATCGAGATACCGGAATTTGAAGTAAAAAGTACTGCTTATTTAGGCCAATTCAGCTGCATTCCTGGGGGCCAACAAAAATTGGTCAGAAGGCCGGATTTGACCCCTGGGCCATAGTTTGGACACCCCTGATTTATGATATCCATATTTATCAAATTTGTATTTTTATCTATAAAATTCTTTATAATACAACTATGATCCCTAAACATTTCACATTTGACTTTAAAACCAATGCAGAGATACACAACTCATTAAAATAGTAATTTTCATGTTCCAAAATGTGTCACATCAAGAGCTCAGTTTTCCCTACGATCCAGAGGCTGTAAATTGTGGAGCCAGTTTTCACATGTGGTTAGTGATGGCAGATCAGAAACGTTTAAAGAGTTTGAGGAAATGTTTGATATTTCATGGTAATGTTTGATAATCATTCAATTGTGGATGTTTCATTGTGTTTTAATCCATGTTTGAATCAAATGTTTTAAATCTAAGGTGTGTAAATGTCATTTTTAGTCATGCACAGCTATACAGTGAACCCTCGCTCTATCGCGGTTCACTGTTCGCGCCCTCGCTGTTTCGCTGATTTATTATTATTTTTTTCTATTTTTTTTATAGTGTAACTTTTTTTTTACAGCCTTAAAACATGTAGAATAATTGTAAAATATAAAGTTGTCCTACTTTGCGGATTTCGCTTATTGCGGGTTATTTCTGGAACCTAACCCCCGCGATAAACGAGGGATTACTGTAATGTTCAATTTTAATGTATTCATACGGTGGAGGCTTGAATATAAGTCCTTTTGGGGGTCATTCCAGAATTGGAGGACATTTTACGTCCCACCCACCAAATATTAAATAATCCACATACAAAATACTAAAACATACAGTTTCTGAGTGAATTTACTTGTCCTGAGACCAAATCTAAAAAAAACTAAGAGAAAAGAATGCTTGAAAATAGTTTTTAAAATACCTAATAAATCTGGGGCACCCCCCAAAATGCCATTTTCCTCTTTTCCCACCGCTCTAATGGCCAAATTGAATCTCTATTTCTATAATTTGTTTCATTGCCATCTCTTGTAACTGTGGGAACATTTGTTTTAATAGACATAATATTTCAAATAATAATTATTATTCATGGAACATGTGTCCCACAACCTGCACCAACCCTGTTACCAGAACATTTTTAGTCTGGTAGAAGAAGAAGAAAACAGAAAACCACATGATCCCCTGGACTTGACATCATCAAACAGTTTTCCAAAAGAATGGGCAGAGCAAAGGTTTATCTTCTCTTCTATTTTTCATATTTTTATAAAACAGTTAGTCTTGATTGAATGTCTCACTCTGCCTCATGCAACCCTGTTATGCAGAATAAGACCTTTTTTTTGTTTCCTTTACGTATTTGCATAAATAAGTTTTTCCTCTTGATTAGTAATAACAGCTAAACAGCTTCTATTCCTGAGATAAATCGAACATTAGTGCGATTTTGCAACCCTGTTACCTGCAACCCTGTTACTGTGATTAGAGTAAATAAATAAATAAATCATATAATAAAAAATGTACCATTGACCGTCAGCTGAGCTAATCAGGCATTTAATAGTTTATTACCGATTATTGATGAATGTGTAGCAGAAAATCAGAAAAGTGAAGGTTTATTTTTCAAGAATTTTAAAGTCCTCCAATTCTGGAATGACCCTTGGGTTTTTTCCAGCGCCTACTTTTTTATCGAGTGTGCTTTTTTATTCTTATGTTATATACGTACAAAATACATTGATAATTAAAAAAACGACCGTGCTCTGTTTATTTCAGTTTGTAACGTGGCTCACACCAGATTCGTATGTGTCACTCTTAAGTAAGTAGTAGACTTTATCAATCTGGAACGGCTCTCACTGAAAACAATCAGGAAAGATGGAGCGTCATGACGGATATTCAAATCTAATTGGTTGAACCGTCACAATAGTGGAATAAACAAAACAAAAATCAAGCTTTTGTTACGTCCGGCGAGAGTAAAGCGCAGACACCTTCCCTGTCCGCAAAAGCACAACGCGCTTCACTCTGCGACAAAACAGTCTGTACTGATGCTAAAATCAGCTCATGTGCATCTATCACACCGGCTGTAATGTATTGTAAATTGCGCAATCACCGTTTGTGTGTCCCTACTGCTGCCTGTAGTTCAGTTGTAATAAATGCATTCTGAAGACACTGCATGTCTCATCCATGTCTCAGCTAAACTTATAAACAATAGGGAAGGGCCCCTCAAACTGATGGAGAGCTGGAGCAGGGACCCCTACTATATTTATGGAATACAATTGTGTTTTTATATTAAAGTGGGCCTAGTGTCGTGTATAAACATAACTACTCTGTTATTCTACAGTCAATACTAGTGGGGGTTTCCATTAAAGTCCAGGCGTATCCTGAAATCCTGAGCTGAAACTCGCTCCATCTCCAGTTTAAGGCTACGTTTACACGGCGACGATCAAACCAGAAGACGCAAAAGTGGCGTCTCGTCTTCAATTTTTTATCCGTGTTTATACGAAGATGCAAAAGTGAACGCAAAAGCCAGCGAAGGGAGGCGCTGGACTGAAAAAACAAAACAAAAAAAGCATCACAACAGCGTCAAGTTACATTTCTAACCACGACTGTACCGGAAAAGAGAAAGGTAAAACTTCAAAATAAAATGTTCTAGTTGCGTTTTAAATGAGTTGTTAAGTTCCGCTCCAGACATTTCAGTGACTTGTATTTTTGTTGACATGTTTTTGAATATTGTACTGAAAATAGTGACATTACAGGAGGATTTCAGTGAATTAGAAAATATAAAATCACATGGGGTTTTATATTTGAAGTGCCTCATGCGGAAGTCGCTTGTCTTGGCGTCTGTGGCTGTGAGAGTGTGAGAAAGACTTGTACGGGAAGAAGAGAAAAGACCGTAGACGTGTGTGGGTGCGATTTATACAATTGTTGAAATGACTCTTGTATGTTGACTAGCGCAGCTTGAACATCCGTGGTATCAAGGTATGCCGCATCTATGTGACGTAAACGCGTACGCGACGTGAGCAGATCTGACCAGTTTTGCGTCTTGGGCAGTTTACACGGAGACGCTACAGCGGAGCGTATTTAACTTTTCCACTCTGGAGGGTGGTTTCAGATTTTTACGTTTTTAGGCCCCAAAAACGCCGTCACCGTGTAAACGAAAGGCACTTCCGATAAAATATTTTGTCGTTTTTACCCGTAAGTGTTCTCGTGTAAACAGGCCCTAAGCCTCAACTTGTTCCATGACAGAAATAAGCCTGGGTTTTTTCTAATAATACTAATACTAATACTAATACTTTTCTTCTAATACTATAATAAGAATAATACTTACACTGCCTGACAAAAGTATTAGGACGATTGTGTATTTCTGAACTTTCATAATGACAACAAGACGTATTGGTAATGACAACAAATCAATTTATTGATATGTTAAAGCAAATTTCATCCTGTGTAAAGGCATATTATTGCAAAAAATGTAGCAATATCAAGTTAAATAGCTTTTTCACCAAAATAACCACCTTTAGCCTTTACAAATTCGAGGCATTCTGTCCAAAGATTTTTCAAGATGTCCATCCTCTATAGTTTTCCACTCATCCTGAAGACATTTCCACAGGTGTTTAACGTTAGTCGGACTCCTGGAGCGCACTTTAATATCCAAATAATCCCACACTTTTTCGATGGGTGACAGGTCAGGAGACTGGGGCGGTGATGTCATAACCTGCAGTTGATGACGCTGTTCACACGTCTCCAAATGACCCTGACACAGTTTGGACGAGCGCTTTGGGTCATTATCGTGTTGGAACCAGAAGTTTCGTCCAGAGTTCAGAAATACACAATCGTCCTAATACAGTGGTACCTCACCTTACGAAATTAATTTGTTCCAGAAGTGGTTTCGTAACGTGAAAAATTCGTAAGTTGAGTAGCTATTTCAATGGAAAAAGCCTGATTCGTTCCAAGGCCCCGATACAAGTTTTTTTTTATAGTGTAACTTTTTTTATAGTGTAACATTGTGTTCTGCGTCCTGCGTCCTTTTCTCACATTTGTCTCTGTTTAAACACTCAAACTTTCATAGATTTTCAACAAAATTATTAATAGTGAAGTGTGGGGGGAAGGAGGAGTGGGGAGAAAACACGTGTGCGCAGCATGACCCAGCGCGGAGCTGACAGCAGGTCTAGACCAAGGTCTAAACCTGGACTGGACCAGGACTAAACCAGGACTAAACCTGGACTAAACCAGGACTAAACCAGGACTAAACCAGGACTAGACCAGGACTAGATCAGGTGGATTAAAGCGCCGCGCGCGGGTCTATTTCCTGGTTTCGTTTCGAGTCACAGCTAAGGGGAGCAGCGAGGAGGGGATTGCACGCAGTCTGAGCGCATGAACGAGACCTGTGCTGGTCTAGACCAGGTCTAGAGCAGGTCTAGACCACCGCGGCTCTTGCATACGTTCGTGGGTCTTGTTCATGCGCTCAGACTGCGTGCGGTCCCCCTCCGTGCTCCCCTCAGCTGTGACTTGAAACGAAACCAGGAAATAGACCCGCACGCAGCGCTTTAATCCACCTGGTCTAGTCCTGGTCCAGTCCTGGTTTAGACCAGGTTTAGTCCTGGTCCAGTCCTGGTCTAGTCCTGGTCTAGTCCTGGTTTAGTCCAGGTTTAGTCCTGGTTTAGTCCAGGTTTAGTCCTGGTCCAGTCCTGGTTTAGTCCTGGTCTAGACCTGCTGTCAGCTCCGCGCCGGGTCATGTGCGCTATCACACGTGTCAGAGCGCAGTCTTCTCCCCCCTCCCCCTTCCCCCCACACTTCACTATTAATAATTTTGTTGAAAATCTATGAAAGTTTGAGTGTTTAAACGAGAGACAAATGTGAGAAAAGTTTAAATCCAGTCTGAGAAAAGCGTATAATGTGTGTGGCTGAGCGCGCATTATTTGAATTTTTGAGATTTCGCGTTTCGTAACTTGAATTTTCTTTCGTATCTAGAGACCAAAATTTACCGTGAAGGCGTTTCGTAACTTGAAATTTTCGTTTGTTGGGTCATTCATAAGGTGAGGTACCACTGTACTTTTGTCAGGCAGTGTATACTACTTACTCTAATACGACTATGCTGCTGCTACTACTACTATTACTACTACTACTGGTACTACTACAGCCTCGCTGCTGCTACCACTACTACTACTCTGCTATCACTACTCCTCTACTATTACGCTGCTATTACTACTAATACTACTGTTACTACTACTGTGCTGCAACTACACCTACTAAACCTACTACTCCTGCCACTAGCACCCACACGGTGTATTCTTAATATAATTTATAAATGGTCGATTTGTCACGTTTTTCAGTTGCAGAATTGCTCGGAAAACACGTTTTTTTACTTGACATTCATCAAAATGAGTCATTTCTAATTAGCACTGAGCATTCGACTTTCTACATCACTGTGGGACAGTGCAATAAATCTAAAGATATAGGCACACACTGTCAGACCGTTCACGCTCTAAACAAAAGAGCTTTTCAGAACACCACTTGGTTCATATTTCAGCTTTCACTTTGTAGCTCTGGGCTCTTGAACTTTTGCTTGCCCCTTGTTCTACTACTATGTTGCTACAACTACTACTACTACTGCTAAAACTGCTACTACTACTACTACTGCTACCAGGGAGGTTGACAGGAGGGGACAAAGAGGTCTGTTGTCCCGGGCCCCAGGGTTTTAGGGGCCCAGAATTGAACCCTCTTCCTATTCATTTATATTAGAGGGGGGCCCATGTGAGGCTTATTGCCCTGGGGCCCCAAACTTCTGTCAATAGACTTGACTACTACTACTACTACTACTACGACTACTGCTATTGCTACTTCTACTACTACTACTGCTATTGCTACTACTACTACTGCTACTGATGAAGGAACAATATCCTTCAATATATTTATAAGATAAACTGGATAAAATAGCACGGTTATAATGAACACAATTAGATGACTTAAATGGTAAAATCTGTTGATGACAGCACAAAATTTCTACCTGAGACGTAACAATCCGAGCAAAGGTATCTGAGCATCAAAAGTGAAAGTGAAAATTATATAACCTGTTAAAGGAAAAGTAACGTTTTTTACAATTTGAGCCTTATTTCGGTAATAAAACAAGTTGTTTTACTCACCCATATCACTTTGGTGTCATATGGAGCATTTCCGGAGATGTTTTAGATTAGCGTTAGGCTAACGCCGTTAGGCTAACGCCGTTAGCCTAACGCGACTTATAGCCATAGCTCGGGGCATTCCCCGAGCATGTAATATGCCCCGTGCGGGCTCCAAATAACACAAACTTTAGCACTTTTCAAATCATAGAAGCTCGATGTCTTTAGTCTACGATTTCGTTTGAATCAAAAGTGGCCTGTAATCCGAGATTTATCCATAGTTTACAGCTTTGCGTTCCATGTTTGGGTCCCGGGAGCTGAGAGCACAGTCCGCACATGCGCACTGGCGTCCTCATCTACTCGAAACTATGGCTAAATCTCGGATTACAGGCCACCTTTGACTCAAACGAAATCGTAGACTAAAGACATCGAGCTTCTATGATTTGAAAAGTGCTAAAGTTTGTGTGAAAAGTCCCTCAGTCGTCCAGGTAGAATCCATGATCAAAGTTTGTGCTAAAGTTTGTGTTATTTGGAGCCCGCACGGGGCATATTACATGCTCGGGGAATGCCCCGAGCTATGGCTATAAGTCACGCTAACGGTGTTAGCCTAACGCTAATCTAAAACATCTCCGCTAATCTAAAAAATGCTCCATATGACACCAAAGTGCTATGGGTGAGTAAAACAACTTGTTTTATTACCGAAAAAAACGTTACTTTTCCTTTAATATGTTGTTTTCTGCAAATATAGCTTTTTCAAAACAATGAAAGGTAACGTAACGTGGTGATCTAAATATGTGATGTGTTAGCAGTTAATGCACCTCACAAGTAAAATACCCCCTCTTTAAGTTTACAACTTCAAAGCATATGGGCCACACATTCTGCCACTACTACAGCTACTACAACTACCACTGCTACTACTCCTTCTGCCGCTACTACTAAGCCAAACAGCCGTACATGGGACACAATTTTCTGAAGTTTTGTGCAGTTGAAAGTCATCATTTTTGACTTCCTGTTTCCACTGCTGTCAGCACATTCACACAAGAGGATGGTGCACGGGGCCAGGAGAACGTGCTTCTGCTTCTAGTTTCTCTGGAACTGTGGAGCTAATGGACAATCATCAGGTTTCAGATGACATCACAGCATTCTCTAGGCCAATAATATTTCATACAGTAGAGATGGGGGCAGCTAAAGTAAATACAGCTAAAATGTAGGTTTTTATTTTCATATAGCAATTTAATGGGTTTAGTAACCTGTAGAAAAGATTACATTAAAGATTTGTGAATAAACGTTTTAGATTTCATGACAAAGTACAATGTAAAAAAGTAGTACAATGAAAAACTGGCCCTTGCCCTCCCATCTGGGACTAAGACGTCATCAAATTTAGAATCTGAAAACCATCAATACATGTATCTGAGATCAAAGGTGAGTAGTAAATTTGTTCTTTTCAGAGTACTTTTCTACCAGCATATCTTTACTCCTACTTATACAATCAGATTTTTGATTGAGGGGGCGGCAGTAGCTCAGTTGGTAGAGCGCATGCCTAGTGATCCAGGGGTTGGCGGTTCAAATCCCGGATGGATGGACCGCGTGTGATCTGATGCTGCCGTTGTGTCCTTGGGCAAGACACTTAACCCCACCTCGCCCCCAGTGTCTGCGGACACTGGTAGCCCCCATGGCAGAAGATAAATCAAGGCCCGTTGTGACGTGAGCCGTCTTCCTGTGGACCCACCAGGATTCATGAGGGCTGGTGCATTGTGTTCTGGGCAGTGGAACACTGCTTGGACTGCTGCCCCTGCTGACCCAGAGAATGGAAGAAGATGAATGAATAAATTTTTTATTGAAGTAATAGTACTGTTATACGGGAAGAATTTTGGTTACAAGTGGCAAAAGCTTCATGTTGTTTAGAAGAAGAAGAAGTGACTATTGATCTCACACTGGAGAAATTCTTCTCTGCATTTTAACCCATCCTATATATATATATACTATATATATATATATATATATATATATATATATATATATATATATATATATATATATATATATATATATATATATATATATATATATATATATATATATATATATATATATATATATATATATATATATATATATATATATATATATATATATATATATATATATATATATATATATATATATATATATATATATATATATATATATATATATATATATATATATATATATATATATATATATATATATTAGTGCTGTCAGGCGATTAAAAAAATTAATCTAATTAATTACAGGATTTGTAATTAATCTAATTAATCGCATTTTTAAAATAATTTTTTTAAGGTGGTTTATTGTGCTCTCCCACAGTGCAAAAAAGGTGTCAAACGTGTGATTTATAGTGGTACAGTGAAAAGACTGCAGACTTCCCCTTTAAGTCTAAGTTTTTCACTCACTCTCTTTGTCTCCACTGTAAACATGACAAGACTGCTGGCAGACCCCCATTCCCCCTCCCACATTATGTAACATTCATTGGAAAGTTCATTTACACCATTCCACTAAAACATGGCGAATATTTCTGGTGCCAAAAGGTGAGCACGTGCAGCAGCTTTCTTGCAACGTCAATAAATAATATTGTAATGACCTGGGTTAATGGTGTCTGTGCCTTTAAAGGGATATGCCACCCCCAGGTCAAATTTGGGCATCTCCCCACAGTCCAGAGACTAAAATAAGTGGTGGAAAGCATTTTCCTGCTCACCCAGCCATTGTCCGAGTCTGTCGCCACTGACCGCCGCGGTATCTGGTGCTCCTCCGCCTTAGAATGGAGTCTAACGTAGCCAGAGAAAGATTTCGGCCAAAAGGAATTAATTTGCTCGATGCGTTTCCCAATTACTTTGTGTGTAGTGCGCATTCATATCGAGTGCAAATAAATGTGCAAATCAACACGGAGAGCTTGACTTGGTCATTTTGGGTGGGAACTATTTTCCAGTGCGTAAGAATACAGCCGTATCACGCAGCACGCTGCCAGGGGAATCCCAGTTACGCACCGGGAAGGGAGTTCCCCTGTTGCACAACGTGGTGCGTGATACGACTGTATTCTTACGCACTGGAAAATACACTCAACAAAAATATAAACGCAACACTTTTGTTTTTGCTCCCATTTTTCCTGAGATGGACCCAAAGATCCAAAATTCACTCCAGATACACAACACTACCATTTCTCTCAAACATTGTTCACAAATCTGTCCAAATGTGTGACAGCGAGCACCTCTGCCCCGCCGAGACAATCCACCCCACTTCACAGGTGCGCCACATCAAGATGCCGATCCGACATCATGACCAGTGCACAGGTGCGCCCCAGACTGCCCACAATAAAAGGCCACCCCGAAATGTGCTTTTTTTTTTGCTTTATTGGGGGTCTCTGGACTCAGAACCAGTCAGTATCTGGTGTGACCACCATTTGCCTCATGCAGTGCAACACATCTTCTTCGCATAGAGTTTATCAGATTGTCAGTTGTGGCCTGTGGAATGTTGGTCCACTCCTCTTCAAAGGCTGTTATGGATGAAGAACACAGGTGCATTTTATTGATGGCATTTTGAATGCACAGAGATACCGTGATGAGATCCTGAGGCCCATTGTTGTGCCATACATCCATGAACATCACCTCATGTTTCAGCGAGATAATGCACGGCCCCATGTTGCAAGGATCTGTACACAATTCTTGGAAGCTGAAAATGTCCCAGTTCTTGCATGGCCAGCATACTCACCGGACATGTCACCCATTGAGCATGTTTGGGATGTGCTTGACCGGCGTATACGACAGCGTGTACCAGCTCCCACTAATATCCAGCAACTTCACACAGCCATTGAAGAGGAGTGGACCAACATTCCACAGGCCACAACTGACAATCTGATAAACTCTATGCGAAGAAGATGTGTTGCACTGCATGAGGCAAATGGTGGTCACACCAGATACTGACTGGTTCTGAGTCCCCACACCCCCAATAAAGCAAAAAAAATGCACATTTCGGGGTGGCCTTTTATTGTGGGCAGTCTGGGGTGCACCTGTGCACTGGTCATGATGTCGGATCGGCATCTTGATGTGGCGCACCTGTGAGGTGGGGTGGATTGTCTCGGCGGGGCAGAGGTGCTCGCTGTCACACATTTGGACAGATTTGTGAACAATGTTTGAGAGAAATGGTAGTGTTGTGTATCTGGAGTGAATTTTGGATCTTTGGGTCCATCTCAGGAAAAATGGGAGCAAAAACAAAAGTGTTGCGTTTATATTTTTGTTGAGTATAGTTCCCACCCAAAATGACCAAGTCAAGCTCTCCGTGTTGATTTGCACATTTATTTGCACTCGATATGAATGCGCACTACACAGAAAGTAATTGGGAAACGCATCGAGCAAATTAATTCCTTTTGGCCGAAATCTTTCTCTGCCGACGTTAGACTCCAGTCTAAGGCGGAGGAGCACCAGATACCGCGGCGGTCAGTGCTGACAGACCTGGACAATGGCTGGGTGAGCAGGAAAACGCTTTCCACCACTTATTTTAGTCTCTGGACTGTGGGGAGATGCCCAAATTTGACCTGGGGGTGGCATATCCCTTTAAGGCTGTTGGGCGCATGCGTGGGACAGGAGTGGGTGTTAATGTTGAGTGAGTCCGTACTTCTGTTTAATAAAATTCATTGGAGAATAAGAGAAGCCTGGAGTCATTACAATATACAAGGCTTCAAATATACAGAGAATACAAATAATTGCCCGTGAAAATTACTCATGGCTCACATGACCCCCGGAACCCGTGAGGAGGATTTAAACTCCCGGTGTGGATGTGTCCGGACCATCGCACCACGGGAGGAGGGAGGAGGCGGCAGCGCGGGGTGAGTAAATGATCGGGTTTAGCGTGATTTAGCGTGATGGGCAAAACTGACTAAGTCAAAAAAGTGTGCACCCTTAGTCGCGGCAGAACACGCTGGAGAGGTTATGGGAATTGAAAATGGTTAGGGATAGGGAAACGGGCTCGTGTGTCTTCACGTGCTCTCCCCTATTAGAACTGCATTCGTCTCTGTGCCGACCAATGGGAGCACGGCATTTCTCATCGCGTCATCGCTGTCCAGGGACAAGACGGACCTGCTCCGTCACGTTTTTATCAATAAACTCGCCGTTCAAAGGCCCCGCACGCCAAATTTAAAATGCGCGCGCATTGAATTGCCGCTCATAATTAATTGCGTTAATTTTTATAACGCGTTAATTAGCCGTGTAATTAATTAATCTAATTAACGCGTTAAACTGACAGCCCTAATATATATATATATATATATATATATATATATATATATATATATATATATATATATATATATATGTATATATATTAGGGATGCAAATTATCAGTTAATTCATTAACTGATAGTTGATTGACCTTATCGATCGATTAACAATTAACTGATAAGCAGCGTTTTTCACCTGAATTGTAGTGTTTCAATAGGGTCTTTAAGAATATAAGCTATAGTAACATAACACTGAGTCATAAATATATCATAGTATTATTATATTGTATATTCCTCAATTAATTATTCCTTAGTAAAAAGCAGACAAATGTATTGATGATGAATAACAAAATACAGTAATCCCTCGCTCTATCCAATTTTTTTTTTATAGTGTAACATTTTTTTATAGTGTAACATTGTGTTCTGTCCTGATTGGCTAAGAGACTAGACCAGGACTGAACGTGGACTGGACCAGGTCTGGACCTGGATTGGACCTGGACTGGACCGGGTCTAGACCTGGACTAGACCAGGATTAAACCACCACGTGCCGCTGCTGCTGGTTTCGCCGCGGGCTCGGGGCGCGAGCCGCGGCGAAACCAGCAGTAGCGGCACGCATTCCGGGTTCGATCTCGCCTCGCGCGTACACCCGGGGCTGCTGAGCAGTGCCGTTGACACCTGCGGTCGGCTGTGAGTCGAGCTTGGCGCAGCGCGGTTGCCTTGTTTCAGGTGCGCGTGTCCGCGGTTAGCGGTTAATTACAATTAATGGATTTTGATCGACCAACGTCTTAATCGACAATTAACCGTTAATCGATTAATTGTTGACATCCCTAATATATATATATATATATATATATATATATATATATATATATATATATATATATATATATATATATATGTATATATACACATATACACATACATTAGGAGCAGTGAGCAGCACATTACTGCGCCCGGGGACCATCTCCATGATCTTCTTGCTTCGGTTTGGTCAGGACCTAAGCTGGAGGATTTTACCTCTGGTGCATGTTTTGGGTTGGTGGGGGAAACCGGAGTGCCCGGAGGAAACCCACCCAGACACGGGGAGAACATGCAAACTCCACACAGAAAGGCCCAGGCGACCCGGGAATTGAACCCAGACCATGCATGCAAACTCCACACAGAACACACACAGAGGGATCGAACACCAGGGATCGAACCCGGAACCTTCTTGCTGTGAAGCGTGAGTGCTACCCACTCAGCCACCGTGCCGCCGTTTATGTTTATGCTTTATGTAGTTTGCCCTATTTTTGTGACCTGTGAGTGTTTATTGTTAAATATTTTGTCGTTCCAGTTACATAGATTTCAAATGATAATCCAACAGCAACAATTACTCTTTAAATGTTTTACATGACACAAAATTGACTCTTGTGAACTTTAAAGGAGAATTAACGTTTTTTTACAATCTGAGCCTTATTTCGGTATAAAGTTGTTTTACTCACCCATAGCACTTTGGTGTCATATGGAGCACTTACGGAGATGTTTATATCCGTAACACGAGTTCTCGGGGCATATAATATATAAATAACACAAACTTAAGCACTTTTCAAATCATAGAAGCTCAATGTCTTAGTCTACACTTTCGTTTGAGTCAAAAGTGGCCTGTAATCCGAGATGTATCCATAATTTACAGCTTTGCGTTTCATGTTTGGGTCCCGGGAGCTGAGACCGAAATAAGCTGTGACTCCGCACATGCACACTGGCGTCCTCATCTACTCGAAACTATGGATAAATCTCGGATTACAGGCCACTTTTGACTCAAACGAAAGCGTAGATTAAGACATCGAGCTTCTATGATTTGAAAAGTGAAAAAGTTTGTGTTATTTGGAGACCACAAACATGTGCCCCGAGAACTCACGTTACAGAGATCGCAAATCTAAAACATCTCCGGAAGTGCTCCATATGACATCAAAGTGCTACTATGGGTGAGTAAAACAACTTGTTTTATTACCGAAATAAGGCTCAGA
Source organism: Paratrypauchen microcephalus (assembly GCA_036785185.1). Lineage (NCBI taxonomy): Eukaryota > Metazoa > Chordata > Actinopteri > Gobiiformes > Gobiidae > Paratrypauchen > Paratrypauchen microcephalus. Next base: position 1,545,889 of record JAVJIX010000096.1, read on the forward strand.
TTGTAAAAAAATGTGAATTCTCCTTTAAGCCATGTTAGAATATTACTTTATTCACACGTTTGAATAATCCTTTATTATGAGTCCATCTACAGCTCCAAAGTTGAAAAGGCTCTGTTCCACCTTGTGATGTCACGATGTGGTAGTTTTCAGGTTAACAGCTACCTTTTATCATTTGTTCAGAAGAGATTGCCATTGCCATTACCATTACGCCCACTGGTTACTTCATTCTCCAGTGTTATTTTCTTAATCTGTGATATGCTTAGGAAAAATCTGCAGCTATCCATCGGAGGCGCCGACAGCTGCACACCTCTTTGTTGTGATGACGTTTACGGTGACGCCATCTTCCATTGGACACCATGGCTTTCTAAGTAATTTTAGATGAATATTGTGATTTAAAATGTCCAAATTGTAACATAACATGCTCCATGAGTGTCCCGGATCACAATATGTGTTCTTTAAAGCCCCAGTGTGTAGGATTCGTGGTGCATAGGTGGATGGTGCTATTGCACTTTCTGTTTTAGCTACGGCAGACCTCGAGGGTCACCCGGGCGCGCCGTAACGCGGACAGCTCTCGTACCCGCGCACGAGCCGCGCGCCGCTACTGTATAAATAAAACGCGGTCCCGTTTTTTTTTTTTTTTCTCTCATGAAAACACACATTCCCGATCATGTACCATGACACTCTACACATCAAATGAAACCTTACAGTCTCCTCTTTTTGACTATGCAATTCATTTCCCTGCACAACAATCACTCCCCGAGCACATGGGGCTTTTATACGGAAAAGCACAAAACGAGGTTAGCTTACCTTAGAATGCTTTGCACAGGTCAAACTCTGTATTTCACCATAAACTTGCTCTCAATTTGTCCGTAAGGATCCAGCGAATAAAATCCAGTAAAACAATTTAGTCCAAAACACGTGTTAGATCCATTACGACGTCTGATCCGGCAGCATGCTTGTGTTGTTTACCCAAAACCACGAGCCTTGCCGAAGGCGAAGGCGGAGCCCAAATGTCCTTCTGCGGCTCTCGTATTCAAAATGACAATTCCATAACTGACAAACCAACAAAAATCAATCAATATTTATGATTAACCTACACCAACTTTGTTTTATTAAATGTTTAAACTGCTTTCCTTGTGCAGAAATTGTTCCTGCATTTTAGATATACTTTGTACAGAAACAAAACAAAAAATGCTCAGATTTCATGTGATTGACTTTTATTAACAGTTATATTCATTTTAAATTGCCACAAGCTTGAAAATGATCATGTATGATTTTAGTTTAGTACATGAAGAGTTAATTAAATCCAGATTATTACCTATGAAATGAAAAAAAAAACAAAAACACAACTTACAAAATTGCTGCCATATGCCATGCTTAATGTAATATTGCATTCTATTGTGAAGTATGATTTCACTTTTTACATTTGAGAGCTGAAGGTCTTGCATCAAATGATTGCGGAAAAAAAAAAAAAACCTCATAGAAATGCCACAAAATTGTTGCTTGAAAACTAACATACTTATTAGCTTGTTTTTTTAGTTGAAGGATTTGTTACAAACATAGATTTTTTTGGTTGTTTGGAGAACCCTCATCCCAGCTCACAGCGTATAACCCACTCAGGCCAGATCCGGTTCATCATGTGGCCTTAGACTGGTCATGCTGCATGCCGTTTTCTGATTCACACAACCAGAAAACAACGTCAACAAGGTCACCTTTATTTGACAAGTTTGGATATTTATTTATTGTATTAGCCCTGGATTATTTGAGTTACTCATAGACTGTATACAGACAACACAAAACACAAAAGAAATCATCCCAGTCTATAATACATGTCGAACAAGTAAATAAGTATAAAGTAGATACACAAGCCTTCACATGTATTCCAATGCAGTGTTCTGAAGCACACATTATTCTAACTGCTGTTTAGTGTGCTGCTGTGTGTGAGCAGCAGAAGCACAGGTTTAGTGACAGTCTAGTGTCATTTGTACAAAACACCACAAGTGGGAAAAGCAGTGTGGACCTGCCAAACACACACATTACTGATAGAAGTGGTATCGGACATGTCTAAATGTAGTGGAAGTATTTACTATTTACCCCAATACATTTTAGTGTTAATTTAGTCAATCCATTCTTTTGGTGTTAGAGTCTAAACTGACTGACTGTGCCAGAGTGATTGATAATGGTCTGAGGAGTACAGATTGGTACATATTGACTCACTCTTTGGTCAGTCGGTCCAAAGGCAGTTGTCTCGGTACATGGTGAATTTAGAGGGTGAAATGAAAACCCTGTTTTAAAGGGATATGCCACCCCCAGGTCAAACTTGGGCATCTCCCCACAGTCCAGAGACTAAAATAAGTGGTGGAAAGCGTTTTTCTGGTGACGCAGCCATTGTCCGAGTCTGTCAGCACTGACCGCCGCGGTATCTGCTGCTCCTCCGTGTTAGACTGGAGTCTAACGTCGCCAGAGAAAGATTTCGGCCAAAAGGAATTAATTTGCTCGATGCGTTTCCCAATTACTTTCTGTGTAGTGCACATTCATATCGAGTGCAAATAAATGTGCAAATCAACACGGAGAACTTGACTTGGTCATTTTGAGTGGGAACTAGGGATGCAAATTATCGATTAATTCATTAATTGATAGTTGATTGACCTTATCGATCGATTAACGATTAACTGATAAGCGGCGTTTTCCACCTGAATTTTAGTGTTTCAATAGGGTCTTTAAGAATATAAGCTATAGTAACATAACACTGAGTCATAAATATATCATAGTATTATTATATTGTATATTCCTCAATTAATTATTCCTTAGTAAAAAACAGACAAATGTATTAATGCTGAATAACAAAATACAGTAATCCCTCGCTCTATCGTAGTTCGCGGATTTAAATTTTTTTTTTTTTTTAATAGTGTAACATTTTTTTATAGTGTAACATTGTGTTCTGTTCTGATTGGCTAAGAGACTAGACCAGGACTAAACGTGGACTGGACCAGGTCTAGACCAGAACTAAACCAGGTCTGGACCAGGTCTGGACCAGATCTGGACCTGGACTGGACTGGGACTCGACCGGGTCTGGACCTGGACTGAACCAGGATTGGGCCGCTGTGTGCCGCTGCTGGTTTCGTGCGGCTGGTTTGTGGCTCGGGGCCCGGGCCGCGCGGGACTCGGGGCCCGGGCCGCGCGGGACTCGGGGCCCGGGCCGCGCGGGACTCGGGGCCCGGGCCGCGCGGGACTCGGGGCCCGGGCCGCGCGGGACTCGGGGCCCGGGCCGCGGGCCGGCCGCGCGGGACCAGCAGCGGCGCATTCTGGGCGCCGCGGTTCGATCTCGACTCGCGCGTACACCCGAGGCTGCTGAGCAGTGCCGTTGGTGCCTGCGGCTGGCTGTGAGTCGAGCGCAGCGCGGTGCGCGGTTGCCTTGTTTCGTGACCACGCGGTTAATTACAATTAATGCATTTTGTTCGACTAACGTCTTAATCGACAATTAATCGTTAATCGATTAATTGTTGACATCCCTAGTGGGAACTATTTTTCAGTGCGGAAAAACACAGCTGAAGCACACACCACGCTGCGTAACGGGAACTCCCAACGTGGTGCGTAACAGGGATTCCCCTGTGTGCTTCGGCTGTGTTTTAGCAAATTAATTCCTTTTGGCCGAAATCTTTCTCTGGCGCCGTTAGACTCCAGTCTAACACGGAGTAGCTGCAGATACCGCAGCGGTCAGTGCTGACAGACTCGGAAAATGGCTGGGTCACCAGGAAAACGCTTTCCACCACTTATTTTAGTCTCTGGACTGTGGGGAGATGCCCAAGTTTGACCTGGGGGTGGCATATCCCTTTAAAGCACAGTTGTCATAGACAGTAAAATGGCATTTAATGTACTGTTTTACTTAAAATGTAAATGTTTTGAATCTATTTCCAAGTATGGAGACTATATGTTGTGCTTTCTTAAATGTTATACTGTTTAAAATCAAGTCACTCTAATTAACTTATGATACAGTCGCTATTGTCTATCAGTAATGTGTATGAACGGAAGCTTCACACTTTGCAACACATGAAAAATAGCATTTACACAAGTTCATCACAGGATGTCCTTGACCCATGTGTTTACCACAGTTGTCCACCGGGACTTATGCCGTCACCAGTCTTATATTTCCACAGGTTAAGAGTTCATTCCACAGTGCAGTTCCTTTGAGTGTCCACAGGCGATGTGTATGTGCACAGGGGTCCCTCTGGGGTGTGTCCTCAGCCCCTTCATGTTTGTGTCACTGGAGCATGATGTCTTTGAGGTTCTCCTGGAGGATGGTGTCTTTGACAGCATGGAACACAAAGCGGATGTTCTCCGTGTCCACTGCGGTGGTGAAGTGATGGAACAGTGGCTTTCCTCGGTTTCTCCTCTTCCGACTGAATGACTGGACCAAGAACGCCTGCAGACATAAGCCAAGACCAAAGACCAGTTAGATTTAAATGAAATGAGCTTGATCCTTTTTGAAGTTATTCCTTTATTTCAAAATAAAACATCTCTAATTTCTCATTGGGCCACTCTGCTATCTTACCTTGCTTGTAGTATTACTATTCCAAACTTGATTTTAATACTAAAGGAATAGTATAGATTCTGAACCACAATAATTAAAAAAAAAACACTCTTTCCTTAGACAATAGAATGTGATTTACTACTCTGCGCGCTCTTATATTAGAATTGATACCTGCTCAAATGAGTATCTAGTTTTGATACTAGTTTTAGTATTTAGTATCTCATTTTCAATACTTCAGACAACTCTACTTGCTTGTTTTGCTAACTTCAATCTTGCGCTTTCATGGAAAACCTAAGAACGGATGAACTGATGGCATGAATGTGCACTTTTGACCCGAGGGCAAAGATGTTCCATCATTTATTGGAAAAGTAGTATAAATGATTTCTGCCAGGAAATATGATTTCCTCAGGACTTTGCATGTTTTGCAATAAAACAAATGACAAAAAAATGCTATTTAATCATGATATAAAATCTAATAGTGACATTGCCTTGTGCCTATGAGCCTGTATTGGACATGTAACCAATCACATTAAAGTCTCACAAGGAGAAGTGTGCGAAAATCTGTAAAATTTAAACCCACACTGTTTTTAGACTAATCTACCCACTCACTGCCCGTCACACACACCTATATTTGGCAAAACATTATAATAAATAACCTTAATTAGCCTTAATGAGCGACCAAATTCATAATAATGTTTATTAAGAGTGATTCAGTCTTAGTAACTATGAATTAATGCCTTTTATTGTCACTATTCATATGTACAATTTACATCATACATACTCACAATGAGATTGAAAGCATCTCACTTCAGTGCAGACATTTAAGCAGGATATATACAACACAGCAGGATATTTACAACACAGTATAGAATAAGAAAATAAAAATAGTGCAAAAAAAACAGTGCAAAAAATATCCTGTACTACACATTAGTTGCCAGGTTATTGCAGGTCTTGCTCGGATGTTGCAGTAGGGGTGACATATACAACCATATACACACACTAGAGAGTCTCTACATCAGGGGTGCCCAACAGGTTGATCGCGACCTACTGTTAGCTCGCGGCCCGAGTGTCAGGTGATCGTGTATGGATACGTTCAGAGTGCAGGGCTTAATGCTCAATTCCGATTTTTTTTGCGAGGTCGTTCACATTTCCAATTAAATACGACTTGTATGTGATCTCCAGTGTCAACTTTAAACACCCTAAAAGTGTCCCGCATGTGCCTTGGACGACACGACGAGGTCACGTGCAGTGAGCGTGCTCAGTGTTTACGGAAGTAGCCTAAAGTTGCTGTTGTACCGGAGCCAGAATACGTACAGCTTATATGTTTTAAGGAGGAGACGGAGAAGGAGAAGGAGAATGACAAGGACAAGGGTTTTGGCCACGGTGTTTTGCGGGGCAGTGGCACAGTGGCAGCAACGTCCGTAGAAATGATGGTGCGGAGTCGCAGACAAGAGTGGTGGGATTGCTACGTGCTTCGCTGCTTCACTGACACGGAGTTCATATACTATTTTCGCATGACGAGAAGAACATTTGTGAAAATTGACTTTTAACTTCCACTTGGACACATAACACATTCGGGACAGGCTCGGGACAGGTCAGTTTCTCCGTAGCTCGTGTACAAAGTGCGGTCGGATACTTTAGCAGCAGAAAGTCCGGGGACATACATGCATACGCGAATACACGTGGAGACAACAGAGTGACACGAGGTGAGTCATATTATCATATCATTTCTGCATCAAATAGAGATATTAGTTGAAAGCAGCGGCTTGTGTCAACATTAGCATGTTTACTAAACCGGGACTAAACCAGGACTAAACCAGGACTAAACCAGGACTAAACCAGGACTAAACCAGGACTAAAACAAAACTAAAGCAGGACTAGACCAGGACTAGACAAGAATTAGACAAGGACTAGACCAGTTGAGCATATTGTACTGTATTAAATGTTGTCTATAAGCTATAGCATTGTGTTAAGTATTGCACCACAGGATATTACACTGTAATTCAGACCCCCAGGATTTCGCAGGCATTTTTTGTGATTGTTGCGGGCTAAAATGCCTGAATTTGCGTGAGCTTTTCCAAAAAGTTGCGATGAAAGTTGCGGTGCTTTTAAGGTTTTTGTTGCGATTTTGTTGCGGGAGGAAGTGAAAGTTGTGATAAATAGTTGTGATTTTCCCTTTTTGTAATTAAAATTGAGTAATATTTTGAATACTGAGTTATTACTGACAAAGAATAATACAAAGACACAGAGATCACAGATATGGTCCTAAAACAACCTTACCAACATCGAAAATAAATTACTACTAGGAGGGGAACTGTTTCGCGCTGTTTTTTGCTGTTATTTTTGTGGGCAAATGGCGCCGCAGACATGTTTCTTTGCCATTAGAAGCCGTATCCCAATTCCCAGTGCACAGTTCAGAGCGTGGTTTGAAGGGCATGTGCGTCATTTGTTTTTGTCCCATGCGCAGTTAACACGCGTTCGCAGACCGCAGTCGTTTCCATGGAAATCGGGGCGTGGACCAAGCGCGTGAAAATGCACACTTCGCGCACTCATATATCCCAGCATGCACCACGCGCTACTTCTTCTACGGGAGAAAATGGAGTCAGCGGCTGCTTCCCGTAGTTGCGAGACCTGTCGCATTTCGCAGACGTCCATGCGGTCCGCGGAGTGCAGTCAGGACTGAGCAAGTGTGCACCGCCTTGACTGCAGTCTGAGCCCCTTCAAACCACGCTCCGAACTGGGGACACGGCCGCAGTTTCGTTTCATCACACGGAAGTAAGGCAGAAGGAAGTTGGTCGAGGTGAGTTCAATATGTCACTGATGACTTGTCAAAATTGGTAAAAATTGCGGGAAAGTTGCGGTGATTGGTTAAAATTGCAACACCGACCTGAATTCACAGGGATTGGCTGAAGTTGCGTTGAAGTTGCTAATCGCAACATCGCAAATTCCTCGAGGGTCTGGTAATTAGGTATTGCACAACAACAGGTGGATCTGCTACAAAGCCCAGTTCAAGATATTACACAGTAATAAATATTGCCCAGGTGGATATGCTACAAAAACTATATTATTACACTGTAATAAATATTGTCCAACAAGATATATTCACTGTGTTAAGTCATTAAGATAAGATGAGATCAACTTTATTGTCCCCAAGGGGAAATTTGTCTTGGGCTCACTGCCCGCAGCTTAAAAACACAGCTACACTCACACATACAGTACAGACAGACAAACAGAAAACAGCCGCGGTTCATTGCCAGATACATTTGTCCATCTTTGATGTCCATTGTCCATTTGTGCACTGCACAACCTTACAATGTTCTATTTATTGCACCAGCTCTATTGCACAAGTAATTATTGCACAGATAATTATTGCACAAGCCCTATTACACAAACTGTTATTGCACAATAGGAAGAGGGCCCAAATGAGAGTTATGCGCTCGATAGCGTCTGCCTGATGGGAGCATTTCATATTCCCCATGCAACAGGTGAGAGGGGTTCCTGACAATCCGTCACAGAGTCTTGAAAAATCTCCCGCAGAGAAGGAAACTCTTTCCTGCCAATCACCTTCATGGCCTTATTTACCAGTTTCTCAAGTTTGGTTTTACACTGGACAGTTAAGGAACCAAACCAGGCGACCATACTGTAGCGTATGAGACTCTCCAAAACAGCATTATAAAAACAAGTCATGATTTTTGTGCTCACACCAAACAGCCTCAGTCTCCTTAAAAAGTGGAGCTCTGGGACAGCTTGGAACTAAGAAAATCAACATGTACATCCCATTTAAACAGACTGTCAATGTACACACCCAAATATTTAAAAGATGCAACCTGCTCTATTTGTCTGCCCTCAATGACAACAGGGTCATGGGTGTGCAGAGCATGAGGATCAAACACCATCTCTTTAGTTTTGTTCACATTCAGAGATAAGTAATGCTCGCTGCACCAAGACAGGAAAAAGCTTATCTCTGGCTGGTAGGTGCAGATACAGTCCCTTGTTGTTACGAAAACTCACAATTATTGTGTCATCGGAAAATTTTATGATTTTGTTTCCTGGCTGACTGTTCCGACAATCATTTGTGTACAATGTGAACAAAATGGGTGAACTTGCTGCACCCTGTGGCACGCCTGTACTACATTTTTTGGCTTTGGATAGCTTACCGTTTACCCTCACTTGTAGTGATCCATCTGTTAAAAGAGAATAAAACCATTTCACAAGTGCAGGGCTTATATCAAAGTCCAATATTTTTTTTACAAGAAGATTGGGGCGTACAGTATCAAATGCAGAGCTAAAATCTGCAAATAAGACCCTTGCATAAGTCCCAGGAGATTCCAGATGTTTACAGATCAGGTGCGACAGGCTGATGACTGTATCCGCTGTGCTAAGACCCTGTCTGTACGCAAACTGCAATGGGTCAAGATGAGAAGATACTTCCGATTTTAGTCTGTTTACCATTATTTTTTCAAAGCACTTCATCACGACACTTGTTAGGGCTACAGGTCTGTAGTCCTTGTTTGTGCCCTGGCAAGATGTGTTTGGAATTGGTACAATAATTGACTTTTTCCAAAGATCAGGAACAGTACAATTTTCAACAGAAGATTGAAAGATTGGATACCAGGCCTCAGACAATTCCTGCGCACAGCTCCTGATTAAAAAAGCAGACAGCCCATCTGGACCAGCAGATTTTTTCAGACACACTTTGCTAAAAATTGACTGAATGCATTTCAAATCAATATTAAAACCATCACAGTATTTAAAATCAGTGTCACAGTCATTCTGCTCATTAAATCTTAAAAAAAAAAGTCATTGAGGTCATTGGCACATTCCTCATCATTCGCAGTCACCATCTGAGTCTTGCCTGGTACCATGTGGGTCATTTTTTTCATCGACTCCCACATCTTCCTGTTGTCATGGGACCTAAAAGCACCTTCTAAGGTGACTTTGTGCTTTTCTCTTTCCCGCTTAATCAATTTATTTACTTCTTTCTGGGCTGCGGCTGAGCGCACCATGTCTCTGTCTCTATATGCAAACCTCTTTTCATTAATACAGGTTTTAACCTCCTTGGTAATATAGGGCTTGTTATTTGAGAAGTGCTGTATGGTCTTCTTAGGGACAACAGTGTCAACACAAAAGTTTATGTAATCAGTCATTGTCTCTGTGGCTTCATTTAGATCTAAACTGTGGAAAATACTCCAGTCCGTACAAGAGAAGCAACCCCTCAAAGTTTCCACACTCTCCTCAGACCACTGCAACACTGTCTTTTTCTGAGGTTTCGATGCCTTAAGCTAAGATTTATAAGTGGGCATAAGGTGAACAGTGGCATGGTCAGAATTTACGAGGGATGGGAGGGATTTGGCCCTGTAAGCATTTTTTATGTTGCCATAGCATTTGTCCAGAATTTTATCCTTACGAGTGCTGCACTTTATGTATTGATAAAAACCATGAAGTGCTTGCTCTGGATGGCAATGATTAAAATCTCCAAGGATAAAAACAGGTGCCTCAGGCGTGTGCAGAAGTTGTTTGTGTACACACTCCGTAAGTCTACTTACAGCTTTTGCGGCATTCCCACTTGGGGTTACATATGTGGCGCAAATGACCACGTTACCAAATACTCTTGGTAGATAGAAGGGGCGCATAGACAAAGTAATTCCAGTCAGGACTACACAGTACTTCCCGGACAGTAACTTGCTTGCACCAGTCATTTTTGATGTAAACACAGACACCTCCGCCTCTGCATTTCCCCGAAGACACAGTCCTATCTGCACGGACACAAGAGAATCCGTCCACCTGTAACAGGTCATCTGGAATGTCCAGTCGGAGCCACGTCTCTGTAAGCACCATAACCACGACTCGCGGTATTCGTGGCAGTGACAACTGATCAGTCGTAACTCGTCCATCTTATTTGTTAGGGACCGAACATTACTAAGAATCATAGAGGGGAGCGGTGGTCTATTACCTCTTCTACGGAGCTGCTGCCTCACGCCTCCACATCTGCCCCGCTTCCTCCGCCGCCTCATAGTGCCATTTGTGGTGGTTGTCCTCAATAGCTCCTCGGGTATTCCGCTTAAGGTGGTACCCGCCGCATCCCGCAAGGACAGAAGAAAGTCTCTAGTGTAGACTAAAAGTCGTTCATTGCTCCCAGAAAGCAAAGACGTCTGGGCGCCAAGAAATACGTCCACCACTCAGAGCAGAAGCAACATAGCCAGTAGCTTCATTTTCCCGCATTCCTGCCCAGCGACAAAAAGCGGGCACAGTCGCCAATATCCAAAAAGTCCAGCAATACACAGGTAAGCGTAGACTGTCCTCGCCACACTCATACACCACACAGAAACTGAATTTTTTAAGTTTAAAAATTCTACAGCCGCAGAGCAGGACCCGGGTCGCCACAGCACAGCGCCCCCCCCGGAAGTAAATGTTAATTGCACAATGGGTGGATGGGAGGAGAGTGGGGAATGTGAGTCAGTGCATGCAAGTGTTTAAGGTGGTTATGGCCCTTGGGAAGAAGCTGTTTTTGAGTCTGTTAGTCCTTGCTATAATGCCCCTGTGACGCCTTCCTGAGGGCAGCAAGTCAAAGAACTGAGAGCCGGGGTGGAAGCTGTCCATGATGATGTTTTTGGCTCTGCTGAGGCAGCGGGAGGTGTAGATGTCCATCAGGGAGGGGAGAGGGCAGCCTATGATCTTCTTCGCCGTCTTAACTACCCTCTGAAGCCGCTCCCTGTCTGGCATGGTGCAGCTACAGTACCACATGGTGATGCAGTACGTCAGCAGGCTCTTAATGGACGCATGGTAGAAGGTCAGTAGCAGGCTGGTGTCTAGTTCGTACTTCCTGAGCACCCTCAGAAAGTGTAGCGGCTGCTGGGCCTTCTTAGTGATTGCTGTGATGTTCTCAGTCCAGGAGATGTCATCGGAGATAAGAACAACAAGGAACCAGAAAGTGTTGACCCTCTCCACACACTCGCCGTTGATGTAGAGGGGGGCAAGATCTGTGCGGTGCCTCCTGAAGTCGACGATGATCTCTTTGGTTTTCTTGGCATTCAGAGCAAGATTTTCACACCAGGTGGCCAACGTCAGGACCTCCTCTCTGTAGACTGACTCATCACCCTTTGAGATGAGCCATGATGGTGTCATCAGCGAACTTCACTATGAGGTTGCGGTCGTTGGTTGGACTGCAGTCGTGAGTGTAGAGACAGTACAGGGGGGGCTCAGCACACAGCCTTCTGAGGAGCTGTTGCTGAGTGTGCGGATGGGGAAAGGTGGGGGCCAAGTCTCACAGTCTGGGGTCGGTTAGTCAGAAAGTCTTTCATCCAGGCGCATGTGAGAGGCCAAGGGTGTTCAGTTTGGATATGAGAATGTCCGGGATGATTGTGTTAAAGGCTGAGCTGTAATCTACAAAGAGCAACCGAGCATAGCTCTGCTGCTGCTCCACGTGGCTCAGCACAGAGTGGAGGGCTATGGCAATGGCATCACCTGTAGATCGGTTTGCCCGGTATGCGAACTGGTAGGGTCGAGGTCTGGTGGAAGGTAGTCCTTGATATGCTGGAGGACCAATCTTTCGAAACACTTCATGATTACCGGTGTGAGTGCCACAGGACAGCAATCATTGAGGCTGGTGACGGGGGACTTTTTTGGTACTGGGATTATGGTGGCTGATTTCAGGCAGGATGGGATGACTGTCTGGGCCAGGGATTGGTTGAATATCCTGGTGAAGATGCAGTCAAGCTGGTGGGCACACTCTCTGGGCACTCTTTCAGGTACCCCGTCTGATTTAAAGTGTTCTCTCCTCTGGTTGAACACTTGACATGCTGGTAGAATTTTGGAAGTAGAGTCTTTAAGTTAGCCTTATTGAAATCTCCTGCGATTATGTGAACACCGTCGGGGTGAGCCCGCTGGTGTTCATTGATGGTGTTTAGCAGAAGTGAGAGCGCAGTGTTTACATTGGTGTCTGGTGGAATGTAAACAGCCGTAATGATCACTACTGTTTGCTCTCTCAGTAGAAAAAAGGGCTGGCATGTACTCTACGTCTGGGGAGCAGTGTTTATCAATAACTGTTGCATTGTTACACCAGTTATTATGCACATACACACAGAGTCCTCCACCCTTGCTCTTGGCGGCACGGTGGCTGAGTGGCTGGCGCTCATGCCTCACAGCAAGAAGGTTCCGGGTTCGATCCCCGGGTCGCCCGGGCCTTTCTGTGTGGAGTTTGCATGTTCTCCCCGTGTCTGGTGGGTTTCCTCCGGGCACTCCGGTTTCCCCCATCAACCCAAAACATGCACGATAGGTAAAAATCCTCCAGCTTAGGTCCTGACCAAACCGAAGCAAGAAGAACATGGAGATGGTCCCCAGGGCGCAGTAATGTGCTGCCCACTAATAACAGGATGGGTTAAATGCAGAGAGGAATTTCTCCAGTGAGAGATCAATAAAGTTGCTTCTCTTACCGGAGTTGTTTGTTCTGTCCCAGTGTAGCAGAGAGCGGCCTGTTAGCTGCATGCTAACGTCGGGTATCCCCGGGTGAAGCCAGGTTTCGGTAATTATCAAAACACAGCAGTCCCGAACACAGCAATCCCCAGAGCTCCAAATAATCCGTTTTGTGTACCAGGGATCTGGCGTTGGTGAGATACAGGCTCAGTAGAGGCGGCTTGTGTGGTTGTTTTCTTAGCCTCTGCAAAATGCCAGCTCTGCAGCCTCGCTTTTGCTTCCTCTCCCTCCTCCGCCTGCGCCACTTCCCGGACCCCAAAACCAACCACAGAGATCCCGCTGGTCGTGCTATGTCATCTAGGATGTTGTGCGTGCAATGAAAAGTCGCTTGAAACTGATAATTGGAGCTGGCATCCAATGTCTATGAGTTCCTGGTGGGTGTAGTTTGCATTTGTGGAACAGACAGTGCACGAACAAACAAGAAAGACGTACAAATAATGGCTAATGGCTAATCCTGAATCACTCTTAAAGGTCTTGTATTACACCAAATGGACTCTTGTGAGCTTTAACTTTTAATGGGAAACACTGTTTCTATTTTTCCTTACATGCAATGACCCCGTGTCTCACCTGCACGTCCTCCAGCCGGCGTGGGTCTCCTCTGAACTCAGGGAAGTTCTTGCGGATGTCAACGGTGCGGATCTTCTCCAGCAGCAGGTCGGTCTTGTTGAGGAAGAGAATGATGGACACGTTGAGGAAGAGCTTGTTGTTGACAATGGTCTCAAAGATGTTCATACTCTCCACCAGCCGGTTGGTCCGCCGGTCCTCCATCAACACCTGTGGGGCAGGAAAAAACACAATACCAAAATTTCAAACTTGATTTCGATACTAAGGAATAGATTTGATGCAAATTTTGATATATCACAATGATAAGAACAAATCTCTTTATTTAAACAATAGAATGTGATTCCCATGTGGTCTTTTATCTGTGGTTCCATACCTTCCATAGTGGTCCATGGGTGAATACTAGTCTACGTCTATACATACTGTAGGTTTGACAGAGCCACCAAATCTTTAATAAGGTTTGGAAAATTAATTCTAGATGTGTATCACAATGTGATATCACTGAGGCTATTGCGGTAAAAATGACTGCCTATGATCAAATCAGCCATTTCAGCAGAAGGCCAATAAAAATATTGGTCTGATTGCCACAGTTGGCCCCTGGGGCATAGTTTGGACACCCCCTGTTCTAAAGTTTCATTTCTATCCTGTCAGTGTAGTACTGATACCAGCAGTATCTGGTTTTGATACTAGTGTAACTATCGATTAGTATCTGACTTTCAATACTTCTGACAACCCTATTCCAATTACAGCATCATGTGATAGACAAATTAAAGCAGAGGCAGGCCTACTCCTCTGACCACAAAGGCAGCCCTGTGTGAAGGTTAAATGGCATGTCCAAAGTTTTGCTGAGCAGGAAACGGAGTGTATTTGACCTTTTATATGCTACAAAACTTTGATAAAATACAGTGGCAAACTAAGAATCCAAGACACACTGACTAAACATTTTCCTTCATTTGTTCAGCTATTTTAAGTCTCTATGTTAGAAGACTGAATTTATTTTAAGACTGAATTTTCATTTATGTCCTGCATCTCATACATTTAGTATTTAGTGGAGGAAATGGCGATCTTTATTTATTGACAAACCTTTACACTTGATTAGTTAGTGCAGTGGTTAAGACACACAGCTCACTCAGAGCAAGGTCATAGGTTCTATGTCTGGACCAGTACCATGTGTACCATAATTTCCGGACTATAAGCCTCTACTTTTTTCTCACACTTTGAACCCTGCAGTTTATACAATGATGTGGCTAATATATGTACGGATTATTTGTTTATGAACACAGCGGATGTGCATGCAGCCTGAGTGCAGAAAGCTCTGCATCTGTATGACCCGGCGCGGGGCTGCCAGCAGGTCTAGACCTGGACTAAACGTGGACTATACCACGTTTAGTCCAGGTCTAGACCTGGACCTGCCTTTTCCAGCATGATGGAGCACCTTGCCATAAAGCAAAAGTCATAACAAAATGGCTCGGGGAACAAAACATTAAGATTTTGGGCCCTTGGCCAGGAAACTCCCCAGATCTTAATCCCATTGAGAACTTGTGGTCAATCCTCAAGAGGCAGGCGGACAATCAAAAACCCACACATTCTGACAAACTCCAAGCATTAATTATGCAAGAATGGACTGTCATCAGTCAGGATTTGGTCCAGAAGTTGATTGACAGCATGCCAGGGAGAATTGCAGAGGTCTTGAAAAAGAACGGTCAACACTGCAAATATTGACTTATTGCATGAATTCTGTTACCTGGCCAGCCAAATGATATCTCTCTGTATTTCCTATACACCGCGATACCATTTGGACACCCTCCATCCACCCTCGCTCCTCCGGTTACAAACGGACTCCGCGATTCTGATTCGTTCAAAGATGGTGACGTCAGTGCACCCGCCTTTGCCCGCAAAGTCACTCTTAGGCAGCGGAAGTTCCGCCTCAATTTTGAATCAAGATGGCGCAATCTTTGATTGGTTCACTTAGCTGTCTGTCTACGCGCAACTGCAGCGCATTCTGTGGATCAAGCGTTACCAGACTCACTCGCTGGTACAGCGATGAGTCATGGATTCTTCCAGGCAATGAATTCTGTGTAATTCTCAATAAAAGTGTTTGATATTTATGAAATGCTTTTAATTGTATTTCATTATAACATAGAAACATCTGACAAAAACATATACTCATATACTCTGAAGCGGCAGACTTTGTGAAAATGTAGTATTTGTGTCATTCTCAAAACTTTTGGCCAAGACTGTATGTGTGTGTGTGTGTGTGTGTGTGTGTGTGTGTGTGTGTGTGTGTGTGTGTGTGTGTGTGTGTGTGTGTGTGTGTGTATATATATATATATATATATATATAAAAGCGGATTTTTAAAAATTAATAAATGAAGATTATTAATTCTTATATAAAAAAAGCAACATACTATATGGTCCCTGCTCTTTTGAGATAACACATTTTGAAGCAAAGTGTGATATATTGCTATAAAAATATATTTCTCAGACACTTTTGTAGTTAGCATAACAAGTCATGGATGTAAATTATTTATCTGCATCTCTCTACAACTCAAATGTGAACATAATACAATTTTTTTTTTTTTTACAATAAATGTTAATGTTATTCCAAGAGGTATACAACTGATCAAATTTGAATGTTTATCAAGATCCAATCATGTCTAATGGTCAATGATCATCGTGGGTGTTTTTAAATGGAGAGGTCTACAGACAATCCTCTGTCTGCAAAAATGTGGTTTGGAGCAGAGTTTGAACTTTGTAGGAATAAATTGGGCTATTTTTCTGTTATATGGCTATAATTCTAAGTTGACTGATGACTTTTTGAGCGTGGATATTTTCTTTGACTTTACAAACACACAAACTACTAAAGAAAAAAACACATTATTATTATTGATGGTTTTCAGATTCTAGAATGTAATAATATCATAATTGCAGTTTGGGGGAAAGAGTCAGTTTTTCCTACTGCACTATTTTTGTCACATTGTATTTTCCTATAAAATATCCAAAGGTACAGACGTGGGGAGTACTCAGTTACGTTTATTTCAGTAACTTTTTAAAGAAATTGTACTTTTCAGAGTACTTTTCGAGCAGCATTCTTTGAAGTCAGTTTTCCAATTTTTGTGTCCTTAGTACTTTTCCCAAATACTTTTTAACTTCTTCTACTCCTGATCATTTCTGTTAGTGACAAAACCCTAGACACTGGATATTTCAACAAAAACGATATTTTAGCTTACTCCTTATGTATTAAAGGGCACATATTACACCATTTTCTGATCTATGTCATAATGTTGTTTTTGTTGTTTTTTTCCACACATGTTTAACATACAAACCCTGCATATTTAGGCTGAGTTCTTTCCACAAACAGAAATCTCTTCCACCTTGTGATGTCATGTGGTAATACAGGAAGTATTACTCAAAAATGTGTGAATGAAACAAAACACAGCTCTAGATATGTTTTTGATGAGGTAACAACATTATAACATAATAACTTAATATAGGACCTTTAAATATTATTGGTCTATAAAATATTGTGAGCTAAAATCCAGCAGTTACCTGATCATATTCTGACGATGAGACCATGAAGAGGATAGACGTGATGCCGTCGAAGCACTGGAACCACTTCTGCCTCTGCGACCTTTGACCCCCCACGTCCACCATTTTGAAGGGGATCTTCTTGATGAAAAAGTCATGCTCCACGATGCCCTTGGTGGCCTTCCTCGCAAACAGGATGTCCTGCTTACTGGGCACGTAGTTCTGAAAGGAGCAGACGGCTTTAAAGGGATAGTTCTTTTTTTATGTGAATCTGTATGGCGTCCCCTTCAGCAGTGTCGTGCATTAACACTGACTTACCCCTGACAGTGTCCTCTGAGCAGAGTTCTGCCCCGGTTCTGGCGCTGACGAAAGTAGGTCCAGCAAGTTAGCGGGGACAGTTAATAAAGCTTGTTTTATTCTCAAAACAATATTTGTCCAAAAAGTGATGTACAGGGGGTCCTCCGGTTACGACGTTGATCCGTTCTTAAGACGCGTCGTAACCCGAATTTCTTAAGTCGGAATTTGATTTTGATCTTCCAACCAAAGCACCAATAACCTTTCCATCTCAATAATTAGACCACTACGCTGCTTGGTTATCACTGTCGCTTTCATAGGAGCAGATCAGAGCCCACATCAGGTACTTCCGCCCACATTGGGCACGCACACGAGGCCGTCTTCTCCGCCCTACAACCACAACAGAGCGTATTCTTCTGCCGTGCGCCGTTCGCGTTTGTTTACGCCGCTTACCACGCTAAACCGCGTAAGACGGAATGACGTGTAATATATATATATATATTTTTTTATGGGGGCGCGTTCGTAACCACGAAACGGCGTAAGTCGAGACCGTCGTAACCCGAGGACCCCCTGTATTTGCATCACAAAACAGTTGCACACCAAAAATCAGCAGTCTAAATCGCTTGATGCTATTTTCTCTCGAGTCGTATCACTGCGCGCCTATTATTATTATTAGCCTGTTCACTTGTAAGTGGCGATGTTTACAAGTGAACAGGCTAATAATAATAATAATAATAATAATAGGCGCGCAGTCATATGACTCGAGAGAAAATGGCACAAAGCAATTTAGACTGCTGACTTTTTCGTATGTTTTCTGACGCAAATAAATACCTTTTTGGACAAATACTGTTTTGAAAAACAAGCTTTATTAACTGTTCCCGCTAACTTGCTGGACCTACTTTTGTCAGCGCCAGAACCGGGGCAGAACTCGGCTCAGAGGACACTGTCAGGGATAAGCCAGTGTTAATGCACGACACTGCTGAAGGGGATGCAGATTCACATCAAAAAACCCAAACTATCCCTTTAAAAGACACATACTGCAGTAGGCAATAGTGTCATGACAATTTCAAACCTGACTTTTTTAGTATTGATACTTACTCAAATGAGTATCTAGTTTTGATACTAAACCTAGTATCAAAATAAAGAATGTGATTTTCTATACTTTTAACGACATTGTTAGGGTTAGGGTAACAGTCAATTATTTTGATTGTTGATTGTTGCACTATACAACCAATCAAAGAGCAGAATGAGCTTCTGGCTTTGGGTTGCCAAATCCTACTTGCACTAAACCTAAAAAAGTTTTCTGATATGAAGTGTTCTCAGTATATGACAGCTAAATGCATCGCAGGTGCTACATTGCCATTACCTAAAATGACAATTCCCATGCATTTCACACACACCATATTGTTTTAAAAATTCTATATTCGTAAAAGACAACATATAACAATTTCTATAAGTTTAACTTTCACTTTTGACGCTCTGATTCTCTTTGTTCTCCATGCTAAACCACTCCCCCATCAGAGCGTCATCGCAACACAATCAGTGTGCATCCCGTTAGTGAAACTACTGCACATCGCATCAGGTTTGTGAAGTGTATTGTATTGCATCCTGCTTTTGTATATTTATTAAGAATTTGTCGTGTGGGAGCATGGGAGACTTATGGGATAGGCATTGGACAGAATATTACAGCTAACCGTAACTAATATGATACTAACAGGGTTCGAGAGAGATTGCTAAATTACTCAAAAATGCAGGAATGACATCTAAAAGCTTTTCAGGCATGTTTTTGATGTGAGAACAATGTTATAACATCGTAGACAGCTCTAAAAAAATCAGATTTTGCATAATACCCACTCTAAGTTCTATGCTTCTTAAACTTGCCCAAACTGTATAACTGCACAAGAACATTATTTTCAGTAAATCCCATTGTTTTCAATGCATTGTTGGCTAATATATTCTTGTACAAAATACCCAAAAAAAAGCACTCACCAGCTGTCCAATCCGGTCCAAATTGTCCAGGAAGTACTTGACTGATTCACTCTGCAAGAAACAAAACAGACGGTGGTCATGTAACATTCAGTTACACTTTTGAGACAGTAACATTTTATTTCATCTGTGGTGGTCCTCAAACCACTCCAACAGCTGACCAGGAGTTGTAAAAAAATAAATACATTTTTTAATATGAAACTGTAGATAGACTGGGAATGGACACTATTAGCATATAGCAAAAACTGCATTTTTTTTTTGAAGCACAATCATTTCAAATTAAATATCTTACTTTCATAAAACAGCTGACCCTGTTGTTTAAATCTGTAGAAATTATGAAGATGCTTGGCCCCTAATAAAAATAAGTAAAAACAGTATAGAAAATATTGCACATCTGCACTATATAGTGGAGTTCTACAGTCTGATGGAGGTGGGGATGAAGGTAGCGCTTCTTGCACTGGAGGTGCCTCAGTCGGCTGCTGAAGGAGCTGCTCAAGGAGCTGCTCAGCTCCTCTACAGTCCGGTGCAGAGGGTGAGAGGTGTCGTCCATAATGGACATGAATATGGCCAGCACCCTCCTCTCAGCCACCTCCTCTACAGAGTCCAGAGGACGGCCCAGGACAGAGCTGGCCCTCCTGACCAGATTATTAAGTCTCTTCCTATTCCACCCTGTGCTGCTTGGGGTCCAGCAGACGACAGCGTAGAGGAGAGCAGAGGCCACCACAGAGTCATAAAAAGTCTTGAGCAGAGGCCTGCACACTCCAAAGGACCTCAGTCTCCTCAAATGTAATTATTGAGTCCAGAGGTGTGAAAAGACCCATTATGGTCCTGAATGATGATGCTAACAAGACCCCAGACAGAAACTGAAAACAAATAGGTGTGATAGTTTCATAGTAATTAGCTCCTCCCTGCAGCTAGTTATAAGCAGTGTCCACCAGCACTCTAGCCAGAACTGAAGTAGCAGCTTGGATGAGCTGCGAAACATATTCGACCAAATAAACTTTGTCCAGTTGACAAACTGAATTTTGCCATGGATTCTACCTGGATGACTTGGGGATCCTTCACACAATTCTTGAGTTAGTTTGTCAGTTCTTGTAGAGTAAAAAATGTGAACTTTATTTAAACTATTATAGATTACATGGGTTTTAGAATTATGGATGGATCTAATTTTGAAATCTTATGCAATAGTAACAAATCACAGTTGCCAATACGGTATCAAACTACTTGTATTATAGCTTTATTTGTGACATAAGAAGTGACATAACACTGCACAAGACAAAATGACAAAATCACATTCACATTTGCTCTAGCCCAAGAAAGTCTGTACAAAGTAAGTGTAATTTCAGCATACTGGTGTATGTTTGTGGAGTTTTTCCCCCCAAAAATCAACTGCTCCAATGATAGTAAAAGTCTTATTTGATATACAATGCACATTATAGAAAAATTGTCAAGAAAATAAACAGGGCAATTAAGTTCAAGGATTTCCAGAATTTCTAGAATGCATGGGAACCTTATATATCATGCAAGTCAGAAAAATTATTGTTGTTAATAATGTTGTGGTTCAATATTGCACTATTGATTCATGTGTTGGTTCAGAGTTATTCTGTATGAAAATACACACAGACTTGATTCTTTAAAAAAATGAGATGAAAATCACTTTTGATAGAACTGGAACTCGCCAGGTGGCTGCATGAAAAGGGCCTATTAGATGCTGATGGCACACAGCGAGACAGCAGTGTCATTTGGATTATACGTCTGTACTGGGGCAACACATTCAGCTCAACTACATGGAAAAATGGGTATACAGCCCATTTAATATACATTTTTCCCCCCACTCCTTTGCATGCCTGATTAATGCCTTAATGCAGTAGTTTGATGCGGATTGAGTCCCACATGCAACTTCCATTTTCCTTATATTTCCTTACATTGGCCGACTCCAGTAGACATCCAGTCTGCGGCCAATTTAGTGAACGCTGCCCTCATGCAGAGTGGTAATGTGGTTTTAGGAGCAAAACGCAATTGATTACACAGCTCGAGAGGGGTTTAAAGCTGCGGAGATAATCACATTTCATAGTTTAGGAGGAGCGGAAACCAGCGGCCATTTGGTCTTTAGCTTGTCCTGGTGACGAGGAGGGGGGGCCTGGTTGGCAGCGGTGAGCTTTGAGGTTAGTGTGGAGAAGAGACTGGCTCCGTGCTGTCAGCTTTGAAAATGTCGAAGTGCAGATAAGAGGTTCAGTGAAGGAGGACTTACGGAGAGGAAACTGCCAAGAGCAAAAGGGGATTTGAGCAGGCATCGAAAGTACCAGAGGAGCTGGAGGTTTTTAGAGGGCTTTCACAAAGATTTAAGCTTGTAATGTGAAAAATGGAGAGATAGACTGTTAGCACATACCAGAAAGTAGCCAGTTTGTTGACACTTACAGTGACCTTTGAAATGAATAGGGACTACTAAGCACTTGGGCTACACAATATAATTCAATATTGTCTGACCCAATATCAATATGGCACCAAAAAAATATATATACTGCAACCACACCATGGTTTTCCAGCTGACAGAAAGAAGCAATTTAAAAAAAAAAGCAGACCTATTCTGCAAAATCAACACTTCAGAGCTTTTAACCATGTTATAGTTGTTTCCCCTCACTAGACGTGCGCGATTTATCGATTAATTTGAATTTACAGTTCAGGACGATGTGTTTTTATGAAAATCGATTTTTAAATTATTTTTTATATGCGAGCGGAACTAATGCGCCGCCACGTTCTACACGGGTAAGTTATCGGGGCGCACCCAAACGTACACGCTAGCACGGCAGCGACTGAGGGAAAGCCGGAGCTTGTACCAAAGAAAGGTGCTGCTACATCTGTTATATGGAACTGGTTCGGTTTTCTTACGTCGGACTTAGAACAAACGAGTGCTCGCTGTAAGGGCTGTTCAAAAGCTGTTTCCACCAAAGGAAGCAGCGCAACAAATTTATTCTAGCACCTAAAGCAGAGGCACGCAGCGGAGTGGGAGAAGTGCAGGTCCCCACAGTGCGAGCACATATTGTAAAAGACATGGCCGGTTCACTCAACTGGTAAGTCACTGACTTTCCCCGGCGGGATGTGGGTTCAAATCCCCCCCTCCCCCGGCAATGAGCAAAATCCAGTGTGGGTCCTTGGGCAAGACCCTTCACGGTACTGCCCCCCGAGCGCCAAAAGATGGCTGCTCACTGCTCCTGAAAAAGGATGGGTCAAATGCACAAGTCAAATTTCTCCCACATGTTTCTAATGCATGTGTGAGACCAAATAAAGACTTAAATCTTAAAAAAAAAACCAAAAAAACCCATGGTACTCATATATACTGTGGAAAAGCCCGGATTCATTAACATGGTGAAAGATTTGGACCCGAAGTATGTGCTACCAAGCCACAAATATTTTTCTGAAGTTGTCTTGCCACAACTGTACACAGACTGCACAATGCTATAGGTAAGGGTCTTCAAGTGATATCTTTTTTTTAAAACAATAACAGCTTAATTGATGGTAGGTGTAATGTATTTGTTTTATAAAAGAACGTTGCATTGTTTTGAGCCATTTGTCTGTCATCTGTTATTTGTTTTTGAGTAGGGCAGAGAAAAATCTATTAAAATCGGAAATCTAATTTTTTTTTTTTTTTTTTTTAAATCGGAGATTTTATTTTAGGCCATATCGCCCAGCTCTACCCCTCACCCAAAGGTGAGGAGTGATTTGTGCATGTTTGAGGAATCTTTGATCACTTATTTTCAAGACACTTATTTTCAATACACCATATTACCAATCATTGGTAGTTTTATTTTAAATCAGTGATACACGTAGGATTTGGCATCGTCACAAAGTCATTTTGGTACAAATGAAAAAAAAAGAAAAAGAATGCACGATGAATGAATTAAAACATGCAAATTCTAACATAATGATCCACATGTATCATAGATTATAACTATATAGCAAACACAAGCACAATATATCTTCTTTAAATAAAAATGTGTTTTTAAACTAAAAAGGTACATTTTCTGATATTTATGTTTTACTCCTCGGTTTGAGCTTAGTTTTGCTCATGTTATCTTTTAATTTTTGAGTCTGACTTGTAAAATAAAACAATGCACATAAACTGAAAATTTTTATGAACCACAAAATCTGATATTTTCAAAGGACAAACACAAAAATGAGACAAACTAAATCATATCTGGAGAAGAGTAAGAAACACAAACATGCAAATAATTTTGTATTGTCAACATAAAGTTCATAGTGGGAAGAGGAACCATGACTTTTCCTCAAGTAAGAGTACTCTTACTTCAATAAAAATATTACTCAAGTAGGAGTAAAAGTATGCTGTATGCAGTTTCTCAAAGGTCCCATGGCATGAAATTTTCACTTTCTGAGGTTTTTGAACGTTAATGTGAGCTCCCCTACCCCCCCCATGGTTAAAAGTTGTGAAATGTCTAAACTGAGCATTTGCGATCCTTTTCTGCGTTACAAAAAATCGGAGCTCAAACGGGCGAGTTTGAACAAGGCACCTTATTGACGTCAGATCGAAAAAAGAAATGCAAATGCAGTTCCACCCCCGTCTGTCTGTACTCAGCGTCTCTGTAAATCACGCCCAGAGAGTTTGGACTGTGAATGCGCTAGGCAATGCGAAATGCGTTTTTTTATTTGCCTGGAGGCACGTCCGAGTGTTTCTAGGCTCGGAAGTCCTTTATCTGAGCCTCTGGACCTTTGAACAGCAGTGGTTTAATTTTATTTTATGTGGAAATGTGTTTATTTTTCAATGGAACGCTTCAAATCTCTCCCCCCGTGCAAAAACAAGGAAATGGATCAGCTGTGGGCTCTGAGCTCTGAGCGGAGAGTTTGGCCACGCCCCCACCCTCTACTATTGGCCATCTCTTTTCTCCTCATTTGCATTCAAGCAACAACGCCCAGAATAAAGAGTTTGAGAGAGATATTTATGACTCTTTCTCATCTTATCTCTGTTTCTCATGCACTGAGTGTTGATTTTGAAGGATTCATTTACAGTATTAGGGAACCATTAAGGAGCCATATAAAAGCATCAAGAAGTACCATGTCATGGGATCTTCAAGTAAATATCATATAACAATAAAATATAATATATAACCGAGTATAGATAACTATTATGATTTTCAATACGACTTTGGGATTTATTATCAAATTACTTAATAATATTAGTGAACCTGTCACATTTAGCTGTTTTACTGTTGCAGTGTTACTAGTGCAGTGCACCATTGAATTCCTACAGGAATACTACATGGCAAAACACACTACGGATGACAGAACTCACAATAGGGCCTAGCAAACTAATCAGCACGCACTGGTATATTTACTGGAATAAAATGTTTGTCATTACAAAAAAATCTTCTCTCTTCCAATCCCAGCAGCTCAGGACAAAAGCTAAATGGAGCTGAATGAGTCTTCCTCCCAGTCTGCAAAGAAACTCCCGTACAACAGGAAACAGCTGTGAAGAATGGCAGGAGGGGCCCGGAGAGGAGCGCTTATGAGAAATGGGATATTTCTTTATTAAAAAGAGAACATAACTTCCTTTTAGAATGCTAACTATTTATTTTTGAACTGCAAAAAAATGTATAAAGAGGACAAAAATGTATAAACAGGCCTTTGAGCACCTGCACATTGGTGTTGCAAGCTTGCTAACAATAAAGCCTGATGTTTTGAAAACATTTTAATCAATGTGACCGGCATGCAGATGAAAATCAACGCAATTTGGCAGCACAAGAGCTCAGATCTGTATTTCTACCTATGACGTTACAATCCTGAGAAAAAATAAATAAAATGATTTCTGAGTGTCAAAGCAAGACAGGATTACAGGAAACAAGCACGAATGAAACAAACTATATCTGCAGTTATGTTTTTGATGACAAACTTTCTAACATGATTGAAGCTACCATCTGTGATAAGGCCCCTGTTGTATTCTCACATATCACCACTCAATGCTATCTACGTTACTGCAGTCTGATAGTTTGCCAGCTGTCGCCACAGCTGCCCTAGGGCGGCTGAAGGAAGCGAGGCTACCAATCTGCCCCATTGGCCCCTCCAACCACGACAACGGCAGAACTTGGGAATCAATCCACTGACCTCTGACCATGGCTCTAACCACTGAGCCACTGTCGCCCCTAGCAATAAACTTTGTTGTGAACATAGACTAAGGCAGTGTGACATCATCCATGGCATTCGGCTCCAGTCAAATAAAGCTTAAAGGAAAATTAACGTTTTTTTACAATCTGAGCCTTCTTTCTGCAATAAAACAAGTAGTTTTACTCACCCATAGCACTTTGGTGTCAATTGGAGCAGTATCGCAGAACTTATGTTGAGCCGTTCTGTTCTACTAATGATCCCGTATCCGTTAGCGTGAGTGCTCGGGGCACTGATTTGCGGTGTCCAAATAACACAAACTTTAGCACTTTTCAAATCACAGAAGATTGCTGTGTCAGGGTAGACTTTTAGTAGATTCCAAAACGGCCTGAAACCCGATATCGCAACAGAAAAGTAAAGTTCAGAGCGGTGTTAGCTTCTTTCGGACTAGCGGTGTTTACAAAACAGCTGAGTTCACGCATGCGCACTGTCCTCTCTGATGACGTCATCAAATGAAACTATAGCTGGATATCGGGTTTCAGGCTGTTTTGGAATCCACTAAAAGTCTACCCTGACACAGCGATCTTCTGTGATTTGAAAAGTGCTAAAGTTTGTGTTATTTGGAGAGCGCAAAGTAATGCCCCGAGCACTCACGCTAACGGATACAGGATCATTAGTAGAACAGAACGGCTACAACATAAGTTCTGCGATACTGCTCCAATTGACACCAAACTGCTATGGGTGAGTAAAACTACTTGTTTTATTGCCGAAAGAAGGCTCAGATTGTAAAAAAACCCGTTAATTTTCCTTTAAGAGGCCAAGTAGTTATAGGACTGAATTTGGAGCCATATTAGGAATAGGACTTTTTACAGACAAAATAGCAAAATGAACTGAGGATTATGTAGAGCAGGTTAATCTGAACATTTTCAAGGAAAATTAACGTTTTTACAATATGGACCTTATTTCGGTGATAAAATAACGTCATTTACTTGTACTTTGGTGTCATTTGGAGTATTTCCGGAGATTTGGGAGTTTAGCGATATCCGTTTAACTTGAATTGGTTGCGGTCACCAAATGACACAAACTTTAGCATTCAATGTGTTAATCTACACTTTCGTTTGAGTCAAAAGTGGCCTGTAATCCGATATCCAGCCATGGTTCCGATTGGATGACATCATCGAGGACAGCTCGCATATGCGCATTCATTCCGCTACTTTGCTTAGAAGACGCTCATAACTTTTCTGTTACGAGCGAGACATGGCTGAAGATTCGGACTTCGAGACTGAAGAGGACTTATTTGAGTATGATGGCCGTCCCTATCGTTTTGAGCCTGAGTATACGGATGAGGAGGTATTAGAAAGAATGAATAACAGAATGTTATTTAGTCTACATATTATGATGAAACCAGTGAATCCAGGCTATT
Source organism: Paratrypauchen microcephalus (assembly GCA_036785185.1). Taxonomy (NCBI): domain Eukaryota; kingdom Metazoa; phylum Chordata; class Actinopteri; order Gobiiformes; family Gobiidae; genus Paratrypauchen; species Paratrypauchen microcephalus. The sequence continues at coordinate 1,572,795 of JAVJIX010000096.1, forward strand.
TTTAGGACATTCTCAACATTTATTTTGAACTAAGGCAGGGGTCGGCAACCTTTACCACTCAAAGAGCCATTTGGACCCATTTCACACAGTAAAGAAAACACAGAGAGCCACAAAACTCTTTTGAAATTTAAAATGAAATAACACTGCATATAACAGTGTTATATGCAGCTATATAGCTTTCTTTTTTGCCTTTGTGCCATAGAATTACATTTTGAAAACGAACAAACTAAAATAAAATACATTTTAATAAAATACAGTGGTCCCTCTCTGTATCGTTCACTTTTCGCTGATTTTTTTTTAAAATAGTGTATCAACGTGCATTGTGTTCTGCGTCCTGATTGGCTAAAAGACTGTAGACCTTTGCCGATTCATCAGTCATTCTCCTCCGTGTCTCCTGTACAGGACAGAATGCGTTCAGCCAAATTTATAACAGTATGACTCTGAAGTGCTGTTTGTTTGCAAGTTTTCTCCCCGACAAAACGCGCAACAGCGCAGCGGTGCCAGGACGAATAGGCTCGATCAGACGAACTGTGAAATACACGCTATAGCCGTTTCCCAATTCAGCGAGTGCACAGTTCGGAGCGTGGTCTCAGCCTGCAGTCGAGGCGGTGCATACTCGCTCAGTCCTGAGTGCAGCCCGTGGACCGCATGGGCATCTGTGAAATGGAACAGGTCCCGCCTCAACTCAGTATAAAAGCATGTAAGTTACATGCTTTTATAATTTCAAAAATATATGGTTCTAGGTCCAGCTCTACTGTGAGTTGTATGACAACATCCAGAGAGGAAAGGGTTACATGATGTAACGCTATGGTCTTTCTCGCGAGTGGGTTCACATCTCGTGTTCACATTCCAGAGTAGCGCCCTCTAGCGATTAGTTACAATTAATGCATTTTGATCGACAATTAATTGTAAGTCGATTGATTGTTGACATTCCTAGTCCAGATTGTAAAAACGTTTCTTTTATTTTTCCTTTAAAGATCCCATGACATGGTACTTCTTGATGCTTCTATATGGTGCCTTGGTGGTTCCCTAATATTGTATTTGAAGCCTTCTTCTCTAAATCAAGCCTTGGTGCATGATATAGCCTCTTGGAGACAGTCCTATAGAAAATGGGCTTTTTAATGTGCCATTCTGAGTGTGGTTGTGGTCCTTTGATGCTAATGAGGTGGACGGAGACAGGCCAGTGTAGGCGGGTGGGGGTGTGGCCAAATATGGTCACTGTGCATGTTAATGTTTACTTGTCTGTTGCAACAGAAAGTCGAGAAGCGATTGTAAAAACTTTTCAGTACGACCCCGAGTCTGATCGCGAAGGCGAAGAAGCTGCAACTCAGCGGCTTCAGCAGGACGTCTCCGAATGGTTAGTTTGAAATATTTAGAAACAATACTTTTGTCTTGTTTCTAGCATGGCTAGGGCTCTGTGAGTCCGGCTGGATGTGTAGGGGGCGCGGAGACATGAGTCACTGGATCCGTGGGAAGCACCGCGCTCATCCAACGGCGCTGCCGCGTCTTGGGACGCGGTGTGCATATTCGGTTGTTAGTTCCAGTAAAGACCAGGATTCTTCTGAGAGTCCAGACCGGACCTGGGAGACCACCTCCCCCAGTCCACAGGCCACCCATGAGGACTAGACCGGGACCAGACTAGGACCAGACCGGGACTAGACCGGGACCAGACCGGGACCAGACTGAGACTAGACCGGAACCAGACCGGGATTAGACCAGGACCAAGCCATGAGGACCAGACCGGGACCAGACCGGGACTAGACCAGGACTAGACCAGGTCTAAACCTGGACTGGACCAGGACTAAACCTGGACTAAACCAGGACTGGACTAGGTCTAGACCTGGACTAAGCCTGGACTAGACCAGGTCTAAACCAGGATTAAACCACAACGTGCGGCTCTTGCGTTCGTGTCGAGGTTTGTGCGTGTTCGCTTCGTGGCCTGGGCTGCATCGCTAGCCGTGGACGCAGTCCGGAGGGAGAGGCACGGTCCGGGCGCTGCCGGCCGCCGGCCTCGTGCTCTCGGCCCCGGGTAAGACGCGTGGCCTCACGCCGGTTGTGCTGCTCTGTCGCAGATTTGGCCGTGGTTAGCGGGTGAAAGTATCCGTGCGCGCACTTCTCCAGGGGATTGGTGCGCAGCGCGTCCTGGGACGTGGTGGGGCCGTTGGATGAGCGCGGTGGTTCCTATGGATCCAGTGGCTCGTGTCCCCCCCACGCTTCACTATTAATACATTTTGTTGAAAATCTAAGAAAGTTTGAGTGTTTAATGTGAGAAAACGTTAATTCCAGTCTGAAAAAAGTGTATAATGTGTGGTGAGGTGTTTACAGCCTTAAAACATGTAGAATAATTGTAAAATATAAAGTTGTCCTACTTCGCGGATTTCGCTTATTGCGGGTTATTTTTAGAACGTAACCCGCGCGATAAACAAGGGACCACTGTACTGTTATGGTTAGCATGTAGCCAGCATAGCCTATGTTGTTAGCTTTTCATGTTGCTCTGATTCGCTATGCAAGGAAGAACACCTGTCATGCTATTAAATACGAAATTCATCAACGCTGGTTTAAAACTTCCCGGAGCCTAATGACTTGACTATGTGACTATGTTTACATGCACTTAATATCCCAAATATAAGGCTTATCCCAGTGATCAAATTTGAGATACAGTGTTTACAAGAACACAGAGTAATGGGGTTATTGATATCCCGGTTTACATGAAAAACACTAATACACCGATGTGTTGTTCCATTAAAGCATTCTCTGTACATGTGTGCAACCCGTTTACAATTTATTTATTTATTACCTTTTACCAACAACAACATTGCACAACACGTGCACAAACACAAAGCCAGGATACTTAATATCCCGATCATATTTTGGATATTGAAGTGCATGTAAATATGTATGTTGCACCTCAGAAATGTGCACTTAGCCCCCTTTTGTTATCTTTTCTTGCACTATGTTATAAATGTGTGTAAATAATCTACATACATGTCTGCACTGGAGAATGGGCTGCTTTTAATCTCATTGTACATATGTGCAGTAATAACAGAAGGCATTCTAACCTATTCTATGACTATTCTGGCTCATATTTAATGATAAAGTTCTCTATGCTCACGTATATTGACATCACGTTAACTCATGACTTACTCATGAAGATTTACCATCACATCTGTCTGTATTACCTTATATTTACCTGAAGATTTACCACTGTTTTACCTATATTTTTTGGATAGGTGCCACTGTGGAAATTGTGCTACCATGCCCTAAGAAGCTGAGAACATTTGCTGCTTGGATACCTCAGGTAACACTCTAAACTGAAAACAACATAAACAACTTACCATTTGTAATCCTAATTAGGTTACTAGAAGACTACGACAGGTCGAGGGACAGCTCACATGTATGGAACATCCTGGACTTTTTTTTTTTTTTACAGAAGTTAATAAAAGAATAAACAGAATATTGACAGTTAATTCTACCCACAAAGCTAGAGCCTTGTGCCCTTTCATTCAATGGTGTAGAGACAGTGTAAAGATTTATTTACATCACAGGGGAAAAAACTTTGAAAATTGTTAGAACACAAGCATTGAAGCATTGACATTAGTACTCCATTTTTTACTTTGTATATACTCCAGGTGCAAGTTGTAAGAAGACAGAAGATAAGTATGTGTAGTGAACAACATTAATACTTCAATATACCCATTATGAAATTACATTATTTATTTGTTCTTAAGATGCGTGAAAAATCCCTCAGTCGTCCATGATAAAAGGAGAAATTCAATTTGTCAACTGGACAAAGTTTGTTTGGTCGAAAACGTTTTGCCGCTCATCCGAGAGGCTTCGTCAGTTCTGACGTATCATCATTTATTTGGTTACACATTGTATATTTTACACACCTCAAAAACTCTTATCTCATTACAAATACAAGAAACCTGCAGTCACCTGCTAAAAGCTCATTAATTTGAATCATTGAGGGGGAAACATTAGTTGGCCTATGCAGATTTAGGAAGAATTAACAGACACATCTCATCAGTAAGATGCTACAACTTCTGCATAATATTCAGGACATTCATATCCTCTTGCCCGTTGCTGTAAGGCACAAAAAAACTGTGCCCTTTGATCACTCACGCACGCGACAACAACAGCAGCAGAGCAGAGATGTGCACAACACTCGCGTTACAGTGTTTAGTCACACATACTTAATGCAATCCATAATCTACCTTAATATTAGTGACAGTACTACTCCACAATGGCAAAGGACAGCAACTTTGTGAGCAAACACAGTCAATCTGCCCAGTCAAACTTGTTGTAGGTAAGTAATTAATAATAATAATAATAATTAATTCATAGCATTTATATAGCGCCTTTCATGACACCCAAAGCGCTTTACAGTTCATTGTTCATTCACTCCACACTTGGTGGTGATAAGCTACTTTCTGTAGCCACAGCTGCCCTGGGGCAGACTGCCCTGGGGTTTTACTTACTTAATAAGTAAACATATTATCAGCCAAGACATATAGAGGCGAAAACAGTAGTTCACATACTAAAACCAAAGGTTTACAAAAGAGGAATTTGTCTATTTTCACTGGGTAAAGCCTCATTTTAAGTGTAACAGATACAGACTTGACAATACAATAGGCACTATTTTGTCAAACTCAATTTGACAAAGTATGCAGTTATTACTTCTGACTTTGTATTGCAGACTAGCCTGCTAACCGAGCTGATAGCTGTTAGCTGCACAGCTAATGCAACACGTTCGATCAGTAACAAGCCAGGCAACCATATACAGCACAGCGACAACATTTTTTTATTTCGCTATTTTATCCATAAAGCAATTCTTATTCCTAATATGGAACTCGGCTCCAAATTGGCACCATTACTGTTAGCCTCGGAGCTTCATTTGCCTGGAGTAAACTCTTTGGGTGATGTCACACTCTTTATACAGTCTATGTGACAGACAGAAAATAGTCTCTAAATATAGCAAGTTGATGTCATGATGGCAAACAAACAAGTTTCTAGCTACGTTTCACCTGTAAAGAGCCCCTAGTTCAGATGAAACACAACCTCTTGATCTCATGGCTGAAATGTCTGTCACAAAACTCACACAAAGCTTGCGATCTGATTGGGCGAGACAGAACGAGGGGAAAGGGCAGTCTGAGGACAGGGAAATTCCCACATTACCCACAGACACCTGTGAGCACCCAGTCGCACAGGCACTAGACCGTCACTCTACGGGACAAAAGGCACTGAAGCACCCTGGGTAATGTGCTGAGGAGTGCACATGCAGGGGACGGGGGTCTGAGTGTGAGTAAGGCAGGAGGAATGCCAGTATTCAGCATAGAGCAGATTACAGCCTTTATGAGGACTAAGACCTCTATAGTGTCACTGTGAAGCTTGTGTGAGAGAGGACAGGTGTCTGTGTGTGTGTGAAACACTGAGACACCACTCAGACATATTATTGTTTGTAAATCATTGGGGTGAAGGGCCCATATTACACCCAAATTTCTTTTCTTAGTTATAATGTTGTTTCCTCATCACAAATATACCTGGAGTTTTGTTCATTCACACATGTTTAACACACTAAACCTGCAGTTCTCTCAAACAAAAAACGCTCTGTTCCACATTGTGATGCCATGTGGTAACACAGGAAGTGCTCCAGTGTATTTTTAAACTATACACCTTCACTAGAATTATTTGGGTAATTTCAGCCCTGGAATTTCCAATCTCTACTGAACTAAAGGTATAAAGATATATAGCTGTTAACTTGAAAATGGCTGCCTCATGACATCACAAGGTGGAGCAGAGCATTTTGAACTTTGGAGATGTAAGCAGACTAATAATAAAAGGGTTAATGAAACGTGTGAATGAATCACAACTTCAGGTCTGTTTTTGATGAGGTAACAACATGGCAGGACTCATATTGTGCTAGATAAAACCTTTAAGGTAAGGTAAACTTTATTATTTGTAAAAGTGTCCTTTGCATTTGACCCATCCATCAATGCAGATACAGAAATAAAGTTTATCCTTATTTGAAAAGTTCTGCTATTGGTATGTGACGTGTGTGCGTTTATTGTCTTGTTTATCAGATGTTTTATGCTCACTGTGGGCCTAGGGAGTGCTGCAATTTCAAACCCTGTGTGTGCAACCTACATACATACGTTTTCTGACAATAAAGCTGACTTTGAACGTTGATATTTATGCTCAATATGCTACTTTATCTTAGCTCTAAAATGGGCTGTTTATTACAGTGGTATTATGTATACAAATTATTATTGTTACCATTATTAAGGTTTGTACAAAAAAAAAAAGCCCGCTTTTGAACAAAAAACATATGATGGGACTGAACCTGGAACTAAACCTGGACTAAATAAAGACTATAAGAGAACCAAACTACAAGACATGTATGAAGTGTGAACACCTCTCAAGTAAAGTGCTTCCACTGATCAAAGAAGATACAGTGGTACCTCACCTTACGAAATTAATTCGTTCCAGAAGTGGTTTCGTAACGTGAAAAATTCATAAGTTGAGTAGCTATTTCAATGGAAAAAGCCTGATTCGTTCCAAGGCCCCGATCCAAGTTTTTTTTTTTAATAGTGTAACTTTTTTTATAGTGTAACATTGTGTTCTGCGTCCTGATTGGTTTCTCAGACTGGATTTAAACTTTTCTCACGTTTGTCTCTCGTTTAAACACTCAAACTTTCATAGATTTTCAACAAAACGTATCAATATTGAAGTGTGGGGGGAAGCGGGAGGGGGGAGAAAACTGCGCGGACACGTGTGCGCAGCATGACCCGGCGCAGAGCTGACAGCAGGACTAGACCAAGGTCTAAACCTGGACTGGACCAGGACTAAACCAGGACTAAACCAGGACTAAACCAGGTGGATTAAAGTGCCGCGTGCGGGTCTATTTCCTGGTTTCTCACGAGTCACAGCTGAGGCGAGCAGCGAGGAGGGGACCGCAGGGAGGAGGGGACCGCACGCAGTCTGAGCGCATGTGAGCGCGGCTCCTCCTGGTTTAGTCCAGACCACCGCGGCTCCTCTAGACCTGACCAGGTCCTGACCAGACCAGGTCCTCTAGACCTGACCAGACCTGACCAGGTCTACAGGAGGTCTAGACCACCGGTTTAGTCCAGGTTTAGTTCTGGTCCAGTCCAGGTTTACACCTTGGTCTAGACCTGCTGTCAGCCCCGCGCCGGGTCATCCCCCCACACTTCAATATTGATACGTTTTGTTGAAAATCAATGAAAGTTTGAGTGTTTAAACGAGAGACAAATGTGAGAAAAGTTTAAATCCAGTCTGAGAAAAGCGTATAATGTGTGTGGTTGAGCGCGCATTATTTGAATTTTTGAGATTTCGCGTTTCGTAACTTGAATTTTCTTTCGTATCTAGAGACAAAAATTTACCGTGAAGGCGTTTCCTAACTTGAAATTTTCGTTTGTTGGGTCATTCGTAAGGTGAGGTACCACTGTATATTGTGCTTGTGTCTGCTATATAGTTTTAATCTATGACACCCATGGATCATCATGTTAGACATTTTGGACATTTTAAATCACAATATTAATAGAAAACATATGAAAAGAAACAAGTCAGATGATTCCACATTACAAAATTATGGTGCCCAAGGGTGCCCAACTTCACAACAAAGTCCTGCAGCTATCGGCAGCTCCATTGGATAGCTGCACATCATACTAGCAAGCTACTTTTCCCTCCATTTTTACCAAAATTACTATGCAACAAAACTATGCACATCACAGATTAAGAAAATAAAATTGGAGAACAAAGTACAGAGCAATGGGCGTCAAGTTAACTGAAAATTGCTCAAACGTGCACAAATCACTCCAAATACAACTTCAGGTGAGTAAATTAGAAGGAGAAACAGCAATAACATGATTAAAAGCTGAAAAGTCAATTTTGCAGAATAAGTCTGCTTTATCAAACATAACGTAAAGTAAGGTCATTCTTGGTAGATGAACAAAGCTGACTGTGGTGGGCCTGACCTGGATTCTCCGGACATAGATAAGAGTCTGAACACAGTGCGGGAGGCACCTCTCTCTAAAGCATGTGAGTTCAAGGTTATAGACGGTTTTTCAAGCTTTGTAAAGAAATTGTGTGGTTAAGATAAGATAAGATAAGATAATCCTTTATTTGTCCCACAATGGGGACATTGCAGTGTCACAACGTAAGTTTCAGAAACAGTTGGGAAAAGAGCATGCATCAAAAATTAAGATAAATAATAATAAGTATGTACAATCAACTAAAAAAACACAACACTGTAAGGTTAAAGGCACAGGAACGCTGCACAATAAATGTCTTTGATTCTGAGCAGTGAACAAACAGCAGTTAAAGTGACTCCAGTTCAGTAATATATAATATCACTACAATAAAGTGACTCAGATGATTGTGTACAGTGCAGTGATGGACAGTGGTGGTTACACAAATAAGCAGCAGGTAAAGTGACTTTAAATAATATTGCACATGTAATTATTACTATGGAGATGACACATGGTTGCTATGGAGATGAACATGACTAGCATTGATCATTGTACAGTCTGACAGCAGCAGGAAGGAAAGATCTGCGAAATCTCTCTTTAACACAGCGAGGGTGAATCAGTCTGTCACTGATGCTGCTCTCTAGAGCCGACAGAGCGTCCTGCAGGGGGCGACACTCATGGTCCAGCATAGACATGAGTTTAGCCAGGACCCTCTTGTCCCCCACCTGCTGCACTGAGTCCAGAGGACATCCCAGGACTGAGCTGGACTTCCTGATGACCTTGTCCAGTCTCTTCTTCTCCCTCTCTGTGATGCTGCTGCTCCAGCAGACCACACCATACAGGATGGCTGATGCCACCACAGAGTCATAGAAGGTCCTCAGGAGTGGCCCTCTCACTCCAAAGGACCGCAGTCTCCTCAGGAGATAGAGCAGACTCTGGCCCTTCCTGTACAGTGCATCTGTGTTATGAGTCCAGTCCAGTTTATTGTTCAGATCTGGCATCTGCGGCGTCTGCGGAAGTCATTTCATGTGCATGTGGTGAAATTCAGATAGGAAAATCAATTAGTTTCTTTGATGTAATAACAATTATGTAAGAACAATGGCAAGAAGACTGAACTTTCTGCTAACTGAATTCCATACTGTTAGTAGAGTTTTGCTTGCTTGGGATTCACTTCTTCAGTACTTCAGTACTAAGACGCGAGACTGGTCACTGGTGAATCTCCCAGAGTTCAGATGGCCATGATTGACAGGTGAATTAACCAGCCAGGAGCATGCATAGTCTGCCAGTATCAAAACAAATTTGGCTGCTTATGAGCATAGGCTGAAGTGGACCAAGGGAGTGTGATGTCATCCATAGTGTTATAGTTGTTATAGCTGTTATAGTGACTAAGCTGCAACCAGAGACCATATTTGGAAATTTGTCTCCTCTCAACATTTTCACTCTCAAAGTTGTACTTGGTGATTTGTGCATGTGTGAGTAATCTTAAATCACTTATTTTCAAAACACAATTTTGCCAATCAATCCCCCATTTTCACTGAAACTGGAATACGTCCACTGCTCTGATAGTTACTTCCTCAAATCAGAAGACAATATAGCTGCATTACACAACTTTTCTCTTTTAATAGACATTTAATTTTAGTTGACTGTAGGGCTGCAACTAACGATTATTTTAGTAGTTGATTAATCTATAGATCCAGTGACGATTAGTCACGAAAAAAAAATGTTACTAGGATAATGGACACGACACCAACGTTGGTATTTAGTGAGTGCAGTTACGCGTGCGTGCTTTAAGCATTCCGTTTCAAAGCGGAATATTGTCAGTATCCAGTTTAAAAAAAGTTGAAGTATTCTGTGAAACGGCGTTCTGTTATGGGAATACTGCCAAAACACGACTAGACTACTTTCGTAATGAAAAAGATTGTCCATGACTCATGAGCAAATTGAGTATGGCCACCAATCCGTTTAGCACTAGTGCTAATATTGGAATATTCCTCACATGCAGATACAGTGACTGGCGGGAGCTAGCTGCTCGTCACAACACTCCTGCACTTTTCCGTAACTTTCCTAACTTTTTGCCCTTAAACCGCCCCACTTTTGTAAATATTTTTGTCAACACTGTTTGTTAAGCTTGGGCTGCACTCGACGCTGCATTTTTTCTGCACTTTTGGTGGATTATTTACCTGTCTCGGCTTAAGATGTGTAAGGGACCCCGTTCTCCGCTCGTCTACACAAAGGATCAGCTGATGGCGCTGCGCAGCGCTGTTGTGTTCCCCCGAGACAGGCACGTTATCCCTGATGAGATCCTGTGGACGACACGCCGTGGACGCCACGCGGGATGTAAACTCCGGGAAAAGAAGAGACGCTGCAGGCCAGTCCTCCCCTCCGTCGTAACGGGGAATGTGCGCGCCCTCGCCAACAAGACGGACGAGCTCGCAGCGCTCGTTAGATTTCAGAGGAAGTACAGGGACGCTAGCGTCATTGTTTTTACGGGGACATGGCTAACACCGCAAATCACGGAGAGCAGGAAGAAGAAGGGAGGTGGACATGCGCTGTTTCTGAACGAGAAATGGTGTAAACCTGGACACTGTACAGCGAAGGAGCAGATGTGTAACAAAGACATTGAACTGTTTGCTGTCTGCCCTGCGGATTCTTGACACAGACGAGTATTAAGTTCCAAATTAAAATGATACTTAAATAATACGACTAGTCGACAATGAAATTTCATGTCGACAAAATTTTATTGTCGATGTCGTCGATGTTGTCGACTAATCGTTGCAGCCCTAGTTGACTGCATTTCGGATTCCTTTTTCTGTCCATTTCAAGCTGTTCTAAAGTTGTGCATGAGACTCAGATGAATAAATTCATTAATGAGAATCCTAGTAATGTAAAATGAGTCTGGTAAAGGTGAATGGACTTTAAAAACACAGGAGAACACTTCTTGATTGCCTAGCCCTAATCAGTGCTATCTGAATATGAATCTAGATCGAGATTCAGTTATGTCTTATTCTCAATGATATGGTTGGAGCTTTGAATGGAGAGATCTACAGCCAAAGTATGTGGTCTGGAGAGTTCAGTCCTTGGAGGAAGAAAATTTGGCTAGAATGAATGGCGATTTTAATTTAGTTTTTTAAGTGCTCCTCTGTATTTTCTAGTAGTTAAGAATGAACTACAACATACATAAACCATGATTTTACATTTCGTTCATTGTAAACTGGAATGCTGATCTAAAATGACAGACAATATATTGACACTTTCACTTTCATTATTGACACTCTTAAGTCCCCCCTCCCATTTCTCTCTGCCCTAAATCACTCCCCATTCAGAGTGCAATCAAAACAATCAGCATGCATCCCGATAATGATACGCTATAATGTATTTTTATGCAAAACTGTCATGTGGGAGCATGAGCGACGTAGGCTTGTGGGAGGAGCATTGTACAGAATCTCACAGCTGACCATAAGGAGGTTTTGAATATGAACTGGGAAAGATCGCTAAATTACGCAAACATCCATGGATGACATCTAAAACCTCTTCAGGCATGTTGTTGATGAGGAAAAACATGGTAACATGGTATCAACGTTAAAGATTTTGCATAACACCTCCTCTTTTCTCGTAAAACATAATCCTTTTCCACCCCCTGTATCCACTCGTCCCCTATGGTCTGTGCGCCTGCCCCTTACACTCCTCTTGTTTAGACTCTGGGGAGGGCCTTCAATGTTTATCAGCCCATCAGACAGCGTGTTATCTGGGTGTGGTGGGAACGTGGACAGGCTTGGTGGTAAACAGAGCCTGCCCGCTGCGTATTATACGCCTGCTCCGGGGCTTGTTTTCCCTATCTGGTTGTTTGGCCCAGTGTCTGCTGTGTGGTGCTGGGGCCTCCCATCCCCCCTCCTGGGCTCGGCTCCCTCTCCGTGGCTCTGCTCCAGACTAGCAGTGGGAAAGATCTCTGTGGTCTGGGATCAGGGGAACACAGTAACGCAAGCTGCAGGCTCTAACTCAGCACTTTTACTTACATAGGTTTGAGGGTGAAAGGATACGCAGTTATGCACTCTCTCGGGTTTTATGTTTTCACAAATTGAGCAAATCTTAAAGGTGCATTGTGTAACTCTTTGGTTGGGGGGTCCATCATCTGCTTCTTTCTATGGATATATCCTTGCTTTTCCTGGAATGTTCCACAGTATGGCATTAAACATCTCTACCTTACATGAATTTAATTAGAGGTGGTTTTATAGCTCAAAAATACCCAGAAAAACAGGCATATTAAATGTGAGCGGGGTTGCCTCTCCACAGATATGAACTGTAACTTGCCCTTGTTTGGTCACCATGATTATAGAAAGGTTTAATACTACATACTGTGAAACATTCCAAATAACGTCTCCATGGAGAAAAGCATTTGACAGACCCTCCAGACCAGAAAAGAAAAATTACCAATTGCATGGTTAACTGAGGAACTAAAGGAAGTGATGGATGGATACATGAAAATCAGTTGATACAAAATACATCAAAAATCAGAATTGCAGTTAGTGCTTGAGGGAAGTAAAATTATAGACACTCCAAGACCAAGCTAGAGACCAAGTAGAGATGATGTGCACAAAAATGACAAGAGCAATCTCAATGATAAAAAGGTCAAAGTTTAACAGAAAAATCAGCAAAATGAATCACACAAGCTCTGGTGACAGCCTATTTAGATTTCTGTGCAGCAGTGTGGTCAAATGCTGCAACAAAAGTATTCAAAAGATTACTTATTTATTTATTGTATGTATTGTTTATTTGAATCTGGGCAAGATACAACAAACAGATTAACAATATGGTAATCAGATGCATGTTTCAGTGTTAACACCAGTCTGCAGAAGGGCTTTTAAACTGTTAAAAAGCTCTGGGGTTATTGGTAGAAAAAGCAATAGATACAGTGCATTTGTCAAGAGAATCACAGTATCAAAATGGGGATCTACAGTATCTTACTCCAGTACAGATATATTATATAAGCAGCTCTTGAGGTCAAAATATGTTCTCTGTGTGCCGTTATTTAATTAAGTAGCGTTTTATTGTCCGATAATCAGGAAGTGTACGTTAGAATTCTACTGTAGTTGTTGTTAGTTTTGCTGTGAACCTTCGCTCTGCTGTCTGAGAAAGAGAAGGCTGGACCCTTTGCAAACTGTAAAATGCACCAGTTTGATTTTTCATGTTTTAAGTAAAAATCAGGAACAGCGGCTTCAACTGCTAAAATATGTATGGCATGAAAATATCTGGGTTCAACTCCTGGGCCAAGGACAGAATGAACTACTCTCACAAGGGATTAAATTAAGTACACAGGTCTTAATCTTATATTGTGGACTGCTGTATCATTTATATTGTTCTAATTTCTTCAGCTCTAATTCACAAAAATAAGTTGTGGAAGCACTTAGCTGATTTTGATTAATTATAGTCTTGTTTGTTATATAAAATTGAGTATATTTATTGAAAATAAGATGCAGGTAGTGGATTTACCATGTAATACTGTGTGTTGTTTTTTGTGAGCCATGTATTGAATCATGAGTGACCAGCATTTACTGAAAGGTCCCATTGCAGTCCTTTTCTACGTTAGAAAAGCACAGCTCAAACGGGCGATTCTGAACAAGGAAACTTATTGACGTCACATCGAAAAATGCAGCTCCACCCCCCGTCTGTGTCTCTACTCAGCGTCTCTGTAAATCACGCCCATAGAGTTTGGACTGCGAAGGAGCTACGCAATGCAAAATGTGTTTTTTTATTTGCCTGGAGGCACGTGCGAGTGTTTCTAGCCCCGGATGTCCTTTATCTGAGCCTCTGGACATCTGAAACAGCAGTGGTTTAATTTTATTTTCTGTGAAAATGTGTTTTTTTCATTGAAATGCCTCTCTTTTGTTCCTCCGCGCTTAAAACGCGGAAGTGGGGCCAGCACAAGGAAACAAGGAACCAGCAGTGCATTTGGCCCGCCCCCACCCGCTCCTCTAACCTATCTGTGTCCTTCTCATTTGCATTCAAGCAACAAGGCCCAGAATGAGTTGTTCAGAGAGGGATTTTCTGACTCTGACTCTGTACATGTGTCTTTCTCATGCACTGAGTGTTGATTTTGGAGCAGGATTCATTTACAGTATTAGGGAACCATTAAAGGGATATGCCACCCCCAGGTCAAACTTGGGCATCTCCCCACAGTCCAGAGACTAAAATAAGTGGTGGAAAGTGTTTTTCTGGTGACGCAGCCATTGTCCAGGTCTGTCAGCACTGACCGCCGCGGTATCTGCAGCTACTCCGCGTTAGACTGGAGTCTAACGTCGCCAGAGAAAGATTTCGGCCAAAAGGAATTAATTTGCTCGATGCTTTTCCCAATTACTTTATGTGTAGTGCGCATTCATATCGAGTGCAAATAAATGTGCAAATCAACACGGAGAGCTTGACTTGGTCATTTTGGGTGGGAATTATTTTTCAGTGGGGAAAAAGACAGATGAAGCACACACCACGCTGACAGGGGAATCCCAGTTACGCACCAGGAAGGCAGTTCCCCTGTTACGCAGCGTGGTGTGTGATGCCCAAGTTTGACCTGGGGGTGGCATATTCCTTTAAGGCACCATATAAAAGCATCAAGAAGTACCATCCAATCCAATCCAATCCAACTTTATTTATAAAGCACTTTAAAAACAACACAGTCGACCAAAGTGCTGTACACAGGTTAAAACACAAAACATGACACACAGTAACATTAAAAACAGAACATGATAAAAGTCAACTACTCACACTGAGTTAAAAGCCAATCTAAAAAAATGAGTTTTAAGAAGGGATTTAAAAACCGGAAATGAGTCGGCCTGTCTAACACTCAGTGGAAGTGCATTCCAGAGTCTTGGAGCAGCCACTGAAAAAGCCCGATCACCCCGAAGTTTCCTTTTTGTCTTCGGGACAACAAGGAGAACCTGACCTGCAGACCTGAGAGAGCGGGAGGGTGTGTAGGGCACCAGCAGGTCAGACACATACTGTGGGGCCAGGCCATGGAGACAATTAAAAACAAATAAAAGAATCTTAAAATCAATTCGAAACTGAACAGGTAGCCAATGGAGAGATTGAAGAATGGGAGTTATGTGGTCGAATTTGCGAGAACCAGTTAAAAGACGAGCAGCAGCATTTTGGACTAGCTGAAGACGGGAAAGCAAGGTTTTGTTGAGACCTGAGTATAAGGCGTTGCAATAATCTAACCGTGTGGAGATAAAAGCATGGATTAAAATTTCAAAATGATGACGAGATAAAAGCGATTTTACCTTGGCAAGTTGCCTCAGCTGATAAAAACTGGTCTTTATGACTGCTCTTATTTGGGCATCAAGTTTCAAACCAGAGTCAAGTTTAACACCCAGGTTTGTGACAACAGGGTTTATTGCCTTGGTCAAGGAGCCCTAAGCTGGAGGAATAACAGCAGTTGAATCACCAGGAGTAAGCAACACAACTTCAGTTTTATTCTCATTAAAATGGAGAAAATTACAAGCCATCCATGCTTTCACCTCATTAAAACAATCTAAAAGGTCCTTTAACTGCTTCAGAGGCACATAAATTTGGCAGTCATCTGCATAAAAATGGAAAGACACCTTGTATTTACGTAGAATTGACCCCAGAGGTAGTAGGTAAAGGGAAAATAACAAGGTCCGAGAACTGACCCCTGAGGAACTCCACATGTCAATGGAGCAGAAGACGACACAGCCTCCCCAACTTGAATTGAAAATCTTCTGTTGGACAAGTAGGATCTAAACCAGGACAGAGCCAAGCCCCTAATGCCCACCCAGTTTTCCAAGCGAGACAGGAGAATCTGGTGGTCCACTGTATCAAATGCTGCAGTAAGGTCCAATAACAGCAGAGCAACAGTGTCTCCAGAGTCTGAGGCCAGAAGAATGTCATTAAAAACTCTCAGCAGAGCAGTCTCTGTACTATGGCCTTTTTTGAATCCAGACTGGAAAACTTCAGAGATTGAATTTTCATTTAAGAAAGAGCTCAGCTGTAGGTAAACAATTTTCTCAAGTAATTTTGATATCAGAGGCAGCTTAGAAATTGGCCTGTAGTTTGAGAGCTCAGTGTGATCCAGACCAGGCTTCTTTATCAATGGCTGAACAACTGCATGTTTAAAACTAGAAGGTTCAAGTCCATTGAGAAGGCAAGCATTAATAATGTCTAGGACATAAGGGGCCAATGTGGGGAACACTTCTTTAAAAAGACGAGGGGGAATAACATCGGTGGGAGAGCCAGTAGGCTTGATCTGATCAACCACTTTTTCTACAAATGACAAAGTAACAGGCTCAAACTGATGAAAGACAGCAGTACAGGTTACAGCTATATCAGGCTCGTTTAGAGGAGGACTAATAAGGGCCCTAGTAGTCTGCACCTTATTAATAAAAAATTGTAAAAACTCCTCACACAATTTGGATGGGTCATCAGGACTGGGTTGTGGGACAGTGAGAATTGATTTAACAGTTTTAAAAAGCACACGAGGGTTGTGGCTGTTAGAATCAATTATCTCTGAAAAGTACCTGGTCCTAGCTGATTTCACTAGTTTTTGATACCGATGCCAACTGTCTCTCAACATCTGAAAGGAAATGTGCAACTTATCCCCTTTCCACTTTCTCTCCGCCCTCCTGCACTCGCGCCTGGCAGCACGCGTAACGTCAGTCAGCCAGGGCTCTGATTTAGGTTTAGACAACCTGGATTTTATAGGGGCTACAGAATCTAACGCAGCTTTACACGCAGAGGTAAACGCATCACAAAGTACATCAACAGATGGATCATTACCTGTGAAATCATTTACATTAAAAGCAGAAGAGAATTGCACAGCAGTAGATGAATTAATCACGCGGCCACTGCGCACAGAGCCGCACGGTTTGTTCAAGGTACAAGACAGAGGGATCTCAAACAGAACCGGCAAATGATCAGAGAAAGATGCATCACAAATCTCAACATTGGCAACAGTAAAACCATAGGTCAGAACAAGATCGAGAGTGTGCCCAAGCTCGTGCGTGGGGCCGGTTACACACTGAACAAAATTAAAACAGTCAATCAAACTTAAAAAGTCTTTTGACAGTGGCTTTTCAGGACAACAAACGTGAATGTTTATGTCCCCTGCAATAAGGATACGATCATAGATCGCCACAAATTCAGTCAGGAACTCTGAAAAGTCATTAATAAAATCCTTGTTGTATTTGGGTGGGCGATAAACTATTGCGCACAACAACGGAGGCGCAGCGCTCACTTCAAACAGGATCACCTCAAAGCTGCTGAATGACACAGTGGGTACGAGCTCCTTACACTTAAAAGTATTCTTAAAAATAGTTGCTAGACCTCCTCCACGGCCTGATATCCGAGGGGAGTTAAAGTACAAACAATCCGAGGGCAATAGTTCACAAATGGCACTCGACTCACCCACAGTCATCCATGTTTCTGTTACGCACAAGAAGTCCAATCCGCGCGACTCAAATAAATCCTTAAGTATAAAAGTTTTGTTTGCTAGCGATCTAGCATTCACCAGGGCAAACCGAGCAGGAGCCGGTGTGTTAGCTGCTAGAGCGGTAGCCCGAGCTAGCGGCCGGAGATTGCGCCGATTCACCCCGCGCAAACCGAGGTGAGGAGCCGGGACACGATGTCATGGGACCTTGAAAACCTAAAGCAGAATTAAAGAGGAGGTACTTTTTTTACTATGGGGTATTAACTACTGCAACTGCAACACAGTCGGCATGCATACCGGTAATGAAGCTATATCAGGTTTGTCAAGTTACTGTGTACAGTTTTGTATCATGTTTTTTTCTGTATTTAGCCTGAGCTTTGCACAGAATAACCGTAAAGAGGGTTCAAATAGGGCCCAGGAGAGATCGCTAAATGAGTCAAACATGTATGGATGACATCTAAAACCTCTTCAGGCATGATTTTTATGAGGGTATAATGTTATAAAACAGTACAAAGCTCACAAAAATACTCCCTCTTTAAAAGTAAAATAAAGAAGATATATAAAGTACATAAACCATGTCCATTTATGAAATTATCAATGTAACAAAGGTATAAAATGCGAAAACACCAAAGATTTTGTAAGATTTAATCTACAGAAAATGTGATGCCCTCATGAGGCCTTTCTAAGAAGTCTCTTCATTTTCGTTTTCAGCTCTGCGTCTATTAAAAGAGCATAAGAACACAGTGCAGTAACCCAGTGGGACATACAATTATGCTGCTTAAAATCCAGATAAAGCCCTTATATAGAGTGTCAGGAAGAAGCTGTGGGCCACCATTTTCTGTAAATCTCTTATCAGTGAAACCGGATTATTTAGAACAGGCTCACTCTGCAAACTTCGACCCATGTTTTGTTGTATGCTCACCACAATCAATACTGCACTGATGGACTCAAGTGCATTGGCTGCTGTTTTGTTTACCATTAGTAGATGTCAGCAGGAGGTTACGCCATAGCACTCAGTTTGCATACTGTAGTAGTAGTTGCTGCATCATCCTGTGAATCAACCTTCTCGACACAATAATGCAAAAATAATTTAGATTTAACATATCTGTCAGCTGGTTCCTCTATACTGAGAAAGTCCATAATGCATTTCTCCAAACTATTTATTTCAGATGCACATTACCAAACCAAAGTGCGGAGTTTGACAATGCAGCAAGTCTAGGGCTGGGTACCATTTTATTTATTTATTTTTATACCAGTACTTTAAAGGATACCTGCTTTTTGATATTGGTTCCTTAACCGTTCTTTTTTCTGTATTTATTAAAATGTAGATTTATGCCCAGTATTATACAGATAATACTTTTCAATCCTTGAATTACGTTATAACATGTTAATTAATATTTTAATACATACTATAGGCCAGCGGTTTTCCAATAGGTTGAGGCCCGCCTGCCCTGGGGGGTGCCAGAGCCACTGGGGAAGCGCAACACACATGCAAAGACAAAATAACCGTACACATCTGTATACATCTGCAGCAGTATTGATATGGATAATTGTGTGTGTGTGTATTAGCTGTAAAATGCATCATGTTGTGATTCCATCAGCAACAAGGGAGGAGACAGGGCCCAGCAAAAAACATAGGAAATATGATCCTGATTATTTAAAGGTCCCATGGCATGAAATTTTCACTTTCTGAGGTTTTTGAACGTTAATGTGAGCTCCCCTACCCTGTTTAGTCCCCCCCCCCCCAATGGTTAAAAGTTGCGAAATGTCTAAACTGAGCATTTGCGATCCTTTTCTGCGTTACAAAAATTCGAAGCTCAAACGGGCGAGTTTGAACAAGGCACCTGATTGACGTCAGATCGAAAAAAGAAATGCAAATGCAGTTCCACCCCCGTCTGTCTGTACTCAGCGTCTCTGTAAATCACGCCCAGAGAGTTTGGACTGCGAAATGCGTTTTTTATTTGCCTGGAGGCACGTCCGAGTGTTTCTAGGCTCGGAAGTCCTTTATCTGAGCCTCTGGACCTTTGAACAGCAGTGGTTTAATTTTATTTTCTGTGGAAATGTGTTTATTTTTCAATGGAACGCTTCAAATCTCTCCCCCCGTGCAAAAACAAGGAAATGGATCAGAGGGCACAGCTGACAGCTCTGAGCGGAGAGTTTGGCCACGCCCCCACCCTCTACTATTGGCCAGGTCTTTTCTCCTCATTTGCATTCAAGCAACAAGGCCCATTATGACCTGTTCTGAGGGAGAAAAAATACTCTTTCTCATCTTATCTCTGTTTCTCATGCACTGAGTGTTGATTTTGAAGAAGGATTCATTTACAGTATTAAGGAACCATTAAGGAGCCATATAAAAGCATCAAGAAGTACCATGTCATGGGATCTTTAAAGTTCAGTTTCACCTGGTCGGGTTCTGAGATTGCACCTCTGCCACAGTGTGTGGTCTGCAAAGAGGTGCTTGTGAATGACAGCATGAGACCGTGAAAACTCCAGCATCACATTGAGGCAAAACAGCCAAATTTAGTGAACAAGGCAGTTGAGTTTTTTGAGAGGAAGTGTGATGATTTGCAGTCACAGTAAAGCATTATGCGTTATTTCAGCCATCAGGTGTCGTCAGCTGTTGTTTTGGCACTGATTGAAAAAAGATTACATTTGGAATTACACTTTTACCGGGGCTGAGGTTCATGTTATCTGTTTGGCTTCAACTTTATGCGGACACTACGGGCTCTGACTGGATGTGAATTTATTATTAGGCACACTTTTACGAACACTTTGACTGAGACACTGTAAAGGCTCTGCACAGGTGTTTTCGGCTGGATACTAATTTTATGCTTTTTTTTCAGCTCTTCTGTTTTACCAGTAAAATGACACGCTGCGCTGTTTAGACACATGTCTCATGACGCGTGAGCACCTCCGCTGCTGATTACTTGGTGCAGTATTTGTGGGCATCTAAAGCCAAAGAACCAAAAGTTGGCACCAAATGAACATTCATTTTTCGGTACCATTACTTCCCGAACCTTTTTGGTTGGTTCCGATTTGGAACCGAGTTTCGGTACCCACCCCTAAGCACGTCCAGTTTTGGAATTATAGGAAAGTCTAATCTACATTTTGTTAAGGTTGCTTCATTGTGGCTACATTCACCTGTCACTCAGTCAAGAGCAAGACTGAGGCTGACCAATAGGAAGAGAGAACGTAAAAAACAATTTTCTCACCATGATACAAGTTTATGTATATTTATGTTTATATTCTTCTACATTATTAGCCCAGCTCACGCTCAGAGCAGATAAACTAACAAGAGACTGAGGAGGCTCTTAAACAGCTCAAAACATGACAGGGATAGCATTTCTTTTACCTCTGGATATCTTCACTGAGCCTTAAGAGTGAAAACTAAACTTTGGACAAATCAGGCAGAGGAGCAGCAACTTGTTTACACAAATATCCATGTGCTTCAGATGGACTTCTCTTCTTACAGGTCTCAGACATACATTATATGTTGAAAACACAGCCTTTAGAAACTGAGCAAAGCACATCATCTAACGTCACCATGTTCTGAAGCTGCTGTACTGTGAGGAAGTTTAAGACATTATTTTACAATATTATAATCAATTATTAGGCTATTTTTAAGTTGGCATTCTTATCTCTTATACTCAATTTATTAAACTGGAGCTAAACTCACTTTTTCACTGAATTTCACACACTGAATTTTGACTGTTGAATTTGAGCTCTTGAAAATATTTCTGCTGATTATTTAACCCCTTACAGTGGAGGGCCTTTTTTGAGCAATTGTCCCTAAAAGGACCTCTCCAAATTAAAATCATTCCTGTTATTGAAGTATATGGATTATATACAAATGTTTGGTCTCTGTGTAAAGGGAACATTCTCTAGTTTTACCCTCAGCATTTACATTCACTCCAAATGTGATTGGAAAAAAGTTACACACCTTGGAACACCAAAAAAAAAAGTGTTTTTTTTATCCTCGCCTAATTTTTTTGTAAATATAAAAGGTGTCTATAGCTGCTGTTCATAGCTGAGGCCTAAAATACACTATCTTTCAATACAATAAGTTGTTGACCACTCAAATTTCAAATTGGGAATCAATAGCTGTAAAAATAAACTTTTTACTCCACTTTTTGTTATACTTTGTCCAGGCGTTTTATACAGGGATCATGCCTTTATCCAAACCTATCCAAACCTATCCAAATTGGAAACATTTAGAAAACGTTTAATAACTTTTGACTCATTCAACCTACAGACATCATTGAGGGCTCTACTGAAAGCTTACAACTAGAGGAATCCATTTCTGCACACAAGGTCACTATATTATGTCCCTGAGAATTACATTCTATAAAAAAGTGTTTTTTTCTATCAAAAATAGACCAAACAAGTGTTGAAAATGAAAATATGTATTGAAAAATTCTATAACACTGCACACTGTATACATTTTCGAAAAACCATGGACACTAAACGTTCCGCACATATTTACAGGTATTTACACACTAAGAGTCTGGTGTGTTCCACTGATTGTAGCAGTCCCTTGTTTGAATAAAGCAGAGTGCAGTGTCACAGGTAGAACATTTTACAGCTGTCTTTGACTGACATCTTCTACACTTCAGCCTGCCATTTGTGCGCTCACCACTGCTGCCCATCCGTTCTTTGTTGCTCCGGTCGTGGTAGGGCTCCTTATCTGCAGTTGGGCTTTATTGGTACACAGTGATGACACTAGTAAGAAAAACACAAAAATATAATAGAAGAAATAAGCTCAAAATATGATTTCTAAAATGTTATTTTCAAAGATCAAAGCCAGCTTTATTGTCAATTCTCCCATATGTGTTCAACATACAGTATATCAAAATTTTGTTTCTCTCTGGCCAAGTAGTGCAAAAACAGTGTACAAAATACAATAAAGACAAAACTAAAACTATCTAAGACAAAAATCTAAATCTAAAAACTAAAATCTATTCTTATTTATTTTTCTTATTTATTTTATCTAAACACCCAATAAATAATAGTAGGTCTATTTTACAAAAAGTGATCTAAATGCACAAAAAAAATGTAATGTTTATTGTTTTATTTTTATTCAAATACTACATCAAATAATTCACACTAATTCACACTACATCAAATAGATAATAAAATGATACTTACACACTCAGAAGTACATCCTTCATAAACAACGCCTCCTCACAGCCCATATCTGTTTCCTGATTCTCCACCTCCGACTGCTCCAGAGCTGAAATCGACTTGTGCAGTCTCCAAACTTAAATATTTTCTCTTTCCAGTCCTTTTAGCCATATTTTCAATCAAGGAAACTCAAATCAACAGCAAAGGCGCAAGACGCATGGCGCTGTGCGTAAATTACGCACAGTTTACGCACGGACCGCAATTTCGCGTTACGCAGCTGTTTCACGTGGAGCTTGTTGTGAAAGGCCTAACAAACTATATGTCTCCCTGTTCAGCGCCTCATTGGCTGTTCGCCTGAACTGTCAATCATCCTGTGTAACCTAACTTGTTGACTCAGCAAGCGTGAACGTGGTACTTGATTTTTACCGGAGCGTCACACATGATTGGACCTTTATCGGTCTCGGTCAGCCCAGACATCTTCTTACTGGCCGGTTCAAGTGTCAGTCTTCAGTATACTCTCGTGTTTAGCTGCTGCTAGCGCGGTTTTAGCGAGCAAAGTTATATTTTGCTTGATTTAGGCTAAAGAAGTGAAAAAAAAACACTGGCGCTTATGTAAGTTGGGAAGACTTTCGCCATCGTATTGGATCTAAAACGTGTTTTGGACTAAATTGTTTTACTGGATTTTATTCGCTGGATCCTTACGGACAGAATGATACCAAGCTTGTGGTGAAATACAGATGTTTGACCTGTCCAGAGCCTTCAAAGGTAAGCTAAGTAACAAACCTCGTTTTGTGCTTTTCCATATAAAAGCCCCATGTGCTCGGGGACTGATTGTTGTGCAGGGAAATGAACTGCATAGTCAAAAAGAGGAGACTGTAAGGTTTCATTTGATGTGTAGATGTCATGGGACACGTTCGGGAATGTGTGCTCTTATATGGAAAGAAAAAAAAAAAACAGTGAACAAGCCCGTGCACGGGCCGGTCACAGCGTAAGAAGTTAAAAGGTGATTTTAATTTAACTTTTTTATTTATTGTTTTA
Organism: Paratrypauchen microcephalus; assembly: GCA_036785185.1. Lineage (NCBI taxonomy): Eukaryota > Metazoa > Chordata > Actinopteri > Gobiiformes > Gobiidae > Paratrypauchen > Paratrypauchen microcephalus. The sequence goes on from JAVJIX010000096.1 coordinate 1,596,369, forward strand.
GTTCAATGGATGTTCAATTGAAATCCACAATTAATTCAAACATGGTTTAAATTGTGAGAAATTGCAGCTGCATTTAAATCATTAAAATTCATGTATTAAAAATATGATTAAACAAATTATATATATTTTTTATATATTGCCTTAAACTTCTTTTGCTTATTGCAATTATGTCATCAACATTCCCTGGGTGTGTAATGTCAGCTGAGGCACTGCTCTGTCTGAAGCTCTGTTACTCAAGACTTTAATCTGAGTTTTGTTTTAACTCAATCTGACCAGAAAGTTCCGAGCGGGAACAACAACAGGCAATCAAAGGCTTCTGAAAATGTTGAAATCCATTTTATATTTTGAATGTTCAGAAATGGCAAAAGAGAAATTCAATTTGTCACCTGGACAAAAGTGTATTTGGTTGAATACGTTTCGCAGCTCACCCAAGCTGCGAAACATAGCAGTATTATTGTTTCTCTGTGCCTTGCTCTCCACTGTCCCATACCTTATTCTGCAATAGCTCTGGCCTGCCTTTATCAGACCTGCACTCACCCTGAAGGGCCCTGTATCTGGGCACACACGTCACAGATACACGGTAGGGGCCAGGGGATAGGACTAAACTCTGCACAGACTCCTGCTGCTGCCTCACTTCCTCTAACAGCCAAATAAAACAGCTGCCTCAGCCAATATACAGAGGACACAGCGCTGTGGCTAATGCTAACTGACTCAGGGCTTAAAGAGAACCAAATGTCTGCTGACCACTTCTCCTGACTGCCAACAACGGTTAGCCACTACTACAAACATGTCTACAGAGAATAAGCATGTTTACACGTTAACTACAATAGCTACTCTGAGGCTGTTTTGAAGGATTATGTGCAGAATTAGGCACTTAAATTTCACTTTTTTACTTTTCTGGTCAAGAGTCCACCACCAGCTATTCGGAATGGAGAAGTTCTAACTTTATCTTACAAGTTCCACACTATGGCATAAATATATCTTCATGTAAACTCTTACTAGACTCTTACCCCCACCGAAATGTACATAGAGCTAGGGGTGGGCGATATATAGATCATCTGTGATATTATCGTGATTGTTGTTTTAACGATGTGCAAATTTACATTATCGAGTATCTAAATTAGTTTGCCAAAACCAATGAAACGCGTGCCGACACTTACAGACGCCGACAGACATTAGAGCGCAACAGCCCCTCTGCCCCTCGATTTGTAGGCCTAAGTGATCACATGACCTCTCTCGCGAGCAGCCTTGGAACAGGTTAGCAGCGCAGTTTGAGAAAATGCAGGCAGAGGCAGCTAAAGCTTGGTCTACTTCAGAGGATTTAGTGCCGAGATACGGGTCTACTTTTCTGGCATGGAAATTGTTTTCGAAAAGACTGACATTGATCAAAACACTGTCATGTGCAACATTTGTTGGAAATCTATCACTGTGAAACAAAGCTCCACAACGAACCTCTTTCACCACAGTAAAAAGTACGAAGAATACGAGAAACTTCAAGACTCTGCAGCTCAAGAAAAAACAAGGCGGCGACCTGTTCAGCACACCCAACAAACGATCTCGGACTCATTCAGAAGAAAAGTGCCGTATGCCGTAAAGTCAACGATGGCAAAACATAACCAATGCCATCACCAGATTCATAGCCAAAGAGATGTTGCCGATGCAGTCAGACCTGCCAACATGTACGCATTTTGCATAGCAGGCATGCAATTTTGACCTCCTTGTTCCCTTGTATGCTTTGTTGTTCTAAATTACGCATATGGATCTCGCATTTCGTCCGTTTCACTCAAGTTTTCACTTACGTTGATTCTGCAGCGGAGACACAGATCTGCATGTAAACCGAGAACTTTCAGCCAATCAGAGCGCTTCATTTCCTCCCAGCCCAGTTTAACAGCTCTATCTGAAATGTGGTTGTGGGTGGAGTTTAGATGTTTAGTCCCACTATAACTGCTATAAATGAACCAAGCCCTAAGTGTCTGTGTTAGGGATGTGCCCATGGAGATTTTAGGCTCATACAGAAATTTTCTGAAAAGCCTGAGCCAATAAACAATACATTTTGTATACATTTTTTTTCATAGTTTGATAGGTTTACTAAGCACATTTTAGTGATAGGCCTATAAATTACTGTATATATTATTGTGAATTTCTTGTTTTCTTTAAAGTCTCCCTGTGTACTTCTCCAGGCTGTGCGTCATCATGGCATTGCTCTGCCTCCGCTGTAGTCAACAGCAGCAGCCACAGTTCAGTCCCTCCTCCTCTACACTCTGCTCACAGGAACCACACTCTCTTCTCCTTCAACACAATTAAAACTAAGTGAATATGTCTAAACTGATCATTTAGGAGGGAAACTAATCGCAGAATGTCTGGAAAAACATTATGTATTAACCCTCTCTACAAGATCCTTTTGTTTTTATTTCACTGTTTTAACCATAAAGCAATTCCTATTCCTAATACGGAACTGGTTCCAAATTCACCCCTATAACTGCTAGCCTCAGTAAGCTTCATTTGGCCAGAGCCAAATGCTGTGGGTGACGTCATGCTCCTTTTGTCTACTTCTGTTACTAGACTACACAGTATCAGCTAGCTGGTATTGGTGATTTTGGCCAGTACCGTCATTACTCAGTCAGGTGAATATGGGTACAAATATTGGGCATATCACTGCACCTCTAGTTTATGGTAGCTGTACTCACCAGTTGGAACTCAGAGCGTCTGCAGTAGGCCTCCTGTATCCCAGCATCAGCCCATAGTGTGCTTAAAGCCATCACGTAGAGCTGGAACTCTCCAGGCTCCACCCCCGCCGTGCCTACCCGGCCTTCCCACGACATCACCAGCATGCCCTGCTTCTCGTTCTCACAGCTCTGCCAACTGATGCCCAGCTTGTCACGGGCGTCCACCAGCACCCGCATGCCCTGGACAGGGAGACACAGAGAGGGAGACCGGAGCAGGGAATGTTATCATATGCGTCAGGTTTTGTTATGGCAAAACAAAGGCAAGACGAGGAGTTCATTTGTATAATACAAATCATACACTCAAGTGATTCAAAGTGTTTAATAATAAGAAGAAGATAATAAGAAAGACATTAAATCAATCATTCAATCATAAAATTAAGATTAAAAAACAATTGAGAATCAAAGCCTTTCAGTCATATGCACAGAACAGTATAATATTAGGGCTATCAAAATATCGCGCTATTAAAGAGTTAATGCAAAACAATTTTAACGTCAATTTTTTTAAATCACAAGATTAACACTCTTTGTGACCAAGTAAACTATGGCCACGGCTCATAACGTTAGAAAAACTACAGGATCTGGCCTGTAAACAGGAACAAAATAATTTGTATGAAACTGAGAAAGCACGCACGACTTCACCACACAAGCCCTGTGCACGTGCTGATGCCACACGAGGAAAACAAAGTCCACTCCAAAACATACGGCAAATCCACAGCCACCAACAAGGTCTGCGGACAGGGACAGAAGCCCCACAGCCTCTCTCCCCTGGCTGCCCCCACTCCCCTGTCCCGTCACCACATCCACAAACCCACGGAGGAGCGCGCACCGCAGCAGGACCCACATCGATCCCACCGCTCAATAGACAACCCATACTGCTGGACCCACCGCCTCCGCCAAAAGCACCAGCTATGCCACGCGACATGAAAACAAACAGCACCGTGTGACAACGCCATCGGCTGCGCAGGTGCGAACGAGGGGCATGGCACATCCCAAAAGTCCCAGGGCGAGTGCGCCCCTAGTACAGCAGGCCTTGGGCAGACAAACACAGTCACACTAACTGGAAATTACAGTATCCTAAGTCCCACATTATTTCACCCACAGTGAGAACTTCAGTCGATTTGCCTGTTATAATGACAGAAGAGAGGCACGTCGCTGTTGCAGAGCACTTCATGAAAGTGGAACATGAGAGTAGAAGATCGAACACAAAGTTGTCTCACTGATAATTGTTGTGGTTTGCAATAAAAACACATTTGAAGAAAGTGGTGCTTATCCACTTTCCTATGTTGATAAGTATTAAAATGATGCTTCAAGAGACAAAAATGTGCAATTAATTTGCGATCAATCGTGAAATAAGTATGACATTCATGAGATTAATCCTGATTAAATATTTTAAAGGGATATGCCACCCCCAGGTCAAACTTGGGCATCTCCCCACAGTCCAGAGACTAAAATAAGTGGTGGAAAAGAAAGCCGAAGCACACACCACGCTGACAGGGGAATCCCAGTTACGCACCAGGAAGGGAGTTCCCCTGTTACGCAGCGTGGTGTGTGCTTCGTCTGTCTTTTTCCGCACTGAAAAATAGTTCCCACCCAAAATGACCAAGTCAAGCTCTCCGTGTTGATTTGCACATTTATTTGCACTCGATATGAATGCGCACTACACAGAAAGTAATTGGGAAACGCATCGAGCAAATTAATTCCTTTTGGCCGAAATCTTTCTCTGGCGACGTTAGACTCCAGTCTAACGCGGAGGAGCTGCAGATACCGCGGCGGTCAGTGCTGACAATGGCTGCGTCACCAGAAAAACGCTTTCCACCACTTATTTTAGTCTCTGAACTGTGGGGAGATGCCCAAGTTTGACCTGGGGGTGGCATATCCCTTTAATCGATTGGCAGAACTAATATATACGTATGGCTCTTTTTAATGGGATCCTCTGGTATGTGTTCCCTTTAATTTTCAGCACAAAACTTAATCAAAAGAGATCATCTGAGCACCGCCTCGCAGGCCAAATGAGATCCCCTGGAGGGCCAAGTTTGGCCTGCGTAAGATTCTCTCCAAAAGTTTGGCACAATTTACTCGGAAGAAGCCATTTTTTCCCCCAATATTTGAAACATGGGTTCAACAAAATAAATGTTTTCCTAATTTTATTTGTCAAATAATTATGTCTGTGCGCTCATTTGTAATGCAAATCTGTTCAAATAAACAAATCTGCTGTACTGAGGACAATGGCCACATAGACACACAAAGAATGGGATAGTGCTGGAAAAATATCAACAAACATCAGTATTGTTCATTCATTCATTCATTATCTTCTGCTTTATCCGGTTTCGGGTCCAAGGCAACAGTCCAAGCAGATCTGCCACCCAGATCTCAACGCACCAGCCCCCATGGATCCTCCTGCAGGTCCTGTGGGTCCACGGGAGGACGGTTCCACGTTGTTTGACCGGCCTTGATGTAACTCTCCTGACATGGGGGCTTTCGACCACTGGGGGCGAGGTGGGGTTAAGTGTCTTGCCCAAGAACCACCAACCTTTGGATCAGTGGCCAAACGCTCTACCAACTGAGCTACTGCCACCCTGTCCACATCGGTATCAGTAAAACCTAAAAAACATGTACCAGGGACTACAGATGGAAATTAGCTCTGGTACTACAATGCTGGCACAATGCATCTCTCCTGTTAAGGTTAATGTAGATTGTTTTTTTATTGTGTGATACCAACATAAATATATCGTCCATCATTACATCAATAATTTCTAAGGTAGATATAAAGCTGTCATCTCCTCCCATTACGTTGCTAACCAGTTCACCATCTTTTAATCTTTCACCAAGCCTCATTCTTTGGTCTGTGTCTATTAAAAGTTGAAATGAATCCATGCTCCTTGATAACCCACGAACATGCGTATTTCACAGACTTGTAAGGCAAGTGTTTTTTGAGGTAAATCTTTAGTCTAGCGTGTGAGCTGACACCATCGACTGCTGTGAGCTCTTATAAACACTGGAGGCTTTGGAGAGGGGCTTATGGGCCTGTTTGAAGGGAAACATGTGGAGTGATCGCTCTGGGAGGTCGGATTCTCACTGATTATACAAACCAACACCAGGCACATCTGTCTGTTGAGATTTGATTATTTCTTGTTATTAACTCTTAACATCTGGTCAATGGGGGAAGTGACTAAAGTTTTACATGGAGAGTTCTGCCACTTCTTGAACATTTGATTTAACAGGGAAACAATTTGGGAAAAAAAAAAAAATCTAATATCTGTCAACCACTATGATTAGATTTGGGTTTGTTTGTTTCTAGAGATGACTTTTGAGATTTCATTGTATATAGAGGAAATTATGGTTCTTCAAAAATTGTGATTTGCTACATGTATATACAATGATGCAAACAATTCTAATAAGTAAATTAATACCATAGAAAAAACATAAATAAGGAATAAAACCAATCTAAAAGCGACTCAAGTAGGGCTGGGAATCGAAATTCGGTTCCTTCATGGGACCGACCGAAATGCTTAGGTTCTTCTGGGTATCAAAATATGCCTCGTCTTTCGGTTCCATGTTTGGATACCCAGAGGTTAATCACGTGTGGCTCAGATACGTGCCTGCGTGCTTATGGCCTGATAATGCCACCTGAAATTGGCTCAAACGTCCACGTGTATGAAAAACACAGCGTGGTCACGTCCCTCGTTCACAGGCAAGGCGATTCACCTAACTTGTAGGTGCTAATAAGTTAGCTAATCAATTAGCTTGGCTGCGGAGTCGTCAAACCCTACAAAATTGCTGAAGTCGAAAGCGTGGTTATACTTTCACAAGACCGACTCTAATACTGCGTGGTGCAGCATATCTGACAAGAGCTACAGGACGTTTTACGACCACATTCGGAAAGTACTGAGCACAGCGCTGTGTCTGATATTTCATCGGGTAAGTTTGTTCCGCGAATTCTGTTGATCTGCTTTGTTTGTTAAGGTAAGAGCTAGCTAGGTTGTTGCAAGTTTACCTATGTATGTTAACGGTACTGTAGGATATTAGCACAGCTCTCAAGTCTCACGCTTTGAGAGTGTGACACACGCATTTCAACGAGTTCACACGCTCACACGCCACACATGGTATTTCTCACGCTGAAATTTTGTTAAGCAATTCAATGAAACTCTAGCCACTGGTCACAGCGCTTCTGTGTAGGGTTGCCAACCGTCCCTTGAAAAACAGAATCGTCCCGTATTCAGAAACAAAAGTACGCGTCCCGTATTAAGCTGAAAAGGGACGCACTTTGTCCCGTATTACCGTGTCGATCGGTGTCCGGTCTTGGTCTCGAGATGATTGTGATCATATTTCATTACGGCCGCTGCCTTTAGCAATAAACTTTTACTGTGTTTTTCGCAGTGCAGCCCGTGCGCTCGTCTGGAACACGCGGAAACCACGCTAGTTTCCGCGTTCACGCCACTCCTCGACTTTTCGCTCTGATTAGAAGAGCAAGACGAAATGCAAAGCAAAAACTAATCTAAATTTATGTTACAGCGTCCGCACAGGCATGTCTACAGCGACATGTGGTTGAATTTTGCCTCATAAAAGTGCACAAATGCATCTGTTTGTCACAACATCTATTTGGTAAATGTGCAGAGGCTGGTAAAACCAGTAAGAGAATGTGACTCCAGTCAGAAAAACAAGTTAAAAACAGGTTAAAAAACTTTGGAAATAACTTGAATAACGGAAAATAAACTCCAGTATGTGGAATAGAATGTGTAATGAAATTAAATTTTTTCCTAGAATTAATGTAAAATAGGAACCGAAAACGGTACTGGTCAGGAATCGGTATCGAAATGAAGATATTGATATTGGTATCGGCATCAGAAAGTTTTGATCGATACCCAGCCCTAGGCTCAAGGAAGGCCAAGAAGTGACTTAAAAGATGATACTAATGGTGCAAGCCTTATCTCCTTGGGCAGGTCCAAAGCCGAGGTGTCCGGACTGAAAAGTATCGATCACCTTTCGCCTGGATTTTGGAACTTCCTGTACAAAACAACTCCAGGTATGTTTTGATGTATGATTTTGATTAACATTATAATATAGATCAGAAAATAGAGGAATATAGGCCCTTTAAAGCCCCAGTGTGTAGGATTCGTGGCGCACAGGTGGATGGTGCTATTGCACTTTCTGTTTAGCTACAGCAGACCTCGAGGGTCACCCGCGCACGAGCCGCGCCGCTTCTGTATAAATAAAACGCGGTCCCGTTTTTTTTTTTTCCTTTTCTCATGAAAACACACATTCCCAATCATGTACCATGACACTCTACATATCAAATGAAACCTTACAGTCTCCTCTTTTTGACTATGCAATTAATTTCCCTGCACAACAATCACTCCCCGAGCACATGTTGCTTTTATACGGAAAAGCACAAAACAAGGTTAGCTTACCTTAGAATGCTTTGCACAGGTCAAACTCTGTATTTCACCATAAACTTGCTCTCAATTTGTCCGTAAGGATCCAGCGAATAAAATCCAGTAAAACAATTTAGTCCAAAACACGTGTTAGATCCATTACGACGTCTGATCGGCAGCATGCTTGTGTTGTTTACCCAAAACCACGAGCCTTGCCGAAGGCGGAGCCCAAATGTCCTTCTGCGGCTCTCGTATTCAAAATGGCTGCCTCTGCATGGGGAAGATCCCCCTTTTATGTGACTATATCTAAGTCCAAAAGAATACTTTGATTTCATGATGGAAGTGAAAAGGCTTGGAAAACAATGTATTTTTGAATGGGTATCTTCTATTTCAGTAATTAACGGGTAAAAAACTTACACACTGTCCCTTTAAAGTAAAAATAAACACAGATTAAGTCAATTGCGGAATTTTTCATATGTCTTTGTAAACCTCAAAGCAGCTTACTCACGAAGCCCATGAGCACTAGCCACTTCAGCGTCAGCATTCCATTGCGCTTCAAATCCCACTCTCTATCACTCAAGTCAGTTCACATCAAATGACTATATCTGCATTAGTAAGGGCCGTCATCATGACTACATACTACTACACTAAAGAAAGCTCCATACTGTTTTATCAAGACTCGTGTGCCCATAATCCAGCATATGGAGTGAATGTGTGTATAGTCTTGGAGCTGTATTAAACAGACTGTGACTCATGACAAATCAGAACACTCTTACACAACGTATCGACACGTCACTGTGAGCGCTTCCTATTCCAGTGTTGATGTCTGCTTGTCTTCCTGTTAGTGTGCCTGCCAGTTCTCATAGCAGGCCTGTAAATGTGGAATTGTTTAGACTCAAGACTTAGACTTTACAGATTTGGACACAGTAGCTCACACATCACAAAATATTATAATAACATAAGAGCAAAAAAATATAAAGGGTAATAATACATTCTAAATAAGTAGCAAATATAGCAAGAGACTGGTGTCAAATAAGGCGTAATTATATAGATGTGTATGTACATGTAAATATAAAATACAGAAATACAGTAATACATATATGCTGCCACTCTCTCAGGCAATTCATCTGTCATTGTTCGCCTGGTTGACTACTTTTTTTTAATCAATTGAGTTAGCAGGAGATGTGAGAGTGGTTTTATTTATAGATGGGCCGATGTGGATTTTTTGGCGGTGATACAATGTTAATTCTTCCGTAGAAATGGATAAAATATGAACTTTGAACTGAATCCTTTTATTAAAGCTGAACTAAGGCTATGTTCAGACTGCAGGGCTTAATGCTCAATTCAGATCTTTTTTTGCGAGGTTGTTCACATTTCTAATTAAATGCGACTTCTATGTGATTTTCAGTGTGAACCTTAATTGCCCCAAATGTGTCCCGCATGCGCATTGGAGGACACGATGAACAACGACACGGAAGTAGCGTAAACATGGATGCTAGCATTGAGCGCATGACAATTTTAAAGTTGCTGTTGTACCGAGCCAGAACATGTATAACTTATTTGTTTTAAGGAGGAGACTGAGAAGGAGAAGGTCCGTACAAAGGAACGGGTGGTTGCGGAGTCGCAGCCAAGAGTGGTGGGATTGCTATGTGCTTCGCCGCTTCACTGACACAGAGTTCGTATAGGTCATAGGTCAGATGAAGTTCATACTGAACGACTGAACGACACAGATCCGATTTTTTGAAATGCGACCCAGGCCACTTGGATATGTGGTCCTAAAACCGATACATATCCGATCTTTTGGCATGCGACTTCAGTCTGAACAGTCAGGTCGCATTCATCCGACATACACGTCATCAACAAGTGAGAGTGGTATAAGTAGGTGCTCACAAATGTACACAAACATTTTTCTCATCATATGAAAATTGTGTATGAAGTCCATGTCAGTGAAGCAGCAAAGTACATAGCAATCCCACCACTCTCAGCACCAACATGTTCCTTTCTACGGACGTTGCTGCCACTGCCCCACACAACGCCAAGGCCAAAAACCTTGTCCTTCTCAATCTCTTCCTTAAAACAAATAAGTTGTACATGTTCTGGCTCTGGTACGACAGCAACTTTAAAATCACCAGGCCCTCAATACTAGTGTCCATGTTTAGGCTACTTCCGTAAACACTGAGCACGCTCGCTGCATGTGACCTCCAAGGCGCATGTGGGACACTCTTGGGGCGTTTAAAGTTCACACTGGAGATCACATACAAGTCGCATTTAATTGGAAATGTGAATGACCTCGCAAAAAAATCGGATTTCCCAAAAAAATCCGAATTGAGCTTTAAGCCCTGCAGTCTGAATGTAGCCCAAGTGGCCCGGGTCGCATTTGAAAAAAAAAAAATATATATCTGTGTCATTCAGACTGTCATTAAAAGATCAGATACATGTTGCATAGGGGCAAAAAAAATTTAGATTTGGGTCACTTCGAGCTGCAGTCTGAACGTAGCCCAAGTAGCATTTTTACCTAATTAAATTAAACAGCAGCTGCAGCAGCGGAATGTCAGGGTGGTGTGGAGGAGTCTGAAGAGTGTCTCTGGCTTCAATCCTCCGCCCGTCCAGACAGAGGGAGATCAGCAGTGGGTGAACGATCTGAATTCACACTTCCTGAGGTTTGATCGTTCACTCCCCCCTCCCCCCGCACCACTGCATGGGCTCACCTTGTCCCCTGCACAATGGCCCAGTCCGTCACCTTCTCACACCTCTGCCTCAGCCCCCCAGCCCCCGAATCCACATCAAGTACCCAGCCAAACCCGCTCTTTGTCCTGCACAACCAGATAAAGAGCAGAAAAGCTGCTGGACCAGACGGGATCAGCCCCAGGCTCCTTAAGTCCTGTGCAGATGAGCTGTGTGGAGTTATGGAGCATGTCTTCAACCTGAGCCTGAAGCTGAAGGTGGTGCCACAGCTGTGGAAGACCTCCTGTGTGGTACCTGTGCCCAAGACATCGCACGCCAAAGACCTCAACAGCTTCAGGCCAGTGGCTCTCACGTCTCATCTGATGAAGACTCTGGAGAGGCTCGTCCTGGGTCACCTCCGCTCCACAGTGAGCTCGGCGATGGATCCGCTGCAGTTCGCGTACCGGCCCGGCATCGGAGTAGAGGACGCCATCATCTCTCTGATGCACCGCTCGCTGTCCCACTTGGAGAGGCCCGGCAGCACTGTGAGAATCTTGTTCTTCGACTTCTCCAGTGCGTTCAACACCATCCAGCCGCTGTTCCTGAGGGACGAGCTGGAGTGGGCTGGAGTGGACTGTGACCTGGCTGAGTGGATCCTGGACTACCTCACAAACCGGCCCCAGTTTGTGAGAGCCCGGGACTGTGTGTCTGACCTCATGACCTGCAGTGTGGGGGCGCCCCAGGGCACGGTCCTTGCGCCCTTCCTCTTCACCCTCTACACTGCAGACTTCAGACACAACATGGACAGCTGTGTCCTGCAGAAGTTCTCTGATGACTCCGCCATCATTGGTCTCATCACAGACGATGATGACGCGGAGTACAGAGGACTAACGCAGGACTTTGTGGACTGGTGTCAGCGGAACCACCTTCTCATCAACGCGGGTAAGACCAAGGAGATGGTGGTGGACTTCCGCAGACGCCACTCTACTGCCCCCCCACCAGTGAACATCCAGGGAAGGGACATTGAGAGAGTGGACTCTTACAAGTACCTGGGTGTTCATCTGAACAATAAACTGGACTGGACTCATAACACAGATGCACTGTACAGGAAGGGCCAGAGTCGGCTCTATCTCCTGAGGAGACTGCGGTCCTTTGGAATGAGAGGGCCACTCCTGAGGACCTTCTATGACTCTGTGGTGGCATCAGCCATCCTGTACGGTGTGGTCTGCTGGAGAAGCAGTGTCACAGAGAGGGAGAAGAAGAGACTGGACAAGGTCATCAAGAAGTCCAGCTCTGTCCTGGGCTGTCCTCTAGACTCGGTGCAGCAGGTGGGGGACAAGAGGTTCCTGGATAAACTCATGTCTATGCTGGACCATGAGTGTCACCCCCTGCAGGACGCTCTGTCGGCTCTAGAGAGCAGCATCAGTGACAGACTGATTCACCCTCGCTGTGTTAAAGAGAGATTTCGCAGATCTTTCCTTCCTGCTGCTGTCAGACTGTACAATGATCAATGCTAGTCAGGTTAATCTCCATAGCAACCATGTGTCATCTCCATAGTAATAATTACATGTGCAATATTATTTAAAGTCACTTTACCTGCTACTTATTTATGTAACCACCACTGTCCATCCCTGCACTGTTCACAATCATCTGAGTCACTTTATTGTAGTGATATTATATATGACTGAACTGGAGTCACTTTAACTGCTGTTTGTTCACTGCTCAGAACCAAAGACGTTTATTTATTGTGCAGCGTTCCTGTGCCTTACAGTGTTGTGTTTTTTAGGCTGTACATACTTATTATTATTATCTTAATTTTTGATGCATGCTCTTTTTTCCAACTGTTTCTGAAACCTGCGTTGTGACACTGCAATTTCCCCAGTGTGGGACAAATAAAGGGTTATCTTATCTTATCTTATCTCTTAAAAGATCCTATGTTAGGGAAAATGGATGAATCTGTACCTCATGGAAAACCTACCTTAATTTGATATTTACTTGTTACTTAGTTAGAGATTGGCAATTCAGGGCTGAAATTATCCAAATGTTTCTAGTGAAGGTGTGTGGAGTTTAAAAATGCAAGAGAGGACTTCCTGTATTACCACATGACATCACAAGATGGAGTTTTTTATGTTTGAAAGAACAGATAAATATGTTTGCGTGTTAAAAATGTGCGAATTAGGGCTGCAACTAATGATTATTTTAGTAGTCGATTAATCTATAGATCCAGTAACGATTAGTCACGAAAAAAAATATTACTAGGATAATGGACACAACACCAACGTTGGTATTTAGTGAGCGCAGTTACGCGTGCGTGCTTTAAGCATTCCGTTTCAAAGCGGAATATTGTCAGTAAAGTTGAAGTATTCTGTGAAACAGCGTTCTGTTAAGGGAATACTGCCAAAACACGACTAGACTACATTCGGAATGAAAAAGATTGTCCATGACTCGTGAGCAAATTGAGTATGGCCACCATTCCATTTAGCACTAGTGCTAATATTGGAATATTCCTCACATGCAGATACAGTGACTGGCGCGAGCTAGCTGCTCGTCACAACACTCCTGCACTTTTCTGTAACTTTCCTAACTTTTTGCCCTTAAACCGCCCCACTTTTGTAAATATTTTTGTCAACACTGTTTGTTAAGCTTGGGCTGCACTCGACGCTGCATTTTTTCCGCACTTTTGGTGGATTATTTACCTGTCTCAGCTTGTGTAAGGGACCCTGTCCTCCGCTCGTCTACACAAAGGATCAGCTGATGGTGCTGCGCAGCGCTGTTGTGTTACCCCGAGACAGGCATGTTATCCCTGACGAGATCCTGCGGACGACACGCCGTGGACGCCGCGCGGGACGTAAACTCCGGGAAAAGAAGAGACGCTGCAGGCCAGTCCTCCCCTCCGTCGTAACGGGGAACGTGCGCGCCCTCGCCAACAAGACGGACGAGCTCGCAGCGCTCGTTAGATTTCACAGGGAGTACAGGGACGCTAGCGTCATTGTTTTTACGGACTCTACCGTCACTGTGGACAACTTTCACCTGCTGCGCGCAGACAGGACGGAGGAGAGCAGGAAGAAGAAGGGAGGTGGACTAGCGCTGTTTCTGAACGAGAAATGGTGTAAACCTGGACACTGTACAGTGAAGGAGCAGATGTGTAACAAAGACATTGAACTGTTTGCTGTCGGCCCTGTGGATTCTTGACACAGACGAGTATTAAGTTCCAAATTAAAATACTTAAATAATACGACTAGTCGACAATGAAATTTCATGTCGACAAAATGTTATTGTCGACGTTGTCGACTAATCGTTGCAGCCCTAGTGCGAATGAAACAAAACACAACTCCAGGGGGGTATTCCACGAACGTCGCTAAACTTAGCCGCGACTAAGTGCTAAGTTCTCGCCTGGCTGAGACACAACTTAGACAAAAGCTTGAACCCGTTCCACTAACGCGTTTCAGCTGCGCCTAGTCAGAGCTAAGCTCAGTCTGGCCTAATCAGGCCGGGCCTAGACGCGTGCACGGGGAAGGTAAGAAGCCCTGAACAAGCGACTGTCGAAAACGCGATCATGTCGAAGATTCGGGCCGATTATTTCAGCGCATCAGAACAGAAGTTGCTTTTGGAACTCTACAACACATTTGCAATAACCAAGACCAGAGACATGGCGTGGCAGAAGTTCGCCGAACGCTTAAATACGTAAGTTAAGTCCCATAACAGTGCTGGAGGTTGAGTTTTTTAAGTCTGTTTTTCACCATTGATGTCAACGCTGATCTGTGGTGCAGGGGTAAAATCGCCGTCTGGAGTACAGGAGATTGTGAGTTCGATACTCATGGTGGGTAGTTGATGGCATAATTATTATACATTTGTATAGCAGTCTTGTCAATTGTAATTTATTTTTACTGTGTAAAAGTATTTGCTCCAACTAATACGTTAAATTGTGTTATCTTGTCTTTGAGCAGGAATAATGTGAAGAGGACTGTTTTGCAGGTAAAGACAAAGCATAATAACATTTTGCAGAGTGCTAAGTAAGATAATATTAATATTATTATTCAGTGAAATTAGTAATACTGTTGAAATGGTACCTTAATTTAATTTAAAATGAACAGTAGCTACCAAGCCACAGGAGGTGGGAGCCCCCCTCAAAACCTTTCACCTGTAGAGGAGCTGGCACTGGCCCTAAACCGGGGTCGCCCACTGGTGGAGGTAACTGAAGGAGGGACCCCATAAAAGATCCTTCCTGCGAGTTCTCCTGAAGAGTATATTCAAGTTACTGAAGATGGCGTACACTTGGACCCTCCTCAGCAGTCCTCCAGCAGTGTCTTGCCTGACCCTCAGCAGTCCTCCAGCAGTGCCTTGCCTGACCCTCAGCAGTCCTCCAGCAGTGCCTTGCCTGACCCTCAGCAGTCCTCCAGCAGTGCCTTGCCTGACCCTCAGCAGTCCTCCAGCAGTGGCCTCACACCAGAATGTCATACCTAATGTCTTTTATTGTTTTATGCCTATTGATGGAAATTGATAAATAGGATTTCATTAAAGAGGCTTGCACAGCATCTCTTAAGCAAATTTGTTGAATCATTGAAATGTTGCATCATGGAGCGTGCCTGTTATTTGGCTACATTTTGTTTTAAAAGTAAAGGTTTACCTGTAACTTTATTCTTTGATAGAGATGTCACATAAAATATAAAGTGTCAATGTCGTCAAGTGAGAGTGATGTTAGGCCCAGCTGATATAATTTGATGTGATGATAAGAGTAATTGTAGGTTAAATTAATTTCCATTTCTGTAATATGTTGCAAATATAAATGCGTGAAAATTTAACTGAAATTTGACGTGGGCATCAATAGGTCAATTGCGGGAATCGAACCCGGCCCGCCCACACGAGAGTCAAAGCACAAATCCACTCGACCACAGATATTCTTTGAAATACTCCTGGAATTCTTCTATATGTTAATGTCGTAAAGACAGCGGTTGAAAAGCATATGTTTAGATTACCGGAGAATTGTCAAGAACCGAGAACGTAAGGTAATTTGTTTTTTTGCTGATGTTGTTTTCGGACAACACAGATACTCATGCGGGGAGGTGTGCGGAACGGTGTGTTTGACACTCTGTTTACGTCAGGTACGTATTCTCTGCGACACGGCGTAAGTAAGACAGAACTTTAGCCTTGCCGCGACCAGACTATCTGCTAAGACCATGTTGCCCCAGTAACTCAGCGGGAACTAAGTTTAGCGCGCGTCGTGGAACCGAACTCTCACTTAACCTAGCGCCAACTGACGAATAAAGCCGGGCTTTGCGCTTAGTAGCTTTCGTGGAATACCCCCCTGGTATGTTTGTGATGAGTAAACAACATTATAACATAGATCAGGAAATATGAATAATATGAGCCTTTCAAAAGTATTTGCGCTGTGATGATTAAATGTGTATTTCTGGGTTGTTTGAAGATATTTCCCCCCATATTGTTGAGCCCTACTGTAATAAGAATGTCACCTTTTTGGAAAATTTTGAGTAGCTCTTTTTGTGTGGTCAACAAAGTGGTCATACTGTGATTTGTCAGATTTTGTACTGAGTGTCCTTCCTGTTGCAATCAGTCTCACCCTGGGACTGGAGTGCACTGTGTGGAGAAACTACTCTTATGGCATGACAAACAAGGGTGAAAACAGGACATTCTGAGCTTGTTTTGAATTAATGTGTTTTAAATGACACATACAAAACTTCTGTTACTTTACTTAATAAGATTTGATTTAATTAAACTGGTCACATACAAGAGAAAATTTATGTATAACAATATTAAAGGAAAAGTAACATTTTTTACAATTTGAGCCTTATTTCGGTAATAAAACAAGTTGTTTTACTCACCCATAGCACTTTGGTGTCATATGGAGCATTTCCGGAGATGTTTTAGATTAGCGTTAGGCTAATGCCGTTAGCCTAGCACGACTTATAGCCATAGCTCGGGGCATTCCCCGAGCATGTAATATGCCCCGTGCGGGCTCCAAATAACACAAACTTTAGCACTTTTCAAATCATAGAAGCTCGATGTCTTTAGTCTACGATTTCGTTTGGTCAAAAGTGGCCTGTAATCCGAGATTTAGCCATAGTTTCGAGTAGATGAGGACGCCAGGACGCCATGCACAGAGTGTGCTCTCAGCTCCCGGGACCCAAACATGGAACGCAAAGCTGTAAACTATGGCTAAATCTCGGATTACAGGCCACTTTTGATTCAAACGAAATCGTAGACTAAAGACATCGAGCTTCTATGATTTGAAAAGTGCTAAAGTTTGTGTTATTTGGAGCCCGCACGGGGCATATTACATGCTCGGGGAATGCCCCGAGCTATGGCTATAAGTCGCGCTAGGCTAACGGCGTTAGCCTAACGCTAATCTAAAACATCTCTGGAAATGCTCCATATGACACCAAAGTGCTATGGGTGAGTAAAACAACTTGTTTTATTACCGAAATAAGGCTCAAATTGTAAAAAACGTTACTTTTCCTTTAAGGAGGAGGTATTTTATTTCTATGGGGTATTAACTGCTAACACATAATATACAGTATTTAGTAGAGATGCACTGATCCAGCTTTTTCAGTTATGATACTGATTTTGATACTATAGCTTCAACTATAAAAATTGTATTCAATTCCTTTAAGCAAAAATCAGATTGGTCCATCCTTAATATTTAGATTACCATATTACCTTCAAGGAAAATACTATATTCACTGAAAACTATTTATTAACACTTTATAATTTACTATTTGTTTTTGCCCCCCTTCCTTTGCTCTCTGCACAAAGTCACTCCCCCTTCAGAATGCTATCACAACACAATCGGCGTGCATCCCGCTAAGGAAACTACATTGCATACATTGCATTTGTTACCAGGTTTGTCAAATTGTTGTGTACAGTTTTGTATCATGGTTTTGTATATTTATGGAGAATTGTCCTGTGGGAGCATGGGTGACATAGGCTTGTGGGCTGAGCACAAAATCTTAGAGCTAACAGTGAGGAGGGTTTGAATAGGGCCCAAGAGAGATTGCTAAATTACTCACACATGCACAGATGTTTCTTCAGGCATGTTTTTGATGAGGATACAACATTATAACCTGATAGAAAGCTAAAATTAAATAAATAAATACATCGATTTTACATAATACCCCCTCTTTAATAAAAGTTTATTGTACTTTTTACTTATTATTGCCATTTTATAATTTTGCCTTTACTGGTTTTATCATGTATGGAGGATTTTGCAACAGCCTTTTAATTATGATGACCAAAAACATTAGCCAATAGATAACGAGGCTACCCCTACGTTTCTAGCGTAACTGACTTGCTGACGCACTGGGATTACGTGGTTTGCGTACGCCTCTCACACATTCCACAGACGCAAGACCCTGCTTACTCAACCAATGTAGCGGTTACTAGCGGCTTTTTCCCCAACTGTAGCTTTCTCGCAGCTAGCACAAAGTTTGTTGCAATGGCAAACAAGAATCCACTACCAGTTAACTGCAAACCAAAGTTTTTGAGGTCGCTGAAAGAAGAAGAGAAGGAAAAGGAGCAAAGCTAAAATAAGGTGATTCTTGGAGATTCCGTCCAGCAATGGCGGGAACAGGACAGGTAATGGGAACAGCAATTTGTTCAGCAATTCTGAACGTGCACTGGCTGGTAACAAGCATGATTCTTAGCGTAAGGAGGGAGCTGTGGAGGAGAGGAAAATCCTCTATACAACCTTATACAACCTTTAAGGAAATTGTAAACAAAAATTGGAATATGTGATATCCCTGGCAGCAGTGTTATGGTGTGACTATGTCTGCGGCATAGATGAAAAGTTGTAACTAGCAACACTACAGCTATGCTAGTAGTGCTGTCATGATACTAAAATTCCAACCTTGATTTCAATACTAAAGAATTGACTCGATACTCTACAGATTGATACCCAAATGATCATTTTCAAAGCTCTTTTTTAAAAGGAAAATTAACGTTTTTTTTACAATCTGAGCCTTCTTTCGGCAATAAAACAAGTAGTTTTACTCACCCATAGCAGTTTGGTGTCAATTGGAGCAGTATCGCAGAACTTATGTTGAGCCGTTCTGTTCTACTAATGATCCCGTATCCGTTAGCGTGAGTGCTCGGGGCACTGATTTGCGGTGTCCAAATAACACAAACTTTAGCACTTTTCAAATCACAGAAGATCGCTGTGTCAGGGTAGACTTTTAGTAGATTCCAAAACGGCCTGAAACCCGATATCGCAACAGAAAAGTAAAGTTCAGAGCGGTGTTAGCTTCTTTCGGACTAGCGGTGTTTACAAAACAGCTGAGTTCACGCATGTGCACTGTCCTCTCTGATGACGTCATCAAATGAAACTATAGCTGCATATCGGGTTTCAGGCCGTTTTGGAATCCACTAAAAGTCTACCCTGACACAGCGATCTTCTGTGATTTGAAAAGTGCTCAAGTTTGTGTTATTTGAACACCGCAAATCAGTGCCCCGAGCACTCACGCTAACGGATACGGGATCATTTGTAGAACAGAACGGCTCAACATAAGTTCTCCGATACTGCTCCAATTGACACCAAACTGCTATGGGTGAGTAAAACTACTTGTTTGTAAAAAAAAAGATTGTAAAAAAACGTTACTTTTCCTTTAAATGAGTATCTACTTTCCATACTAGTTTTAGCATTGATTCCTATCTGATTTTCGATACTTCTGACAATCCTAAGTGCTGGCAGTAAGAATGAGGAGAATAACTCAGATGTCTGGTAAAACTATTTTACCTTGTAACTGTGCTGGTAGTACATTTTCTACACATTGACAAATCATATAAAGGATGGAGAATGGAATTCGACATTTGGTGCCAGTAATGTTCCTTTCAGACCTTGGGAAAGAAAACGTATTTACTGTATGTGTCTGATGAAGAATACAAGGTTAATATCATTCAGTTTTTTTCTTTGTTTACTACTTTCTACATTTTAGACATGGATGACATCAAATAGAATGTTGATGCAGGATGTATGGAAAGAAAAAAAGTAGAAAAGAAAAGGTTAAAGGGGCATTTCTGGTGGAGGGTCTGTCAAATGCTTTTCTCCATGGAGATGTCATTGCTTCAACTGGAATGTTTCACAGTATGGTACTAAACCTTTATGTCTTCATAGAGACCAAACCAGACAGAGTTACAGATCAAACGTGGGGAGAGGTGACTCGCTCACAGTCGCAATGCTTGTTTTTCTAGGTATTTTTGAGCTATAAAACCACCTGTAATTGAATACATTTAATAAAGTAGAGCTGTTTAATGTCATACTGTGGAACATTACAGGCAAAGAAATTACATATCCATGGAAACAAGCAGGTGACAGACCCCTAACCAAAAAGTTGCATAGTGCATCCTTAAAAAAACTCTACTACATATATTTTTTTAGATTTTCTATTCAAAAGTATCCACCCTTTGCTTTGTTGACAGCAGCACAAACCCTTTGCCTTCTCTCAATGGGCTTTATGATGAAATCTCCTGAAATGGGTCAGACCGTACAACGCAGTGATCAAAGCAAAGGGTGACTATAAAAAAGATTAAATTTGAGTTTATTTCTTGATTCCATATCTGTTGTCCATTCATAGTTTTGACGCTTTCAGTGAGACTTTACAATGTGAATAGAAAATAAAGAAAAATAAAAAATGAGACTGTATGTTTTTCAAGAAGCAGGGTCGGACCTGGTTAGCACTGGGATGGGAGAAGGAAGAGGATTAGTGGTGTATTGTTGTTTTGTCCTTGGGCAAAACACTTCATCCGCATTGTAAGAGTGAATGTGGGACAATGGATGGAAACTACAATCTGGTCAGTCTATATGGATCTGTCTGTCTCATGGACTGTCACAACCAAATAAACTACTTATAAAAGCTTGAATGTTGTGACACTTTAAATGAATTATTTCTGTGTTGAATTATGAACTACATTTTGTTTTGTTTTTCTATTAGTAATGATTATATTCCTCAAACACTCATTTGTGCAGTGTATTTCTTGTTTTCAGCTGCTTTAAATTATAGAAAATCGTTTGCCACAGCTCATTTTAGCTCATCCTGCGAGACTAGTCACAATATCCTATGCCTGGCTAGAAACAATACAGTCAGTTTGAATTAGGTTTGCAAGATTAATCATAATCAAATTGAAATCAGAATTTGAGTGAATGCAAAGGCTGCTATTTTTACTATGATTAGTACAATAATTAAGTTTCCAACACAAACAGAAATCATCACTTAAATCAATGAATCGAATTTTAAGTTCATATTGATTTGTCTGGAAGAAAATGGATTTTATTTCCACTACACTGATCATACTGTATACAATTTTCAGTACTTTGTAAAACTTGATCATTTTACTTTACAAAATTTGGAAGCCCTACAACAAAATATCCGGTGTTAATTATTATTATTATTAATTAACCACTGGATTTCTATAGTGCCTTTCAAGACACCCCCAGTGCTTTACAGAGGATTTTTCATTCATGCCACACTTGATGGACGTGATAGTACTATTACTATTACTATAGTGCTATTGTAGCCATAGCTACCCTGGGGCGGACTGACGGAAGAAAGGCTGTCAATATGCAAAACCGGCCCCTCTGATGACCACCAACACTCACACACACCGCATTCTTACTAGCCAATCTAGATGAAGTGCTCTGCCTAAAGACACAACAACACACAGCTGCCCCACTTTGGCACCTGGTTTTCCCCCGCTTTTAAAATGTGAAATTTGAACAGAATCCTATTATTAAAACATATAAATACCAAATTTAATCGCAAAATAAATGTTTTAAATGTCTGTCAGAAAAATCCGAATTTGCCGTTTCCAAAATAGTGCAGCCCTTGTTTGAACTCCCTTTTATCCTCCCCCTTATCTTTATGCGCACATTTCAAAGGTGCTGTTATTGTACGTGTCTGTCTTGTGTAGTCTGGTAGAGGCAGGCTGTCCTGTAGCAATGGTGTAGCACTGGTGTAGCGCTGGTGTAGCATAGGGGTGGGTATTGGCAAAGAAGTCACGATTCAATTCGAATCACAATTCATATGCCACGATGCGATACTATCACGATGCATCACGATACTTGAATTATTGCGATGCATTGCAATATATTCGACATACTTCAGTGAAAATGTACCAAAAAAAGAGGATAACTTAAGTATCAGTGGCTGTGTATCTGGGTAGTGTCTTCAATTGATACAGAACTCTGAGCAACTCAATTCATAACTGAATTTATTGAATAACAAAAACAAATAAACCAAACCAATAACAAAAAAACTGCATAGGATTTTTTCTAAAACAAAAAATGATGTTCAAACATTTGCCATTTTGGAGGTAGCTACCATCATAACAAACAATACCCTTTCACAAAGAAAAAAGTGCATAGGATTTATTAAAAAAACAACAACTAATAATTAATTTATTTGTTTATTAATATTAAATATTACATTATTAAATATTAAATTATAAATTAATAATAATCGATTTTTGGCATCAAGAATCGATGCAGTATATTGTGAAAGTTAGTATCGTGATGCATTGCCATGACGATTATTTTGCACACCCCTAGTGTAGCACCGGTGTATGCAGAGCAGCCTTAGCAGCCCAGTTGGGCTGTTGGCACTCAGGCGGATGTGCTCATCCCTCAGGAATAGTGGGATATTGTTGCTTGTGAAGGAGGCCCTGCCACGGCACAAAACAAAAACACAGCAAATGCTCTGGGACAGAAATATGCCCTGTGTCACCAAGCAGCTCTTTGTCTGTGCCTCACTACTAGATTAACAACAATACAATCATCACAATCCAATTATCCAATTATTAATTATAACTTCATTGTATTCTTCTATTTACATTTATTTTGAATTGCCTTTTCTTTGGCCAGTTAGTAAAAGACATGAATATCTAATATTATACCGTGTTACTAATAGGGATGCAAATTATCGATTAATTCATTAATTGATAGTTGATTGACCTTATCGATCGATTAACGATTAACTGATAAGCGGCGTTTTTCACCTGAATTTTAGTGTTTCAATAGGGTCTTTAAGAATATAAGCTATAGTAACATAACACTGAGTCATAAATATATCATAGTATTATTATATTGTATATTCCTCAATTAATTATTCCTTAGTAAAAAGCAGACAAATGTATTGATGCTGAATAACAAAGTACAGTAATCCCTCGCTCTATCGTGGTTCGCGGATTTTTTTAAATTTATTTATTTATTTTTAATAGTGTAACATTTTTTTATAGTGTAACATTGTGTTCTGTCCTGATTGGCTAAGAGACTAGACCAGGACTAATCGTGGACTGGACCAGGTCTAGACCAGAACTAAACCAGGTCTGGACCAGGTCTGGACCAGGTCTGGACCTGGACTGGACCTGGACTGGACCGGGTCTGGACCTGGACTGGGCCACTGCTGGTTTCGTGCGGCTGGCCCGCGGCTCGGGGCCCGGGCCGTAGGCCAGCCGCACGGGACTCGGGGCCCGAGCCGTGGGCCAGCCGCACGAAACCAGCAGCGGCACGTTGCGGCGCATTCCTGGGCGCCGCGGTTCGATCTCGCCTCGCGCGTACACCCGGGGCTGCTGAGCAGTGCCGTTGGTGCCTGCGGCCGACTGTGAGTCGAGCGCAGCGCGGTGCGCGATTGCCTTGTTTCGTGACCACGCGGTTAATTACAATTAATGCATTTTGTTCGACTAACGTCTTAATCGACAATTAATCGTTAATCGATTAATTGTTGACATCCCTAGTTACTAAGCTTTTTCTAGAACAGAAAAATAATTTTGCCTCAGCTGTTGACTGTAGCGTTACAATCCAAATCAATGGACATATCAAGGCTGACTATAGTATCGTGGTTAGGAAACCTTCCATACCTGGTTATTGGTGGTTTTCAGATTCTAAAATGTGATTATGCTGTCCACTTTTGTATTTACTACTGATGCCACTGAGCTGCCCTGAGGCCAACACATGTAAACAACATGCAACCTTCCAGTTATATGGCAACTACTCAACAACCCGTGCCACTGCCACCACAAACCTGAAGGTTTGTCCAAACAAGATCTTGATAAACACAGTTTTATTTATGCTAACATAAATAAAACACATGGAATATGAAGCCCACTCACCACACTTAAGAACCATTAAGCCATTGTCTACAACTGGGTTCAAAGATCAAATCAAAGATCAAAGTCAGCTTTATTGTCAATTCTGCCATATGTGTTCAACATACAGTGAATCGATGGGTTGAACTTAACAATAAGCAGCAGCCATCAACGGTAAACCAAAAAAGAAATCCAACTGATCAAACCAATCAGTTACAACAGGCCTGTTATGAGCTTCAAGTGAAGTGGCCTTATGGGGACAGCCTCATAAGACACTGGTCTACTCCCCACATTACAACACTAAAAGTCTAGCTAAAAGTATCAGCACACTAGATCCCACTTATTAGCATTTTAAAAGGGTCCATATTACACTATTTACCAGATTTATGTTATAATGTTCTTTCCTCATTAAGAATACACCTGGAGTTGTGTTTGTTTCATTCACACATGTTCAGCACACAAACCCTGCATAGGTATACTTAGGCTGAGTTCTTCTCTCAAACTGAAAACACTTTTCAGTATTACTTGTATTACACATCACAAGGTGACATCATGTGATAATACAGGAAGTGCTTCACTAGAATCACTGGGATGATTTGTGAGCTTTAAGCCATGTTAGAATGCAATTACCTCCTCAAAAGTAGACCTGGAGTTGTGTTTTTTTTCATTCACACACACACACGCTTGAGTTATCGTTTATTATTAGTCTGCCTATCTCCAAAGCTGAAAATGCTCTGTGCCACCTTGTGATGTCATGACGCAGTACTTTTGCAGTACATATTTGCATATATTTGCATGCTATGATTTTATCCCACATGGCATATTGTTCCATTGTCTGGGGCCAAGCCACAAAATCTGTTCTTAAACCTTTGGTATGGCTGCATAAACAAGCACTTAAGATATTTGACCAAAAAACAATCAAATGGCATCATTGTAAAATCATCAAAAAATATAACATGATGACATTTGAGAACTTTGTAACTTATACATTTTTAAAAGCCATTTTTAAGTGCCTTAATGGCCTTGCTCCTAAAGAAACGTGCAATTTAGTGCAAAAGTATACAAATGAAGGCGTAAGGACAAGAGCTGGAGTGAGTGGGAACCTGCAAAGTCAAAAGATGTCGGACGACTCTGGGTCAGTCGGCTTTCTCAGTAAAAGCATCACATCTGTGGAACTCTCTGCCACTGGAGCTGAAGTCGCATTCGGACATTAGACTTTTCTCCACAAAACTGAAAAGGTGGCTCAAAGGGAATCAACAGTGTGAACACTGAGCTGCCCTTGTGTACAGTGGACAATCATGGACAATCTTTTATGTGTGTGTTTTTTATGCTTTTTATTAACTGTTCTCCCCCTTTTTATTAACCGTTTTTATTAACCCCCTTTTTTATTAACTGCTTTTTATTAACAGTTCTTATTAACCCCCTTTTTTATTAACTGCTTTTTATTAACAGTTCTTATTAACCCCCTTTTTTATTAACTGCTTTTTATTAACTGTTCTCCCCCTACACCTTAAAGGAAAAGTAACATTTTTTTACAACGTTTCGGCAATAAAACAATTAGTTTTACTCACCCATAGCACTTTGGTGTCATTTGGAGGAGTTTCGTAGAAGATGTTGTAGCCGTTCTGTTCTACTAATGATCCCGTATCCGTTAGCGTGAGTGCTCGGGGCACTGATTTGCGGTGTCCAAATAACACAAACTTTAGCACTTTTCAAATCACAGAAGATCGCTGTGTCAGGGTAGACTTTTAGTGGATTCCAAAACGGCCTGAAACCCGATATTGCAACAGAAAAGTAAAGTTCAGAGCGGTGTTAGCTTCTTTCGGACTAGCCGATGTTTATAAACAGCGGAGTTCACGCATGCGCACTGTCCTCTCTGATGACGTCATCAAATGAAACCATAGCTGGATATCGGGTTTCAGGCTGTTTTGGAATCCACTAAAAGTCTACGTTGACACAGCGATCTTCTGTGATTTGAAAAGTGCTAAAGTTTGTGTTATTTGGAGACGGCAAAGTAATGCCCCGAGCACTCACGCTAACGGATACGGGATCATTAGTAGAGCAGAACGGCTACAACATCTTCTACGAAACTCCTCCAAATGACACCAAAGTGCTATGGGTGAGTAAAACTAATTGTAAAAAAAACGTTACTTTTCCTTTAAAAGCCTAACAGGGACGGAGGCTGCAAATTAGCTAATGGCTATAAGCTTTATGTGCATAGACATCGGTGACCTGTTGGTGGCAATGTTTAATGTACTGTCCCTGTCAAATAAATAAATAAATAAATAAATACCTTTTTTATCAAAAAAGATTGTCAGCTCAAGGGCTGAAATCATTCAGACCTGGAATTGTAGTGAAGGTGTGCAGAGTTTAAAACCACAGTGAAGCACTTCCTGTATTGCTGATGCTACATGACATCACAAATTGATTTTTTTGTTTTTTGTTTTACTGTTTGAGAGAAGGACACAGCCTAAATGTGGAGTGCTTATGTGTTAAACGTGTGAATGAAACAAAACACAACTGCAGGTATGTTTGTGATGAGGAAACATTATAATATAGATGAGCAAATATAAGTATGGGCCCTTTAACACGGCCTGCAACATCAAACTTACCTTGAGTATATTTTCATAAATAGTGTCCCGGAAATCCAGCAGTGCTTTTTGATCAAACTCTTGTCCGTTTATGATCCGCATTTGTTTGAGAAAAGTCGACTTTCCGCTCTCCCCGGCCCCCAGCAGGAGAATCTTCACAAGCCGACGCACAGCTCTCCTCTCCCGGGCGATCATTGCGTCTATCTCCCGGCTCCTCCGCTTCGCCTCTCGCTCCCTCTTGGCCGCCTCCTTCCCCCGGTCCCTCTCCCGGCTCCGCTCCTTGCTGCTGCCCGGCTCTTGGCTCGCCTCGGCCGGGAGCAGGCAGCGGCTCAGACTGCGGACCACTCCCGACATGATGAGGCGAGTCTTGGGGAAGAAAGTTGGGAGAAAGTTTAGTTCATTATGTCACCGTTTTATCAGGCGAAATCCCCGTCTAAAAACACCTGTAACGGCGACATAAAACTACATTCAGGACGGTTAGCTTATCTCCCGGGAGTCCATCTTTGTTTGACCGCGCCAGTAACAATATCCCCCCGGAGAAATGAGACAACAATGTGGAAAAGTTTCAGGCTGGCAGGTCTTCCGAAGAAAAACGGTAAAAGTTAAGCAAAGTTCATGAAAAGACACTTGTAAGTTGTAGCGCACCATAAAAATAAACGCAGCCCGGAGCGAAGCCCGAGGAAGTTCGACCGGAGGCAGAGCCGTGCGTGGGCCGTGTGTGTGACCGAGGAAGGTACGCAGCCAGCGGCTTGCGGAGGCAGGCATCAGCGGGCAGACAGCAGCTCCTCCGGGCGGTGATAGAGGAGAGAGCACCGGCCGAGAGGGGGAGAGGACGGCCGCTAGATGGAGTGCACAGGCTACAAGTAAAATCACAGGATCTCAATCACAAGTCAACCTGGGTTACCTCTGCCTTGAATCGCATTATAAAAGGCAGGGCTCTCAAGTTTTGAGCGGGGTCGTGCGTGAGACTGCGTAATTTCCGTCGTGCTCTGAGTGCCTTTAAACAAATAAACCATTCTATTATTTTTACATACGTGAAAAGTCCATGAGGAACTTTAATAAATGTGTCAATTTAAACAGGAAATATCCGTTATTGGCTACAGCTGTAGGCCAAATATCGGATACCTATTGATTACAAAAATTCATCGACATAGAATACCAAGACTAAGCCAGGACTAAACCAAGACTAAACCAGGACTAAACAAAGACTAAACCAGGACTAAACCAAGACTAAACCAGGACTAAACCAAACCAAGACTAAACCAGGACTAAACCAAGACTAAACCAGGGCTAAACCAAGACTAAATCAGGACTAAACCAAACCAAGACTAAACCAGGACTAGACCAAGACTAAACCAGGACTAAACAAGGACTAAACCAGGACTAAACCAAACCAAGACTAAACCAGGACTAGACCAAGACTAAACCAGGACTAAACAAAGACTAAACCAGGACTAAACCAAACCAAGACTAAACCAGGACTAGACCAAGACTAAACCAGGACTAAACAAGGACTAAACCAGGGCTAGATCAGGACCAAACCAGGACCGGTCCGGGGAGTGACTCACCTGTTCGGAGCTGCAGGTCGCTCCGTGTGTCCGCAGCACAGCCGGTACAGTACACCGGGCTCCGAGCGCCTTTCCCGGCTCACCGCGGGCTGAGGGTCCGCTGACAGACCGGGGGAGAGGAGGAGACAGCGGGGGAGACAGAGGAGGAGACACAGGGACACCCGCTAACTGAGATTTTTTTCCAGGGAGCGGGGCGAGGTGGAGGTGATGGGGGGGGGGGTTTCACTGAAAACGCGCGGTGCTGCATAAACTGAGCCACACAGACTGATTTTCTGAGCACCAAAACAAAAAAAAACAACAAAAAAAATCAGCGTGTCATGTGTGGCGTGTGAGCGTGTGAACACGTCGAATTGCGTGTGTCACACTCTCAATGCGTGAGACTTGAGAGCCCTGATAAAAGGAGACATGCAGGTTTTCTCATTGTCAGTATATGGACAGGTCATGTTTCATATGAAAGCTCAAAACCTCACCAAGCTGCAGAGGCTGCTCTAGCACTTAATGATTGGCTGTAGGTTCTGGGGTTTTGTGATGTAGTGAGGATTTATGCCAAAATCTATAGAGCATTTTCACGAACCCAGAAAAACAGGACAATTACACGGATGTGCGGCCATCTTGGGAGGATTACGCCCTCAAAATTACATGTGTTTAGATAGCAACCATGCAGAAAAAAAAATCAAAATTTCATGAGAAACCTTCCACATCGGAATCCAAAAGTTCTGACACAGCTGTATAAGGATAAGTTGGATGCCAAAGAAAAGAAGCGTTACATGAAAAAACTCAAATTAATTGGGCAAGAAGAGATGGATGGAGATGCCTACCTTTGCCATCACAATACGCTTGTCTCCAATTTTCCGCACTTTACACTCTCGTACCATCCACAAACTGGTTGTTGCCTCCAGACCTTTAGAGCTCTTAAGGTCTTGTGCTGTATAAGAGCTTGAGGAGAAAACCAGGTAGTTCACAATGTTGGGACAGCTTACAGCAGCAGAATCGACAAATCACCACTGTCATTGAACAAACTTGAATCCATCTCATACGGATCTTCTTGCCCAATTAATTTGAGTTTTTTCATATAATACTTCTTTTCTTTGGCATCCAACTTATCCCTATACAGCTGGTCAACTGTGTCAGAACTTTTGGATTCCGATGTGGAAGGTTTCTCATGAAATTTAGATTTTTTTCTGCATGGTTGCTATCTAAACACATATAATTTTGAGTGCGTAATCCTCCCAAGATGGCCGCACAGCCGGGTAATCGTCCTGTTTTTCTGGGTTTGTGAAAACGCTCTATTGTGCACGGGACATGGGGAAAACCCCCCACCTCGAGAAAGTTCCGAAACACAAACTCGGACGAGTCGGTTGGATTTATGTCACAGCAAAAATGTCAGCGCAAGCAATAAACGGGGAGCACTGTCTTTTTGTCATTTTGATATGTTAAGTTGTGTATGTGTAGAGAAAGTGTCATCTAAAAACTCTGTAGTGACATTAAGACTTTCACATCATTTGACAGTAGTCAGAAGTTTTATTCTGAACATGTAACATTAATTATTTAATAGCAGGAGCTTCACACGTTACATTAAACTTCCTCAGGCATCCATATTTTCCCCAACTGTTGCAATGGAACGCATTTACAAAGGATGTCGGGAGAACTGACTCGTATATATCGACTACTGACATTCAGTAGAATGCAGCATTAGATCAGAGAGAGATGTTGAAATGAAAGACTCATGAGAGCCTCATTCGGCTTGTGAACATAATGTTGAGTGATTTTTAAATTAAGAATAAATCAAAAATTACAATTGTTACCAGTATGAGCTTTATTTAATTTGATCATGCCTATCTTGTATCTAAAGACACAGATGGAATTTATGCAATTTAAAATAAAAATCTTACTAAAATGGGCTGTGATGCCCAGGCTGCAGGACACAGAGGGACACTTTTGGCTCTTCCTCTCCTCACCCCAAATTGCCCTGACACAGATATGCTGACCCTCCTTGACCAGTCCTCCTGTTAAACTGCACTGAGACCTTTGACTGAGACACAAAGACACTGAGACGCACAGTGGAAATGTTGCTGCAAAACTGCAACAGTTTACTGCAGCCAAACTTGAATTTACCTTGAGATCAATAAAGTATTTCCCTCACTCTCTCTCTGCTGGCTGCCCGGTACTTCCATCCTCTCATTCTCCTCTCAGTCCACTGTTTATCACTGTGGGGGAAAATATATAATATATATATATATATATATATATATATATATATATATATTTATATATATATATTTATATATATATATATTTATATTTATATATATATATATATATACATATAGGCCTAAACACAAATGAAATGTCATAAAATGATAGCTTAGTAAATAAAAGTGCTTATTTAACATTTTTAAAAACATAACTATTTTTTTTACAGTGCACTTCCCATTTGCCGTTTAATATCTCTTAACTGTGTCTGGAATTACTTCTCTCTCGCAGATGCTGCTGAGGGCTCTAATTGGATTGTTTACGGCGGACATCGACGCTCTGGCCCTATACCGACCCCCTCCCCTCCGGCTGCCTGCGCCCAGCTGCCTCTGCTTGGGTTAGTGGCGGTGGACATTTGGTGGGCACATGGAGCATGCTCGCTTGAGGATAAGAGTCAACTGGCACGGGCCGGCCTGACAATCCTCCAAATGAGAGCGGAGGCCTGAAACAGTCCAAGGCATGGGTCATTACTCTTACGAGCCCCGTCTGGCTGGCACAGGGCTGTGGTTGTGCCCAGGGACGAGGTTGGCAGAAAGAGAGGTAATGTTTGTCCTGGGCTCGCTTATAGGAGGAGTGGCAGCCGGTATGAGAATTTTGGCCTCTCTTTGGCCTGCTAGCAACCTAGCATGTGGTGTGACGTCAGAGCGGCTCCTAATCCCCCAGATAGGTACTCCTGACAAAGTATCCATAGCTGCTGCATTGATGGATGGTTTGGAGTTATTATTTCATTCACATAAAGATCCACTTTATCATTTCTGCTTGTTTCCATGAAGATGTACTGTAATTGCTTTGTCCCATAATATAGCATTACATTTTTATAATTTGTTTAAAATGCTTAATCTTTCCCACTGCTCTAGCAGATAGCACATGAACTGTTTCATCTATTTTCTTTGCATGTAATTTATTCTGTCTGAATTACCCTGACAGTTATTGTATAATGTTTGTAGGTGCAGTCAGAGGCTTCACTGAACCAATGTCAATCAGTGACTGAGGCCCTGGTTCTCAACTCGAAAAAGGTTAGATCCTGGTTTAGTCCTGGTTAGATATGGCTTAGTCCTGTTTAGGAAGGGAAGGATGGAAAGTGAGATTGACAGATCGGTGCAGCGTCTGCAGTGATGTGGCCACTGTACGGGACTGCTGTGGTGAAGAGGGAGCTGAGTCGAAAGGCAAAGCTCTCAAGGAGGAGCTCGGAGTAGAGCCGCTGCTCCTCCATGTCGAGAGGAGCAGCTGAGGTGGCTAGGGCATCTGTTCCAGATGCCTCCCTGGTGAGGTGTTCTGGGCATGTTCCACTAGGAGGAGGCTCCAGGGAAGACCCAGGACATGCTGGGGGGACTATGTTTCTCGGCTGGCCTGGGAATGTCTCATATTCCCCCTGGAGGAGCTGTGTCAGAGGGAAGTCTAGGAACCCATGCTTATACAGTAGATGACCCTGCCCATGATAAAGTGGTAGAAAATGGATTGATGGGTTTATTGTGAATTATGTGAAGTTATAAAACATGAAAGACCAAAGTTAAACTCTCTAAAAGGTAGTTTGATGTTTTAGTTCACACATACAAGATTTTATTTTAGTTGTACTATGTGTTTCAAACTTTTCTGTAACTGATTTTGCATTACCCTTCACTGTTAAGACTAATCATATTCACTATAGCCTACAGCATTGACTTTTTCATTTTTACAGTGCACTGGATTAGAATTTGAAATGACTTCTCGTCTGAGGACCTCTTCACTTGTGCTGTGTCACTTCCCATCAGCACAATTTCACTCTCCTCCAAACAGCTTATTAACTTAATCCAAAAGTGTGGCCAAGAGCAATGGCTGATGGCATATTATTTCACATTTTCAAATTGAGGGGGGGAAAAAAATGTCGTTCTGGGAAAAGGCCAGGACCGGTAGTGCTCTATAACTGATACAGATCTATAACTGGACTAATTTATTACACTCATTATGTGCAGAAATCAAATATGTGTGATGGAAAAAGCCAGGCAAAACTTAATAAAATCATTTAAAATTAACTCCCTGTAGACCAGTGAGGGGTCATTGCAGAGTAGAGAAAATGGGACATATTGAGTTAGTGGACTGGGGCACAGAAATGCAGTAACAAGCTCAAATAGACACAAATTGATTGAGTGACAGTAATATGACTATTTGGATCATTCTATAATATACAGTGCATATTGAGATGCTTCAATGTGCATATTGAGATGCTTCAATGTTACAGTGTTGTGTTTTTTAGTTGATTGTACATACTTATTATTATTTATCTTAATTTTTGATGCATGCTCAAGTTTCTGAAACTTGCGTTGTGACACTGCAATTTCCCCATTGTGGGACAAATAAAGGATTATCTTATCTTATCTCTTTATCTTCAATATTGGGTTAATGTCGAACTCAGTAGTGGAAAGTAGCAAAGTACAAACCAGGAGTCAGGGCCCCTGCTGGCCATTTGGGTGCCCTAAGAATTAGAATCAGAATTTATCAGTGCAAGTCCCTTTATTTCCAAAACAAATACACTAAACATAAAGGTTAAAATAATTAAAAAATAAATTATTAAAAAAGGTTCATAAATAAATACCACCACCACCAAGTGGAGTTAATATGATGCTTATCCCATCATTCCAGTTTGTCTCGGTTAACTCGACAGCTCTCTCGAGCCGGGCTGCTAACAACCCGTCAGATTCAAACACCGACCTGTCACACATTTCCTCGTTCCCTCCAGTTCGCGAATTCCTCATGCCGCGACGGATCCCATGAGGATCCCATTCAGGGATCTGCAGTTGGAGGATCTTCCATCGGATATCCGCTCTGCAGTAAGAGCCGCTGGTATACTGTCAAAATGAGCTACCTTACGTTTTTCGTTTACAGTTGTATAGATTCAAAGCTAACCTCCGCAGTTTTACAAGATATGTATTTAGATTAGAGATTTTTGGATTAGAGAGTTGTATGCTGTTTGCATCCTTTATACCATGTAAAATTTCAACTCATTTATATATGCATAGACAGTTCATTTCGACAGTCGTATTGCGCTATCAAATAAGACTCCGACTGAAGGTAGCTCAGAGGTAGCACATTTGACAGCCCACTTGACCCATCAAATAATGCTCCCACTGTAGAATCACCATTATTTACCTATTTATATGAATATAGGTAAAGGTAGCTCATTTCGACAGGCTTAGGCGTTCAGGCTCAACCTCCCGCACGAGCTCGGGCTCCTTCCCCCCCAGCGAGCTGACATTCCATGTCCCCAGACATAGTCTCCATGTCCAGAGATCTGGTCGCAGAGGCCCCTGCCTTCGACTGCCGCCAGATCTCTTCTCACCGGCACCTTATGGATCCACCGGACCCTTATGGATCCTCCCACGTCGCTCTTTCGGGCTGAGTCTGGCTGGGCCCCATGGGGGAAGGCCAGGCCACCAGGCGCTTGTTGGCGTGCACCTACCCCAGGCCTGGCTCCAGGGTGGGGCCCCGGTAACGTCAATCCAGGCGACGTATCTGGCCTTGATCTAATGTTCATCATAAAGGGCTTCTGAACTGCTCTTAGTCTGACCCGTCCAGGACCTGTTTGCCTTGGGTGACCCTACCAGGGGCATAAAGCCCCCGACAACATAGCTCCCGGGATCATTCGGGCACACAAACCCCTCCACCACGTTAAGGTGGCGTCTCAAGGAGAGGAACCTTTGAACCTGAACCTTATGAACCTTTCGTAAAATACCTCGCTTTCCCACGTGCCTCCAATTCCTCCGACAACAATCCGCTCTTCCTTATGTAAACGGGTCACCAAATGACACAAACTTTAGCACTTTTCAGAAGACAAAAGCTCAATGTTAGTCTACACTTTCGCTGGAGTCAAAAGTGGCCTGTAATCCGATGTCCATCATGTTTTCGATTGGATGACGAGGACGAGGGCCGCATTTGGCCCACAGGCCATAGTTTGGACATGCCTGCCTAGGCAGGCCTACAGCTGTTTGTGTGTCCAAAATATGTGACGACTACATGGTATCTCCATTTAAAGGTGCATTGCGTAACTTTTCTGGTGTAGGGTATGCTATCTACTTGTCTCCATGGAGATATGGCTTTGTCCGGAATGTTCTAATGTTTACAATTGATTGATTAATTTTGCAGCTGATGTCATCCACATTCCCTAGGGGTGCAAATCTAACAGTAGGCACTGTTCTGTCTGAGTCTTGTTAGACTTTAATCTTGACCACAAAGAACTCACTTTTGTACAGTTAAACAAGTCTCTCACAAATAAAATTACATGCAAAAGCAACAGTTTTTCAATAAACCATTCTTACCTTTTTGTTGAAAATCAGTCTCCTAAACAGGACCATGAACCATGTATTGATCACAGGCTCCGGCAAATGTGTTGTGTTGTTTTTTCTTTTCTTTTTGGCCAGTGTTTGCTAATATGTGCATAGTGTCTCCATGGCAACTGCTAAACATTTTCATTGTAAATTTTCATTGCAAATTTATCCATCTATCATATCTTATTCATCTACTAAGAAGTGTATATATTTTTCAAAATTACTTTGAAAAACATTCATTCTTATTTTGAGCAGCCTCTCCAAAGATCTAACCATTAAAGTGGCCACTTGCTAATCTGCATGAAAGTAGACATGTTGCCCTCCTGTGGAACGTTCTACAAGCAGATGGCCGTACTCTCCACCAGTAGAAGAGTAGAGTACAGTTTTTTTGCACCATTAGGTTGTCACTTTTAACACTGACCATATCCTGACAACTTTTTGGTTTTCTGTGAACAAGTCTGAAAGTAAAACTAATATCAATCATAATATCATGAATAATACTTGACCTTTATGGCATAATCTTGTTTTGATTAATAACTTTTATTCTTATATCAACATTTTATTCTTTTGTTTTCATCTGCCAGTAATAGATCACAAGCTTTGAATGTGACTGGTTGCAGAACAAGCTAAAAAATTAGACTTTTGTTACATCCCGTAGAGCAGGGGTCTTCAACGTTTTTCAGGCCAGGGACCCCCAAACAGATGACGAACTGGGCCAGGGACCCCCTACTATATATACGGCATAGAATTGTGTTTTATATTAAATTGAGCTTAGTGTCATGTATAAACATTGCTACTCTGTTATGGTACATCCAATACAAGGAAATAATACACAGGTTAATACTGTATTTTCATGTTTTTTTTATTTTAAAGATGGGCCAGATAGGCCCTACGGGGTGGATGTGCTACTGCAATTTTTAAACACAACTTGCATATAACACAGGCCTATTAAGATCGTTCACTGATTCAACCAAAAAACAAGTGCAAGGGAGAGAGTGGCTGTGCTTCTGCCATTTACACATCTTGCTCAAATACAGAGCTATTCAAATAATGAACACAATCAACACAATTAACACAAATCAAGTTAAGCTTTGATCATAACACATCAAGTTAAACTGTGAACATACATGAACATACAGGGGACAGTGAACCCCCAAACCATCTGTGAATTCCCACTTCAGTGAGATGTCTGACCCTGAGGAGTTGCACATAACATATCTATCCTGGGGTGGATGGAGGCTGTCAGGCAGAGGGTCAGATCAGCCTCAGGCTGCAGCCTTCACCTGTATTTATTCTTCAGGTAAGTAAGAGAAGCAAGAAGAAGAGAAGTAAGACTTTCGCAAAGATATGTAGTTGCAAAGGGCAAAAGGCTCATCATAGCTTTTGCTGTCAATTGTGGAAAGTCTTTCTGACAAGAGATCCAGAACTGACTGAGTGATTTTGTGTCATACATGTGTTTGTATGTACTGTCAGTGGATAGTTCAATAAGCTGATCCTCCTCTGTCACTGTCAGCTGTGCGCCATTTGCCGCGTTGACAGTAAATGGGCACAGTATCCACGTCTTGTCTCTTCGCCAGGAGTCGGCCTCAGAGAAGTAACGCCTGAACTGGCCCCCGAGCGCCTCCAAATGCGTGAGAATTGCGTGCGTTACGGGGGGTGAGAGCACAGCAGAATCGCCCAGCTCATCAACTGATGGAAACACGGAAAACGTTTCCTGTCCAATGCGCTCCCTCCATTGTTTGATTTTTTTGATAAAGCCTTCCATTTTGTCATAGAGGTGAATTGCAACTGTATTGCGGCCTTGCATCGAGCTGTTCAGTTTGTTCAATTCAGCGAAAATGTCAACCAGGTAGGCAAGCTTGGTGACACAAACGTTGTTGTTAAAAAGTGCAGCCAGATCTGTGCGCTTTTGCATAAGTAAAAACTCCCGAATGGATTTGCGCAATTCCAACACACGTGACAACACTGTTCCACGCGAAAGCCATCTCACTTCGGAATGGTATAGGAGCGCAGTGTGTTCTTCTCCCTCAGCAGCGCAGAGGTTTGAGAAAAGGCGCGTTTGCAAAGCGCTCTTCTTCACCAAGTTGACCACTTTCACCACAGCATCCATGACTTCTGCTAACTCCGCGCTCATGTCTTTGGCAACAAGTGACTCCCTATGTAACATACAGTGTGTCCAGATTACTTGCGGAGATACATCTCGAACCAGCGCGATAAGTCCGCTTTTTAAACCTGCCATGGCTCTTGCACCGTCCGTACACAGCGCAATACATTTAGACCATGGGATGTCATTTTCTCTGAAGAAATTGTCGATTACTTTGAAAATTTCTGAACTGGTTGTGCGTTGAGGAAGGCACTTGCAAAATAAAAATTCCTCTTTCATTTCCTGATCATTGTCTACAAAGCGTACAAACGCCAAGAGCTGGGCGTCATTGGCCACATCTGTTGATTCATCCAACTGCAGTGCAAATGCATCTGCCATCCTGAGTTTCTCAAGCAGTTGCGCCCTTACATCTGTTGCCATCTCATCTATCCGGCGAGCTATGGTTGTGTCAGAGATGGGGATAGTTTTCAGTTTATTTATGTCAATATCGCTGCCATACATTGTTTGACACATGTCGGTTACTACAGGCATTATTAAGTCCTCTCCAAGTGTGTATGGCTGTTTCTTCTGGGCAATCCTCAGGGCCATTTGATAAGAGCATTTCAAAGCTAGCTTACCAACTTTGGCTGATTTTCTTATCAGTGTCTGTTGACCTCGAAGGGATTTAAGATTAGCTTGGAAGTATTCAATGGGTTTGTCTTTTAAGTGGCTGTGTGTTGTCTCCAAATGACGCTGCAGCTTCGATGGCTTCATAGATTGGTTTGAAAGAATAGTGGAGCAAATGACACACATTGGAAATTCAATGCCATCTCTCTCCTCCTTCTGTCGTTTGCGCTTACCCTTATCTCCATCAGCAACAACTTCTTCCTCGCCACTTTCTGTGGCGTTTTCGTTCTTTTCAGAGGTGGATGGCATTTCTACTGTGCTTGATTTGTTTGGTCGAATTACAAAACGATCCATTTTTCAGTAAGAAGAAATATGTGGGTTTAACCCGGTTACAGTAGGCTAAGTTAGCTAACGGAGGCCATGGGGGTCCTGCACAGGTCAAATTTTCGCAAACCGCACCCACCCGAACCCGACAGAATTTAAATTTTGGTTCCGCACCCGAGCCGAACCGCTATAAATAGACCCGCGACCCGAACCGTACCCGCATGAAAATAAATAGGAGAGCCAAAATGAAATACAGAAGTTTATTGCCACAACGCAAGTGAGATGATAAAGTTCAGTAAGCATGGTAACGAAAACGTTGCCTAAACATAGAAAAAAATGTATCTCAGTTACCTCTAAATTTACATAATGATTTGTAGGCCTAAGAGATAGCTGTGCCGTGTGCACCCATAGGCCTACGCGATGAACTAAAAAAAAAAAAACAGGCGCATTTTGTAAACCGCAGATAGACCCGCGCTCTGGTTCTTCCGACCCGACCCGGCATTGCCTTTATTTCTCCATTCGCCATGTACGCATTAATGTGCATTTTAAGACATCAAAGAGGGTGGAGGGACAAGGGAGAAATTGATTGGGGAAAAATGAAAAAATATATTGTTTTTAAAAATATTAAAATATAAAATTATATTATTTTAAAGTGAAATCAAAAGATTTCGCGACCCCCCTGCAGTACCTCCGCCACCCCCCTAGGGGTCACAACCCCCCTGTTGAAGACCTCTGCCGTAGAGAGAAAAGCACAAACATGTTTCCTGTCCACAAATGCCCAAAGCTCTTACCTTCTGCATGTTTCTCACAAACTAAACTAACTAACAGTCTGTATTGTTGCTAAAATAGGCTGAAATTTGCCCGTCACCGTTGCTATGTTTGTTTTTGGTTCATTTAGGCACTTTCTGCACAAACCTCAATGCTGCAACGTGATTGGTCACCTACCCAATTAACCGTACAATCTTTAAGATTCAATTTTCAATTACTTTTTACACCAAACGCGCAATAATATAGACCTATGTTAATTCTCTTTACTAAGTTTGGTATTGCCTGGGAGAGTATCTCTGTATCTTCTTTTTAGTAACAAACTGATGGAACAAGGTTTAAATTGACTGTGTCTCATTGCTCACTCTGCAGTGTGGCCTGTGTGCTTGAAGATAGGGTAAGCCTGGAGGTCATTCATCCGAGAGCAGCTCAAAGCGTCTGGGGAGAGGGAAGTCTGGACAGCTGTAATTAGACGCCAGCACAGGCAAAGCTATAGGCGACTCCAGTGTGGTGGTTTTGGGGGATGGTATGAAATAGGGACTTTTTTTGTACATGAATGAGAGCGACAAAATAAAAGCATAAAGTGTATTATAAATACAATATAAAAAAATAACGTAAATAAATATAAGTAAAAATAAATAAGTATAATATATATAAATAAGTAGAAATAAAGTGTATGTACTTGTATGCAAATGAGGAAGACAGCGTTCCCCAATGGATTGTCTTCTGAAGCCGGTGGAGCAGCAGAGGAACCCTGACCAACTGTAGACCTGAATTTTTATTTGAAACTTTTTTTTTTTTAAAGGCCCAGT
This sequence comes from Paratrypauchen microcephalus, assembly GCA_036785185.1. Classification (NCBI taxonomy): domain Eukaryota; kingdom Metazoa; phylum Chordata; class Actinopteri; order Gobiiformes; family Gobiidae; genus Paratrypauchen; species Paratrypauchen microcephalus. The sequence continues at coordinate 1,635,544 of JAVJIX010000096.1, forward strand.
TTTATGCATTATTCACACATTTGGGACTTATTTTGTGTTGCAAAACGTAAAAGGGCGCTGTGTAGCTTTACTGGGGCAAGTACCATTATAGTGTTCCCATGATACTATTGTAAAATTTCAAACTTGATTTTGATACTACTCGATAATTGATACTGATTTAAAAAAAAAAAAAGTACTTTCTTTTTTATTACTATGTGGTCTTATACCTGTGAAATCCCTCAGTGGTCCTGTAGGTTCCATAGTGGTCCATGATGGGCATACACTAGTCTATGTGCTCTTATACTTGTTCTGGTTTTAGTATCGATACCTGCTGAAATGCGTATCTAGTTTCAATATTAATTATACTCAACAAAAATATAAACGCAACACTTTTGTTTTTGCTCCCATTTTTCCTGAGATGGACCCAAAGATCCAAAATTCACTCCAGATACACAACACTACCATTTCTCTCAAACATTGTTCACAAATCTGTCCAAATGTGTGACAGCGAGCACCTCTGCCCCGCCGAGACAATCCACCCCACCTCACAGGTGCGCCACATCAAGATGCCAATCCGACATCATGACCAGTGCACAGGTGCGCCCCAGACTGCCCACAATAAAAGGCCACCCCGAAATGTGCATTTTTTTTGCTTTATTGGGGGTCTGGGGACTCAGAACCAGTCAGTATCTGGTGTGACCACCATTTGCCTCATGCAGTGCAACACATCTTCTTCACATAGAGTTTATCAGATTGTCAGTTGTGGCCTGTGGAATGTTGGTCCACTCCTCTTCAATGTCTGTGTGAAGTTGCTGGATATTAGTGGGAGCTGGTACACGCTGTCGTATACGCCGGTCAAGCACATCCCAAACATGCTCAATGGGTGACATGTCCGGTGAGTATGCTGGCCATGCAAGAACTGGGACATTTTCAGCTTCCAAGAATTGTGTACAGATCCTTGCAACATGGGGCCGTGCATTATCTTGCTGAAACATGAGGTGATGTTCATGGATGTATGGCACAACAATGGGCCTCAGGATCTCATCACGGTATCTCTGTGCATTCAAAATGCCATCAATAAAATGCACCTGTGTTCTTCGTCCATAACAGCCTTTGAAGAGGAGTGGACCAACATTCCACAGGCCACAACTGACAATCTGATAAACTCTATGCGAAGAAGATGTGTTGCACTGCATGAGGCAAATGGTGGTCACACCAGATACTGACTGGTTCTGAGTCCCCACACCCCCAATAAAGCAAAAAAAAAAAAGCACATTTCGGGGTGGCCTTTTATTGTGGGCAGTCTGGGGCGCACCTGTGCACTGGTCATGATGTCGGATCGGCATCTTGATGTGGTGCACCTGTGAGGTGGGGTGGATTGTCTCGGCGGGGCAGAGGTGCTCGCTGTCACACATTTGGACAGATTTGTGAACAATGTTTGAGAGAAATGGTAGTGTTGTGTATCTGGAGTGAATTTTGGATCTTTGGGTCCATCTCAGGAAAAATGGGAGCAAAAATAAAAGTGTTGCGTTTATATTTTTGTTGAGTGTATTAATTATTATTGTTTTAGTATTGATTAGTATTTGATTTTCAATATTTTTGACAAACCTAGTCCGTCATCTGCTTGTCCCTATGGAGATGGTTTTGACTTCCCACACTATGGCATTAAACTGATCTATCTTGCATCATTTAGGCTACATTCACACTGCAGCCTGAATGACCCAAATCCGATTTTTTCGCCCCTATGCGACCTGTACCTTCTAATGACAGTCTGAACAACACTCCAATCCAATTTTTTCAAATGCGAACCAGGCCACTTGGATATGTGGTCCTAAAACCGATACATATCCGATCTTTTGACATGCAACTTCAGTCTGAACAGCCAGGTCACGTTCATCTGACCTGCCTGTGTTTCCTCCCATGAGAGTGGTACAAGTAGGCGTTCACAAATGTACATAAATGTTCTTCTTGTCATAAGATGCGTGAAAAGTCCCTCAGTCGTCCAGGTAGAATCCATGATAAAAGGAGAAATTCAATTTGTCAACTGGACAAAGTTTGTTTGGTCGAAAACATTTCGCCGCTCATCCGAGAGGCTTCTTCAGTTCTGGTTCTAGTGCTGGTTAGACCCTGCTTATATCTAGCTGCAGGGAGGAGCTCACGACACTGAAATAGTTCTGAAACTATCTCAACTAATCTGTATCTTTTGTTTTTTGAATTTCTCTGGCGTCTCGTTTAGCATATCTATTCAGCCCTCGGAGGAGCTCACTACACTGAAATAGCTCTGAAACTATCTCAACTTCTTGTCATACCAAAATTTTGTATGAACTCCGTGTCAGTGAAGTGGTGAAGCACATAGTAATCCCACCACTCTTGGCTGTGACTCTGCACCCACACATTCCTCTGTATGGAGGTTGCTGCCACTGTCCCACAAAACGCCATCGCCAACATCCTTGCTCTTCTCCTTCTTAATCTCCTCTTTAAAACACATGTATTGTACATGTGCTGGCTCCAGTAGGACAGGAACTTTAATAAGGCCAGATGCTCACTCATAGCGTCCATGTTTACTTCCGTAAACACTGAGCACACTCACTGCGTGTGACGTCATTGTGTCCTCCAAGGCGCATGCGGGACACTTTTGGGGCGTTTAAAGGTCCCATGGCATGAAATTTTCACTTTCTGAGGTTTTTGAACGTTAATGTGAGCTCCCCTACCCTGTTTAGCCCCCCCCCCCATGGTTAAAAGTTGTGAAATGTCTAAACTGAGCATTTGCGATCCTTTTCTGCGTTACAAAAAATCGGAGCTCAAACGGGCGATTTTGAACAAGGCACCTTATTGACGTCAGATCGAAAAAAGAAATGCAAATGCAGTTCCACCCCCGTCTGTCTGAACTCAGCGTCTCTGTAAATCACGCCCAGAGAGTTTGGACTGCGAATGCGCTAGGCAATGCGAAATGCGTTTTTTTATTTGCCTGGAGGCACGTCCGAGTGTTTCTAGGCTCGGAAGTCCTTTATCTGAGCCTCTGGACCTTTGAACAGCAGTGGTTTCATTTGATTTTATGTGGAAATGTGTTTATTTTTCAATGGAACGCTTCAAATCTCTCCCCCCGTGCAAAAACAAGGAAATGGATCAGCTGAGAGCTCAGAGCCGAGAGCGGAGAGTTTGGCCACGCCCCCACGCTCTACTATAGGCCAGCTCTTTTCTCCTCATTTGCATTCAAGCAACAACGCCCAGAATAAAGTGTTTGAGAGAGATATTTATGACTCTTTCTCATCTTATCTCTGTTTCTCATGCACTGAGTGTTGATTTTGAAGAAGGATTCATTTACAGTATTAGGGAACCATTAAGGAGCCATATAAAAGCATCAAGAAGTACCATGTCATGGGATCTTTAAAGTTCACACTGGAGATCACATACAATACGCATTTAATTAGAAATGTGAATGACCTCACAAAAAATCAGATTCCACAAAAAAATTGGAATTGAGCATTAAGCGTAGCCTTATTCAATTACAGGTGTTGGTAAAAATAATAATACTGGGGTCACCTCCCCACAGATTTGACCTGTAAGGTGGCATCATCTGCTTATCTCACAGCAGATAATGCAATATGTATAATATATAATTGAACCCTATTTCCTGCTAAGTTACTGGAATGTTTTGTAAGCCACAATATTTTTGTCCTTGTACGTTTACTTATTTATCTTTTGTCCACCGTCAACAGAGGTGGGCAGTACTCTGTTACATTTACTTGATTTAAAGAAACTAGATTTCAGTGTACTTTTCTAGCAGCGTACTTTTACTCCTAGTAATACATTTGACAGTTTCATAGTACTCTTACTGGAGTAAAAGTTGTGGTTACTCTTTCCACTGTGATTAAGTCTTACAGTTACAAAAGCTTTATTTTGACAATATGAAATGATGTGAACATTGGTGATTCTTGCAGCTCTCCTTCAGAAATAATGTAGTTTTTTTTTCATTTTTGTGTCTATCCTTCATTATGTCATGTTGTTAACTTTAAATTATAAATCAGACTTTTATTTGAGTAGTACTTTTCCCAAACACAATTTTACTCTTACTTGAGTCATTTCTTGGACCTCTACTTTGTACTTCTACTTGAGCACTATTATTTTGAAGCAACGTTACTTTTACTTAGGTTAAATTTTTTGCTCCTCTACCCATCTCTGACCATCACCAAGCATGAGAAAACTCCCCTGCACAGTTCACTTGTTGCAGTTGTGGTTTTGTCCTGATGGGGGAGCTCAAACACCACGTTCTCCTGTCGTATATATGTATATATATTCTACTGCAGGTCATTTCTTCCCATAAGAATGTGGGAAGAAGAGAGTGTGGGGCTGTCGATGGGAGCTTGATTTTCCAGGGGACAGGACAAATTGGTGTAGATTTAATTCAATTGGACAGACGTTTAACCGATATGGCCAGGGGAGCTAGAAACATTTACTCAAAGATACTGAAACTATGCAATTAAATGCTCTGGTAGACAGAACAAAATGACATAGGAGACCAACTTCTGTGTATGTGGTATGTCTAATATAACTAATATAACTTATTATTATATTATTATGTGATTTGTTTTATTTATGTACATTTGTTACAAAAATGAAAAAGACAAAATATAGATATTAGAAATAAAGATATTATTCATATTATTTGATTTTTATGTTTTTTAATATACTTCTGTTGCCAAAAAAAAAAAGGGTCTGCTCTCCATGGAGATGTTGCTATTGCCCAAAATATTCCACAGTATGGCATTAAACCTCATGATGAGGAAGCTAATCCAGACCAGATCTGTGGAGAGGGGACCCCACTCCTAGAACTAATCAGATTATCAACACCTGTAACTGAAGAAAATCAAGACATAAGCAAAGAAATAATACACTGGGAAAAATGGCATTGTTTCCGGGGGTGTTTGTAGTCGTATATCCCAGGATATTCACAATATCTGTAGATATTCGGATTGACACGCTCCGGATACGTTGGTGTCAGTTCTCGTATACGGAGCATTTCCGAACTCCGGAATGGCACTGTGTCGACACGCTACATATCCGGTTCTCCGGATACTTACTGGATATCGTCCGTGTTTCACGTATTCACTGTTCGTATATCTCCGGATACGTCACGTTCTGGTACTGCGCTCACCTCCGGATATGTCAGGATACACAAGCTAGCATTCACTAGGGAGCTTTATTTTTCAAGCATTTATAGGCTACTGTATCGTGAAACCCATAGCCTTATGACCAGGCAACATTTTCATACATTTATATACCAATGTTTTACAGTGTACTACTGACTAGGCGGCTGGTAACTCGGTTAATATTTTAATTATATGCCTTAGCTTTTTCAAAGTAATTGTGATGAGTTTTTAGTAATACTAATCTGTTTGTCATTTTGGTCAATGTCTGTGCTATTTTAAAATAACTAAGTCTACACAGCTGACAAACTTTAGAGGTCATGGAAAAATGTAACCAATTTAAAGTATTTTTTTTTTTTAACTCAAAATACATTAACAAGTACTGTTTTACTTTTACTCAAGTAGATTTTTAGATGGGTACTTTTAATTTAGTAGGCTTTAAGCAAGTAAAGATACTTAAATCACATTTTTTCAGCATTTTTCCACCTCTGCCAATGTCACTAATACAATTTATACAACAGACAAGAACGTTTGATAAAGTTGTGTTTGATAAAGTTGTCTTTATTAATTAACCCATTTAGACCTAAAACACCTGGGGAAAAAGGCCTGAAAATCTTAAGGGTGAGATCCTGAGGTTTTTCCTGGAAATTCAACAATGTCAACGACTATTAAATAAGTGATTTCTCAGCCTCTGAAGCACAGAGACAAAATTCCAAAAGTATTTGAAAGCTTACACTTGTGGGTTTCATGAGAACTGTGTCTTATTATTCTACACCTTAAGAAAAAAATATAAAATAATCCAGAAACACAATAATATGGAAAAAATAAAAGAAAACAGTCACAACATGTACAGTGCACAATATTTTCAAGTTTTAAGAAATAAAGAACAGCTCTTATTCAGGTCAAACTGTAAAAAATAAAGTGTCCCAAGGCCATAAGGCAGTAAGATGAAGTGCACTACATACTGAACAGGTTACATCCCTTACATATACCAGCGATAGTGCTTGCCAAAGCACTCAATGTGCAGAGGTAGTTTCCACTGTTTGCATCCAAAGACTGTTGGCCCACCTACTTTCTCGTTCTCTGGGACCAGTTGACATTCCCGGCACAGCTTGCGCTTGTCATATATCTTTCCACAGTCATGTTGTGGAGGTGGTGTGGCTACTATGGCCCCCAAACGTCCTACAGTCGGGTGGAGGAGGAGGAAGAGAAGATGGAGAAGGAGGAGAGGTCACAGGAACAGCCCTTGTTGTCATTGGTGTGATAAGTTCCTCCAGCCAGTTCTTGTACCCTCTGTACTTTCTGCTGAAGGCAGGTCTTGCAGCGATGTATGCATTGTGGCAGGACACAGACAAGAAGAAGAAAAACACTCGCCTCCACCACTTCTTCGTTCGATGCTGGAACCCATAGTAGCCAACCATTTGATCAAGCAGATCAACGCCTGGAACACACAGCACACATTACACACTCACAAGGCAACAGTGGAAATAAACATAATAAATAATTATACAGTCACATATTTTGCCATAAAACCAAAAAGGCAAACAAACCTTTCATATTTTTTTGATAATCTGCAAGGCAAGCTGGCACTTCCACCTGTTGCTGGATGGCTCCGTTGCCTTCGATTGGCTGAAAATGCAGAAACAGACACAGGAAAGTCACCTTGGATGAAAGTATAATATAAAACAGCATAATTTACATTGTACTGTGGCTTTGTGAGATATTCGGTCTATTGTAAATAAGATGGCACCGCAAACTATGTGTATGTGATGAATAAAAATATTATGTATTTTTTTAATGTCTACAGGTACTGTAAATTACATTGTTCTCTTGTGTTACAGCTTGTATTTGTATGATGGTATGTATGTATCTATTTTTGTATTATATTTGTATGCATGATTATGGTTGAATAAAAGTTCAATGCATAATACCAATACCTCTCTCATCATTATGCCCAAAGATGTAAACATGAAATGCTACATAATTAGAAAAAATGTAATTTGCAATGATAATATTAATAATCACCGTTTGTTATTACATAATTATCACAATCAATCAGTATTTTAGTTCTTACCTCCATATAGCATAGAATCTGCCATGGCGTCAGAGAACTGAGTCTTGACGAGATTTTTGGTGTGTCTCCAATAATCTCTCTGTGCAGGCAGAACAAGTAGACCCATGCCGATAGCCCAATAAACGTCTTCATTTCAGGGACAGTTACATTCGACCACTTAAGCATCTTTGCCCTCGCTGGAGTGTGATCACGTTCGGTCTGTTCACGGTAAATATTTGTCCCTTTAATGAGATGCGCCCAAAGTTCGTCTGTGAAAATGTGATTGAATACCTTTAACTTTAACTCCCGGCGTGCGGTTGAATAGAGTTCTGCTCCTTTCAGATACTGCAGGTCATCGTCATCAAGGAGGTCCTTGGCCACCTGAAGCCGCTGCTTGAAAAGCTACACAGAAGAGGGCAATATTAAGCAACACATTTCAAAAGAATGTAGAATGCAGACCTTAATTTCAATGCTTGCACCGAAATAATAGTTCATGGCAGCCAGGAAGAATTTCACAACCATCAACTGGATTTTTTTTTCTTTGGTCAAGCAGTGATCAAAGATAGTGATGCCAACAAAAAATAAAGGGGAAAAAAGGCACTTGAGTTGATTTACTGTAAAAAGTCAAAAACAATCTTTTATGTGGGCTAATAAAATCACCAATGTGAATCAGCCCTACGGCCTTAATCAGGGTGTGATGCCAGTTTGAGGTGTGTTGGGGGTCGTTTTACCTACCCGGTCACGTCGGCTGTTCATTTTTTTCTTCTTTACTTCATCGGTCCTCCCAGCTAGGTCCATTTTTTGGGGGGCCTTCAGGTGTTCATAGAACCTATTTCAAGCTTCTGCAAGACAGTAAGAAGTAGAGTTAACAGACTTTTGAGTGATTGAGTAGACCTTATTAATCCCCAAAGGGGAAATTATGCCACCTGACCATTCATACAACATATACACACACAATAGTAAGACAATGACACAAGTTAGTGTAACAGATAAAAAATAAAGAGCTAAAAATAAATAAGTGACATCCCATCATAGAAATACAAAAAGAACCACAACATTAAAATAGTGCTCAGCTATTGTTGAAAAGTCTGATTGCTGCACGAACAAAAGACCTCCTAAATCTAGTGGAGCACCTAGGTAGGAGGAGCCTTTGGCTCCTACCACTTTTCTGAACATGATGTATAGTGGGTGGCCATCCTTACACTTCTCCCTATTCACATCTCAATCACCCACTCCTTTAAGATTTGCTCCACAGTACTAAAACACACCAGTGATGGACCCTGCTTTCTTTATAAGCGTAAGTGTTAGATTGTGTGTATCATGCCTCTCTGAGGTTCATCACAAACTGTAACCCTCGCACACACCACTGTGAACTTTACACACGTGTGGGCTGGCCAGCATTGGAGACTCGTAGGCTCACTCACTGGTATATGTTCATTTATAAGGGTATCCACTGCAGTTCCCCAAGCCCACAGTGAAAGCGCCTCACCCGTGCCTGAATAAGAAAAAATCATTATACAACTGTATGTGGTTAAGACGACCAATATAGAAAGAAACAGTGGATAATGATGTCAGCCTAGTTATGGGACACATACATGAGTCCAGTTTGTGTCCTATTCTCAAAAACACACAATCAAGTGTTACCGCCAACTCCAAAGGGACTTTGTGGTTCTCCTGGGTCATGCGGGAGTGTTGCTGCTGCATCATGGCATCCTGCATGGTCCTCAGTTCCTTTCTCAGGTCATCCACTGAACTGCGAAGGTCACCGATTGCCCTGCAGCATTCAGAAACATTAATTTCAACATCTCATTGTCTTTTGTAATGTTTGCGATTAGCTACATCTATCTTGGGGCAAAAGCAATGACTGATCCGTTTTGTCACACACATGTTTAAAAGGTAGTTTATTTCCAGAATGCATGCTGCTCATTCACAAATGTTACCTTTTCATGAATACTTACCACCACCATCAAATTCTAAGTATTAATTTTGACTGGGAAAGGAAAGAAATCTTTTCCATGTCTGTCATTTTGAATTTCCAGTAATAGACATTTTTTAATCTGCAGAACTACTTTGGTCATACTAGTAACTATAATTTTATTACTTATTTACTTTGACTAAATAGTCATGAAAAGATTTTGGAAATAAGCAGCACAGTTGCAATGTACTTACCTACTCTGGCCACAATCCTACATATCAAGTCTCCTGGCGGCTCTAAACCCCCCCCCCAATTTCACAAAGCCCCCAGTTGGTTTGTATGGTAATGGACTAAGAAATAGCGTATTTTTACCCACAGATTATTACCCTAAACACTTATGTAGGCTAGCTGCTACACAAAGATAGATCGCAGTGTCACGCAGGCTAGAAGGCTACATTTAGCTAGCAGATTACTCTCCATTTTTACGCAAGTGGGATTTTGAAATTCATCCCCTGCGTATGTCGAAAATGAGACATCGACGCCGTTACATGTTATACATTCATATTACTGATGATACATTATGTCCCAATCATTCCATCAACCAGCTTGTCATTCCACGTTATCAACGAATGGCAGGCTAACTGTGTAGCTAACGCCAAACATTCACCCGCCAAATAGCAATTCTGATATTTCAACTTACCTTAAAACATCTCTGATAGTGGGATTGTTCACCTCCCCATCAAAACGTGACCGCAAACTTGTCCACCAGGAGCACGGCTAACATTGCTGCGTTTCCCAATTCAGCGAGTGCGGTTCGGAGTGTGGCGACTCAGTCTGCAGTCGAGGTGGGCAGTCCGGGGATCACATGGGCGTGTAGCGAGCTGGCTACAGAGAGACACGAGTGCCAAAATATCTCCGGATACGAACAGATATTGTACCCAGTGAAATCCGGAGTCCAGATACGTCAATATTTTCATGGATTCTCAAGAAATAAGGATATCGTGAAAATCTGGTCCGGATATGTGGCGTGTCATATAAAATATCCAGTCCAAACACGTCCGGATTCTAGCTTATTTTGCCCAGTGATATCTCCTAGAAACAAGCACTCCACCAGGAAAAGTTTCACAGTGCCTCTTTAACTGAATGCTGAGAAAATTATTGATTTATACGTCATCAGTATGCCTCAAGCGATCAGGTAATCCAAATCCAGTCCAATTAAAGAGGGGAAATGCCACTCAAGAAGGCAATTTCCATATTTTAATAACAATAGATAACAATTAAATCACACAAAAAAGACTTACCTTGAACTTAATTTGGTCCGTCAAAATACTTGGGGATGTACCGACCCAGCTTTTCCAGTTCCAATACCGATTTCAATACTATAGTTTTAATTAACTGTCAACACCCAATTTCAACCGACACCTGTGCAGAGACTGAATGTGGAATTTATTTACTTTAAATGACCCATATAATGTTCATTTCAGATCTAATATGTTGTTGAATAATGTTTCCTCATCAAAAACATAACTATAGTTGTGTTTTGTTTCATTCACACATGTTTAACACACAAACCCTGCAGATTTAGGTTAAGTTCTTCTCTCAAACTGAAAACACTCTGTTCCACCTTGTGATGTCATATGATAATACAGGAAGTTCACCAATGTGTTTTTAAACTCCATACACCTTCACTAGAATCATTTGTATCATTTCAGATCTGAAATTTCCATTATCTGCGAAGTTAAAGGTAAAAAAGGGCTATTAACTTGTAAACTACCTCTTCATGACATCACAAGGGGGAACAGAGTATTTTGAGCTTTAGCGATGCAGACAGACTAAATAAAGGGCTACTCAAACATGTGTGGATGAAATAAAACTAATATATGACCTAAACTAAACTAAATAAATAAGATAGAACTGATGTAAACTTGTTATGTAGCTGTTTTTCATCTCTCAGGTAACCACAAAACAACCTTGTATGAATAAAAATAAAACATTCAGAACATTTCTGGATGAACTATGACCAGTAAAGGGTCTTATTACATTAATTTATATATCCAAGTAGGAACTGATATTTGGAAGCCGATATCTGATCCAGCAAATTTTTCAGTATCAGTATCAGTCGGTGCATGCAGGCGGATATAGTGCCTTGCCCAAGGACACAATATCAATATAGGCAGAGAAATCTGAGTCAGCAGATTTTGACATCTAATCCAATTGTTCAAAGTGAAACTTAACAAATTTTCCATGTGAAAGATTAACATTACAGTGGTACCTCACCTTACGAAATTAGTTCGTTCCAGAAGTGGTTTCGTAACGTGAATTTTTCGTAAGTTGAGGAGCTATTTCAATGGAAAAAGCCTGATTTGTTCCAAGGCCCCATTCCAAGTTTTTTTTTTATACTGTAACTTTTTTTTATAGTGTAACACTGTGTTCTGGGTACTGATTGGCTAAGAGACTGTAGACTAGGGTGACCATTCGTCCGGATTTCGTCCGGACAGTCCGGTTTTAGAGCTGTCTGTCCGGTCGTCATAAATCCCCACCCATTATTTACACTTGCTAGTAGCAAGTATTCTTATTATTTTTTAACATATCCTAGATGAGATCTATGGTTATGCGGTGGCACAGAGTGAGACTCCACACAGAAACATCAACGTGTGCGGCGACACGATATTGGTTAAAAACACGGAAGCAGCTCGAAGCACAAAGCGCGAGTACAGAGAGGAGATAAGAAGAGCGCTATAATGAGCGCTATAAGAACGCTATAATGTTTGGTGAGTATGTCTGGGTCTGGAAATACTATAAAGTTGATGACAACAACATTGCCATAGTAAACGGTGGGATATGTAAACTTGGGATTGTGAGGGGTGGAAAGGAAAGGGCGACACTTAACACAACAAACCGATACGGCACCTCAAAAACAAGCACCCGACGCAATACAGCGAGTTACAGGCAACCCAGCCAAAGACGAACTCTCCTCACGCTGCAGGAGAGTTTGAAAAGGAGACAAAAATGCCCCTTGACAGTGCGAAGGCCCAGGAGAACACAGCCAGGAGCACAAATGATCGCAATGAGTGACTTACCATTTGCCTTTGTAGAGAACCCTGGATTTCTTATGCTTATGGAGCACGTTGGACCTCGTTAATAATAATAATAATAATAAGCCCCGCTATCACACACGTGTCCACGCGCACACTTCTCCCCCCTCCCCCTTCCCCCCACGCTTCACTATTAATACATTTTGTTGAAAATCTATGAAAGTTTGAGTGTTTAAACAAGAGACAAATGTGAGAAAAGTTTAAATCCAGTCTGAGAAAAGCGTATAATGTGTGTGGCTGAGCGCGCATTATTTGAATTTTTGAGATTTCGCATTTCGTAACTTGACTTTTCTTTCGTATCTAGAGACCAAAATTTAACGTGAAGGCGTTTCGTAACTTGGAATTTTCGTTTGTTGGGTCTTTTGTAAGGTGAGCTACCACTGTATTTTGATGACATACTGAGTAAAAAATATAGAGGCAATATTTATGTACAATTTGGTGCAACACAATATAGGTAGGTGCAGGTCTGGACTGGGACAAAAAAACGGCCCTGGCATTTTTGGCTTAGACCGGCCCCTCATAATTAGTCCTGGTTTAGTCCTGGTTCAGACCTGATTTAGTCCTGGTTTAGTCCTGGTTCAATCCTGATTTAGTCCTGGTTTAGTCCTGGTTCAATCCTGATTTAGTCCTGGTTTAGTCCTGGTTCAATCCTGATTTAGTCCTGGTTTAGTCCTGGTTCAGACCTGGTTTAGTCCTGGTTTAGTCCTGGTTCAGACCTGATTTAGTCCTGATTTAGACCTGATTAGTCCTGGTTTAGCCCTGATTAGTCCTGGTTTAGTCCTGGTTTAGTCCTGGTTCAGACCTGATTTAGTCCTGATTTAGACCTGATTAGTCCTGGTTTAGACCTGATTAGTCCTGGTTTAGTCCTAGTTTAGTCCTGGTTTAGTCCTGGTTCAACCCTGATTTAGTCTTTGTTAAATCCTGATTTAGTCCTAGTTTAGTCCTGGTTTAGTCCTGGTTCAGTCCTAAATTGTGGGCCTGTCTCTAAGAAAATAAAATAAAAAAAAAAAAGAACGGCATCAGCCCCTAGGACTGTCGGCCCACCGGGAAAATGCCCGGTATGCCCGATTACCAGTCCAGGCCTGGGTAGGTGGGTGAAATGTCTTGCCCAGGGACACACCATCAGTATACAGCCACACGAGGTTCAAACCAAGTAGAGTAACAAGTAGATGAAGTGTTTTGCTCACAAGCACAATGCCTGTATATATGCAGTATTGAGAAACAACAGTAACGTGAAAACAGACATTTCCGCTGACATATTGTGTGTATCAAGGCTGTGTGCTTCTGTTGCTCATTTCAAACCAAATGAAATTCAGCGCTGGCCCATTGAAATGTGCCTCAGCAGTATGCCCATTCACCCACAAGACACCGTGTACCTATTGTCTCCCGAAATTCTTCAATAGACTTCTCATTTCGGCATCCTCCATCTTTTTTTTTCATTTCCCCCCGACAGCTGCAGCCTGTTGAACCGCTCCATATAACTGCGCCAGTGTAAAAATCTGCATGAGAAAAGACACTGTAGATTACAATTCATTGCAACATAGATAGCAGCGTCGTGTGTAATTAGCCTAAATGTTAATGCAGTAGAAGCCGATATCTGAGCTAGCAAATTTTTCAGTATCAGCGTTGATCAGTGCATGCCTACAAAATACAGGTGGGTATAGTGCGTTGCCCAAGGACACAATATGAGTTCAGGTGGAGAAGTTTGAGCCAGTAGGTTTTTATACTTAATCCACTTAAGAAGACATTTTCCATGTGTAATATTTAAACAGTTTTGATGGCATACTAGACATATAAATAACTGTAAATCTGATGCAATGATATCAGAGGTGGAAAGTAGTTGCCATTCCTCAGTTACACTTGAGTACATTTTAAAAAAATTGTACTTGAGTAGTAGTTTTCACTCTTACTTGAATCATTTCTTGGACCACTGCTTCATACTTGAGCTCTTCTACTTAAAGGGACAGTGTGTAAGATTTTTACCCGTTAATTACTGAAATTGAAGATACCCATTCAAAAATACATTGTTTTCCAAGCCTTTTCACTTCCATCATGAAATCAAAGTATTCTTTTGGACTTAGATATAGTCACATAAAAGGGGGATCTTCCCCATGCAGAGGCAGCCATTTTGAATACGAGAGCCGCAGAAGGACATTTGGGCTCCGCCTTCGCCTTCGGCAAGGCTCGTGGTTTTGGGTAAACAACACAAGCATGCTGCCGGATCAGACGTTGTAATGGATCTAACACGTGTTTTGGACTAAATTGTTTTACTGGATTTTATTCGCTGGATCCTTACGGACAAATTGAGAGCAAGTTTATGGTGAAATACAGAGTTTGACCTGTGCAAAGCATTCTAAGGTAAGCTAACCTCGTTTTGTGCTTTTCCGTTTAAAAGCCCCATGTGCTCGGGGAGTGATTATTGTGCAGGGAAATGAATTGCATAGTCAAAAAGAGGAGACTGTAAGGTTTCATTTGATGTGTAGAGTGTCATGGTACATGATCGGGAATGTGTGTTTTCATGAGAAAAGAAAAAAAAAAACGGGACCGCGTTTTATTTATACAGTAGCGGCGCGCGGTTCGAGCTGTCCGCGTTACGGCGCGCCCGGGTGACCCTCGAGGTCTGCCCTAGATAAAACAGAAAGTGCAATAGCACCATCCACCTATGCACACACTGGGGCTTTAAGTAATTGCCTAAAAGCATTCTTGTGTGGAAAATGTCGATCCGGTATCAGCGTCGATTGGAGCGTTCCTACAAAATACAGGCGGGTATAGTGCCTTGCCCAAAGAGAACTTAGTTTGTTGACATACTAGAATTAAAGTGAATTAAAAAAATAAATAAAATAAATGTATATATATATATATAAATGTAAATGTATATATATATATATAAATGTATATATATATATATATATATATATATATATATATATATATATATATATATATATATATATATATATAGGCTGTATTTATGTACTATTTGGTGCAATACAGTACAGCCGGGGGAAATGTCTTGCCCAGAGACACGTCATCAGTATGCAGTTAGACAAGGTTTCAATCATTTTTCCAAAATATTTTTACTTGTGTCATTTCTTGGACCATTATTTCATACTTCTACTTGAGTAATTTTATTTTGCACTAACATAAAACATTGTGTACCCTGAAATTCTTCAATAAACTTCTCATTTCAGCATCCTCCATCTTTCTTTTCCATATCCCCCCGACAGCTGCAGCCTGTTGAACCGCTCCATATAACACCGCCAGTGTAAAGATCTGCATGAGAAAAGACACTGTAGATTAAAATTCATCGCAACATAGATAGGTGCATTGTGTGTAATTAGCCTAAAAGCATTGTTGCGCGGACCACGGCTCGCTAATGCAGTTCCGTACCAATGCTGGTGACCTTTCCAGGCCAGAGGATGCAGCGGCGTGCTACGGTGCAACAGCCCGCGAGTGTGTTTCTGTGTTTGGATGACTTATTTATATGCTAATGAACGGATATGGAGGGCGCGTGTGGAGAGAGGAGAATGGACAAGTGTCTGTGAGAGCGCAAACAGGTGGAGAGAGCAGATGAAGAGGAACACAGGGTAAAAGTGTGAGGTTGCATTCACGCGTGAATAAAATGTTCTCTTCTGTTGTGGCTGTGGCAGTGTGAGTGCTGCTGTATGGAGGTGCCTGGTAAAGACTGCATAGAGAGTGCTTCAGCTGGATTTTTTTCTTGCTGACAGAATCTGATACTGACAAAATGAGGACAAGACTTAAAGGGCCCACATTACACTATTTCTGCTTTATGTTATAATGTTGTTTCCTCATCACAAACATACCTGGATTTGTGTTTTGTATCATTCACACAGGCTTAATGCACAAACCCTGCTGAGTTCTTCTCTCAAACAGTAAACAACATATTTAAACACTGTAGCATAGTTAAAAGTTCATAAAAGTCGATTTTACATATGTTCCCTTAAAGGTCCCATGGCATGAAATTTTCACTTTCTGAGGTTTTTGAACGTTAATGTGAGCTCCCCTACCCTGTTTAGCCCCCCCCCCATGGTTAAACGTTGCGAAATGTCTAAACTGAGCATTTGCGATCCTTTTCTGCGTTACAAAAAATCGGAGCTCAAACGGGCGATTTTGAACAAGGCACCTTATTGACGTCAGATCGAAAAAAGAAATGCAAATGCAGTTCCACCCCCGTCTGTCTGTACTCAGCGTCTCTGTAAATCACGCCCAGAGAGTTTGGACTGCGAATGCGCTAGGCCAGGGGTCTTCAACGTTTTTCAGGCCAGGGACCCCCAAACAGATGGCGAACTGGGCCAGGGACCCCCTACTATATATACGGCATAGAATTGTGTTTTATATTAAATTGAGCTTAGTGTCATGTATAAACATTGCTACTCTGTTATGGTACATCCAATACAAGGAAATAATACACAGGTTAATACTGTATTTTACACTATAAAATATAAAATTATATTATTTTAAAGTGAAATCAAAAGATTTCGCGACCCCCCCCTGCAGTACCTCCGCGACCCCCCTAGGGGTCGCGACCCCCCTGTTGAAGACCTCTGCGCTAGGCAATGCGAAATGCGTTTTTTTTATTTGCCTGGAGGCACGTCCGAGTGTTTCTAGGCTCGGAAGTCCTTTATCTGAGCCTCTGGACCTTTGAACAGCAGTGGTTTCATTTTATTTTCTGTGGAAATGTGTTTATTTTTCAATGGAACGCTGCATTCAAGCAACAACACCCGCTGTTGCATTCAAGCAACAACACCCAGAATAAAGTGTTTGAGAGAGATATTTATGACTCTTTCTCATCTTATCTCTGTTTCTCATGCACTGAGTGTTGATTTTGAAGGATTCATTTACAGTATTAGGGAACCATTAAGGAGCCATATAAAAGCATCAAGAAGTACCATGTCATGGGATCTTTAATTTAAAAAAAATGTTTATTTAACAACAGTTTAGCCTACCTCACTACCTCCTTAAACACTTACCTCAGTCATAGACAGCATTAGCCTACTTCTGCTACAACAGATTAGTATTTCACCGGTAGAACTCCTGTTATCACGACTCACAGTTGATTCCCCACTGCCATCTTTAAACAGCAAAATCAAAGCACTCCCTTAGTCCACTTCTAATATACAGTCTATGATAATATTCTAACATTTCATTATTATTTTTAATAATAATTCCCAACCTGGCACATCCAGAATGATATCTCTCTGTATTTCTTATGTACAGAGAGATATCAGAACCAAACATGGAGCTCATTCCTCACCCATCATTTACAAACAAAATGACTGATGAGTGCGTCATTTATTCTGCAGAAATCTGCTACGTTTACCAGTCCCCTGCAATATTTTATTTTGCAAAATCGCTTAGCTTTCTACCATGTCATTGTTCCCTCATCAAAAACATGCCTGAAGAAGTTTTAGATGTCACCCGTGCATTTTACAGTAATTTAGCGATTTTTCCCAGGCTCTGTTCAAACTCTCCTTACTTTAAGATTCTGTGCAATGCTACACCCACAAGCCTACGTCGTCCACACTCCCACATGACAGTTCTCCATAAATATACAAAAACATGATACAAAACTGTACACAGCAGCTTGACAAACCTGATGTGATGTGTAATACTTTCATGTGTGCTGACTGTGTTGTGATAGTGCTCTGAAGGAAGAGTGACATAGCGTGGAAGGGGAAGGGAAATCAAATCAAAAATGAAAAGTTTACTTCTAATACTGTACATGTTAATACGTTGCTTTCATAGTATTTTCAAAACAAATCTACGTAACATGGTGATCTAAATATGTTATGAGTAGTTAACACCCCATAGAAGTGTAATACCCCCTCTTTAAAAATAGAACAATCTAGTTTGGACCTCTGAGAATCTTTGGGGACCCACATTTGGATCTCAACATCCCCGTTTTGAATGACTGGGTCGATTGACTGAGAGAGTGCATGTTGATGAACCTCTGGATTGTAGTCATGGGCTTATTGATCAACAGTCGAAGCCCACGAAGGTTCTGGAAATAATTAAAGGCACTACAGAGACTAACCAGCTATATCTCCCTGTGCGCATGTTTTCAGTACAAAAATAGACATAAAAGTTCAAATTCAGCTCAGTGATTTAATAGTTTACACAGTTTTGGTAGGTCTTGCAGTCATTGGTTACCACATAGCAGATAAACACCCAGCAAGCTTTTAGACTTGTAATATTAAAGGTCCCATGGCATGAAATTTTCACTTTCTGAGGTTTTTGAACATTAATGTGAGCTCCCCTACCCTGTTTAGCCCCCCCCCCATGGTTAAAAGTTGCGAAATGTCTAAACTGAGCATTTGCGATCCTTTTCTGCGTTACAAAAAATCGGAGCTCAAACGGGCGAGTTTGAACAAGGCACCTTATTGACGTCAGATCGAAAAAAAGAAATGCAAATGCAGTTCCACCCCCGTCTGTCTGAACTCAGCGTCTCTGTAAATCACGCCCAGAGAGTTTGGACTGCGAATGCGCTAGGCAATGCGAAATGCGTTTTTTTATTTGCCTGGAGGCACGTCCGAGTGTTTCTCGGCTCGGAAGTCCTTTATCTGAGCCTCTGGACCTTTGAACAGCAGTGGTTTAATTTCATTTTCTGTGGAAATGTGTTTATTTTTCAATGGAACGCTTCAAATCTCTCCCCCCGTGCAAAAACACGGAAATGGATCAGCTGAGAGCTCAGAGCCGAGAGCGGAGAGTTTGGCTACGCCCCCACCCTCTACTATAGGCCATCTCTTTTCTCCTCATTTGCATTCAAGCAACAACGCCCATTATGGAGTGTTCAGAGAGAGAAAAAATACTCTTTCTCATCTTATCTCTGTTTCTCATGCACTGAGTGTTGATTTTGAAGAAGGATTAATTTACAGTATTAGGGAACCATTAAGGAGCCATATAAAAGCATCAAGAAGTACCATGTCATGGGATCTTTAAAATGTTTTGGGAAGTCTATGGGAAGTCCTAAAGTGAGCAGTCACTGTTCAGCTTGTGGAAGGTAGGTGAAAAAAAAAACATTTTCTGAACCCTTGCAAGACAATACAGAATTACTCAAACATGCATGACTACATTGAAATGTAACTCTAAGTAAGTTGAAGTTACAAATAAAACATTAAAAGTAGGGCTGTCAGTTTAACGCGTTAATTAGATTAATTAATTACACTGCAAATTAATGCGTTATAAAAATTAACACGATTAATTATGAGTGGCAATTCAATGCACGCGCATTTTAAATTTGGCGTGCGGCGAGCAAATCGCTGCCAGGGCTTTTGAACGGCAAGTTTATTTATAAAAAGTATGAAGAGGATGAAGAAGAACACGGTGATTTGTAGCTTTTGTAAAAAAGAATTTTCCGATCGCCGAAGCTGCTCCAGCCTGACGGATCATTTGAATGCGAAACACGTCCGGACAAGTTCCATTGTTACCATTGATAGTGCGCACTTCACCAAACCACCAAACCACCAAACCATGCTGCAGAATTTCGGAAACAACTGAGCAAAGCAACCACAGAAAAACTAACAAATTCAATTGCAAAGTGGGTTCGTTCGCTCGCTCACTCACAATCTCTCTCTCTCCCTCTCTCTCAATCTCTCTCACTCTCTCTCAATCTCTCTCACTCTCTCTCACACAAAATGCAATTAATTAGATTAATTAATGGCAAAAGGTCAAATGGTCAAATACGTTTTCTGGCTAGAGTGCTGTTGGACAGTGCTTATAACCAGCTGCAGGGAGGAGCTAACTACAATTAAATTACTATGCAATTAATTAATTACAAATACTGTAATTAATTTGATTTTTTTTTTTAATCGCCTGAATGCACTAGATAAAACCATACTTCAGAATATTCTCCATGGTTGGGTTAATATAAGTTTTTTATTCTTCCCACTCCTTTTCGAGAAATGTGCTTTTCTGTTGTTTACAATGTATATATAATCTGTATATGATTATCGTTTCTGTCTTGGCACAAACTCAAAATAAATACAAATCAACCAATCAATCAATGGTGATAGATAAATTTTACTCCATACTGTGGAATATTATAACCAAAGGAACAACATTTCTATGGAAACCAGCAGGAAGTGACCTTTCTCACAATTTGTATACAACACAAAATGGAAAAAAAAAATATAAATTTAAGAAATAAAAAAAATATAAGATGCGTCGTAACCTGAATTTCATCGTAAGTCGGATTTTGCCTTTGATCTTCCAACCAAAGCACCAATAACCTTTCCATCTCAATAATTAGACCACTACACTGCTTGGTTATCACTGTCGCTTTCATAGGAGCAGATCAGAGCCCACATCAGGTACTTCCGCCCACATTGGGCACGCACACGAGGCCGTCTTCTTCTCCCTACAACCACAACAGAGCGTATTCTTCCGCCGTGCACCGCGCGCCGTTCGCGTTTGTTTACGTCGCTTACCACGCTAAACCGCGTAAGACGGAATGACGCGTAATATTATTATTATTTTTTAAATGGGGGCGCGTTCGTAACCACGAAACGTCGTAAGTCGAGACCGTCGTAACCCCCTGTATATGTATATATATATATATATATATATATATATATATATATATATATATAATATTCTAATTTAGACTTAATTTGGTGGCATAATAGCTGTTATAATTATAAATTATTGTTTCACACAAATCAATAAGCAACTCCAGGTGTTTGTGATGAAGAAACAGCATTACAACATGGATCTGAAAATAGTGTAGATGGAATGGAGATTTAAATATGCTAACTACTAGATTAGAAATTGGGTTGCTTCAATACCTGGGAAAGTGCAGCCCAACAACAGTGTCAGCGACAGCGCTAATTCAGACTTAGTTTACTCACCATAATTAGCCATGTGCTCTGAGGATGAGTGTCTTTTTACAGGCCTCACTGTTGGTTTTATCTGCACTATGGTAGAAAGGCTACAGTGAGAAGGCTGCAGTGAGAAGGCTGCAGTGAGAAGGCTGCAGTGAGAAGCGCCGTGCGGTCCCACACACCGGTAAAAGTTTATTGCTAACGGCAGCGGCTATAATGATTGCACTCATCTCGAGACCAAGACCGGTGTCGTAGTATTCGCCACCAGTCGACTGGTAGATCGAAGTATTGGGCACTCCTGTTTTAGACACTATTTTTGATTCACATGGAAATACGGGACAAAGTGTGTCCCTTTTTAGCTCAATACGGGACGCGCAGTTTTGTTTCTGAATACGGGACGATTCCGTTTTTCAACGGACGGTTGGCAACCCTAGCTGTGAACAGTGGCTACAGTTTTGAATTGCTTAAAAAATTTCAGTGTGAGAAATACCATCTGTGCGTGAGCACGTCGAATTGCGTGTGTCACACTCTCAATGTGTGAGACTTGAGAGCCCTGTTTGTTATATTTATCAGATCATAATCCCTGTGCACTTTAGTGGAGTTTTGCTAAGTAACAGTTATTGAATTCCATGTCCAACCAGGAAATAACATTTTAAATGTAAAAAAATAGCCAAATTGGGAAGTGTTTTCCCAGTATCTTAAATATAATGTAAAATAAGTAGTCTAATCTGTCTTTGAAAGCCCATGAAAGCCAACTGAACATATGTTTGTACATTTAAAGGAAAAGTAATGTTTTTTTTTTACAATTTGAGCCTTATTTCGGTAATAAAACAAGTTGTTTTACTCACCCATATCACTTGGGTGTCATATGGAGCATTTCCGGAGATGTTTTAGATTAGCGTTAGGCTAACGCCGTTAGCCTAGCGCGACTTATAGCCATAGCTCGGGGCATTCCCCGAGCATGTAATATGCCCCGTGCGGGCTCCAAATAACACAAACTTTAGCACTTTTCAAATCATAGAAGCTTGATGTCTTTAGTCTACGATTTCGTTTGAGTCAAAAGTGGCCTGTAATCCGAGATTTATCCATAGTTTACAGCTATGCGTTCCATGTTTGGGTCCCAGGAGCTGAGAGCACACTCCGCGCATGCGCACTGGCGTCCTCATCTACTCGAAACTATGGCTAAATCTCGGATTACAGGCCACTTTTGACCAAACGAAATCGTAGACTAAAGACATCGGGCTTCTATGATTTGAAAAGTGCTAAAGTTTGTTATTTGGAGCCCGCACGGGGCATATTACATGCTCGGGGAATGCCCCGAGCTATGGCTATAAATCGCGCTAGGCCAGTGCTTCTCAAATAGTGGGGCGGGCCCCCCTGGGGGGGCATGGCGTGATGCCAGGGGGGCGCGTATGACCCTGGGAAACATGTTTTGTTGCTGTACTGTACTAGAACTAAGTGTAATTGCACATCAACAACGGTAGTTGGCAGTGGCGTTCTCACATGCGATTTACGCACAGTCTCACCATTAACAAAACATCCTCTGTCACAGAAAAAACACGTATATTCCTCTGAGTTATGTCCTTTAGTCCGACAGAAGCTGACGCATCAGTGGCACAAGGAGAGAGCGTTTTTTTTCAGTGCTTTTAGCTTATGCAAATGAGGTGGTTTTAAGTTTCATTTCTGTAAAACGTAAACAAATGTGCGCAAAGCTGCATCAAAAACTCATTAATATTTGAGTCCTCAGTGCAGTCTTTGTTGTAAGTTTTTTTCTTTTTTTTGTTTACAATGTTAATAAAAGGATACAGTGGTGTTCTAATAACAATTTTCTAGAAAAATAATACAATTTATAGTCGCGCGCAGGAAGGGGGGCGTGAAATTTTTTCTTCTTCCTAGGGGGGGGCGTCACAGAAAATAATTGAGAAGCACTAACGGCGTTAGCCTAACGCTGATCTAAAACATCTCCGGAAATGCTCCATATGACACCAAAGTGATATGGGTGAGTAAAACAACTTGTTTTATTACCGAAATAAGGCTCAAATTGTAAAAAAACATTACTTTTCCTTTAATAACTGTCAACCAGCATTACTCTGCTTCTGCTCCTATGCATTAGTATTTCATTGATACAATACTTGTTATTATGACTTAAGATTGACTCCCCACTGCCATCTTTTAAACCGTAAAATCAAAGCTAACATGTCTATTTTGTTTCTTCGACATTCTTTGCAACCATTTTTTCCATGTCTCGCTTTGGTCCCACCCGTCTGTAGTGTGAACTCTTTGACTCCGTCTTGCTAGCGACGCGAGGTGGGTACTCTTTAAAGTTGTCACGTTGCCTTTTCCCCTTCTTTTCTTCTCTGCATTTACGCCCCTCTCCTCTCTGGTGAAATATTGTTATTCTGTCTGGCGGTCTTGACGCTGGCGCCATGCTCGTAGTATACCTGACTAAAATTCTAAAGCGAGGCAGTTGGTGGCGGGTGATTGGCAGATGCTAGCTCCGGTTAGCATTCCATGCGCCACTGTGCTCTGTGCCGGTTGTAATGGAGCACACATGAAACCCATTGAGGTGAGTGGCAGCTCGTGCTATTTCTGTTTGTCACCGTCTCAGAGATGTTTTTGGAGGGTTTGGTATGGCTGTCACGATGACTTTTGCATAGACACTGAAAAATAAAAATAAAATTCAGGATTGTGTTAGCAGCCTGATATTTAAGATCCTATATGACGCAAAATTGATGTTATAATGCTGTTCCCTCCTCAAAAATGTACTTGGAGTTGTGTTTTGTCTCATTCACACCTTTGAGTAATGATTTATTATTTGTCTGTCTACATCTCCAAAGCTCCAAATTGTTGCAGTCTTGTGATGTCATCAAGTGGTAGTTTTCAAGTTAACAGCTACTGTACCTTTAGTACATTAGTTCAATAGAGATTGGCAATTCCAGGGGTGAAATCATCCAAATGATTCTAGTGAAGTTGTGTGGCGTTTAAAAACACAGTGGAGCATTTCTTGTATCACCACATGACAGAATTCAGCCTAAATATGCAGAGTTTGTGTGTTAAACTTGTGTGAACAAACAACAACTCCAACTCCAGGTGTTTGTTATGAGGAAACAACATTACAACATGGAACATAGTGTAGATGGAATGGAGATTTAAATATGCCAACTACTAGATTAGAAGTAGAGTTTCAATACCTGGGAAAGTGCAGCCCAACAACAGTGTCAGCGACAGTGCTAATTCGGACTTAGTTTACTCACCATAATTAGCCATGTGCTCCGAGGATGAGTGTCTTTTTACAGGCCTCACTGTTGGTTTTATCTGTGCTATGGTAGAAAGTGAAAATGCTGTCAAGATCATATTATCATATCAAGATCATATCAGATATATTTCACTAATATTTGAGTCCTCAAAATCGTATTTATTCTCGCATTTCTTTAAAAAATAGCCTTTCAGAAGGTTTATTTTTTTGTGCTTGTATGTTACAGAATTAAGTATACTTTTTAACACTATGGAATCGAACTAGTATCAGTATCGGTGAGTACGCCAAGGCCAAGTATTGGATTGGATCCCAAAAAATGATATCGGAACAACACTACTAACACTTAACACTAATTGTGTTTTTCACAACTGTTGTTTAGTTTGAAAAAAAAAAATATATATATATATATATATATATATATATATATATATATATATATATGTATATATATGTATATATATATGTATATATGTGACATTTTTTCCTGAGGAGCGGGCAGAATTAGAAGGTACTTTGTTAATATCAGGGCTCTCAAGGCTCACGCATTGAGAGTGTGACACACGCAATTCGATTGATTTGTGTTATTTTTTTTATTTTTTATTTTTTTGTGCACAGAAAATTGGTCTGTGTGGCTTAGTTTATGCAGGCTCCGCGCGTTTTCAGCGCCGCCCCCTCCAGGGGCAGGGGGGGAGCAGGGGGAGGGGGGACCGCACGGGGGGACCGCACGGTCCGCACGGTCGGAAGCAGACCGTGCGGACCGTGCGGTCCGAGCGGAGGCCGGAGCAGACACGCCGTCCCACGGGCACGTCCTGAGCCTCAGTCCCGGTGCCACGTCTCCTCTGAGACGCACCGACTCCGGTCCCGGTGTCTCCGTCTGTGCGTAACGTGTCCTCCCCGACGGCTTACGCGCGGAATACGCGCGGCCTAGAGCCGAACTGCCCGTGGTGAGACGCGGTGAGACGCGGGCCCGGTGCATTAACCAGATTCTTACATGAATCCGTTAAAAATGTCCCGCTCCCCCCCGCCCCGGTCCCTCCTCCCCGCCCCTCTCAGCGCGCACTGACAAAGTGCGGTGATGATAAAACAAACTGAGAACCATCAGGTAATAACTTCATTTATATAACTCTCATTAGTTGCTTTGTAGTTTAAGTTTGCTCTTTAGACAAACAGGGCTCTCAACATGCAATTCGACGTGTTCACACGCTCACACGGCATTTCTCACGCAATTCAAGCGCCCCCCCCCGGTCCTCGGAAATTGCAGTCACACGCACGACCCCGCTCAAAACTTGAGAGCCCTGGTTAATATGGAAATGCTTTTATAACTAAAAGTCCATATTATCATTCAATAATGCACAGGATAATACTGTATGTTATCACGCACAGTCTTGGTTTAGTCTTGGTTTAGACCTGTTTTAGACCTGTTTTAGTCCTGGCTTAGTCTTGGTTTAGACCTGGTTTAGTTTTGGTTTAGTCCCGGTTTAGTCCTGGTTTAGACCCAGTTTAGATCTGGTTTAGTCTTGGCTTAGTCCTGGTTTAGACCTGGTTTAGTCCTGGCTTAGTCTTGGTTTAGACCTGGTTTAGTTTTGGTTAAGTCCTGGTTTAGTCCTGGTTTAGACCTGGTTTAGATCTGGTTTAGTCTTGGCTTAGTCCTGGTTTAGACCTGGTTTAGTCCTGGCTTAGTCTTGGTTTAGACCTGGTTTAGTTTTGGTTAAATCCTGGTTTAGTCCCGGTTTAGTCCTGGTTTAGACCCAGTTTAGATCTGGTTTAGTCTTGGCTTAGTCCTGGGTTAGACCTGGTTTAGTCCTGGTTTAGACCTGGTTTAGTCCTGGTTTAGTGCCGGGTTAGTCCTGGTTTAGTCCTGGTTTAGACCTGGTTTAGTCTTGGTTTAGTCCTGGTTTAGTCCCAGTTGAATCCTGGTTTAGACCCGGTTTAGACCTGGATTAGTCTTGGTTTAGTCCTGGTTTAGTTCTGGTTTAGTCCTGGTTTAGTCCTAGTCTAGTCCTGGTTTAGTTCTGGTTTAGTCCTGGTTTAGTTCTGGTTTAGTCCTGGTTTAGTCCTGGTCTAGTCCTGGTTTAGTTCTGGTTTAGTCCTGGTTTAGTCTTGGTTTAGTCCTGGTTTAGTTCTGGTTTAGTCCTGGTTTAGTTCTGGTTTAGTCCCGGCTAGGTCCTGGTTTAGTCCTGGTCTAGTCCTGGTTTAGTTCTGGTTTAGTCCTGGTTTAGGCCTGGTTTAGTCTTGGTTTAGTTCTGGTTTAGTCCTGGTTTAGTCCTGGTTTAGTTCTGGTTTAGTCCTGGTTTAGTTCTGGTTTAGTCCTGGTTTAGACTTGGTTTAGTCTTGGTTTAGTTCTGGGTCTCCAGCCCGTACTCTGCACAGATGTTTCTGTACACTATGCCCGCCACTTGGTTGTGTCGCTCCATGTATGCTTTCCCTGCCAGCATCTTACACCCTGCAGTTATGTGCTGGACTGTCTCAGGAGCCTGCCAGTGATCATATATATATATATATATATATATATATATATATATATATATATATATATGTTGCGGAGAATGACTGAGCCAAGATCCTGTGGGACTTCCAGATACAGACTGACAGAATGGTGATGGTGAACCAACCAGACATAGTGGTGGTGGATAAGCAACAGAACAGAGCCGTGGTGGTGGACATTGCAATACCAAGGGATGGTAACATCAGGAAAAAGGAACATGAGAAACTAGAGAAATACCAGGGGCTCAAGGAAGAGCTGGAGAAGGCCTGGAAGGTGAAGGCATCAGTGGTGCCCGTGGTGATCGGAGCACTCTGGGCTGTAACCCCCAAACTGGAAGAGTGGCTACAACAGATCCCAGTAAAAACATCAGACATCTCAGTCCAGAAAAGTGCAGTACAGGAACAGCAAAGATACTGTACAGAACTCTCAAGCTCCCAGGCCTCTGGACTCGAGCTGGATGAAAGTGGGAGACCAACCACCGTACCTAGTGTCAAATGGCATATATTTATTATTCAAATTGTAATTTGGTGTACAATATGTATAAAGTACATGTCCCTGCATTTGATCCATCCTTCAATCCTACCTGGGGACCCATCTCCACATCTTAAGCAATAAGGTGATGATTAGGAGTAGGTAGCTGTAGGATTGCACAATGGAGTTCTACCCATTATCAACCTGAGGGGGCTATCACTGAAATCAATTAGGAAACTGCAGAACGTTACTTCAAACCGATTACTTCAAACTCAACATTTCACAACAGTGGAACATGCAGATCAGTGTTTCTTTGCGCAAATGAACAAAGCCTCTCTATGTGCATCATTTTTCACAAACAAAATAGTCCAGAGTTTTGCAAAAAATAATGGGAAATACGACAATCGGTATTTGTTTTGATTAGTCTGGGTACTTCACCTCGTAACTGGTCCAATCTCCGGTCCACTGGAGGCTCGGGTCCAATCACAACAGCGGGGGCTTCGTTTTCCTTGTAAATAGCTCACTCCAGGAAAGATAATTTTGCTTGTATCTACAAAGTTCTCAATATAGCCAAACTTTGAACAAATGACTTCCAAGACTTCTTATGAAACGCACCTCGTGTTTGTGTTCTCTTACGTTATGGGATTTTAAATGTATGCATTAGTTTGATTGTAGCAGGAGACGTTAACTGCGTGGTAAATGTCTTGTGTGGAATTGAAAAGGCAGTTTATTTGAGTTTCTATAAATCAAAATAGGATTCATTGTGCGGCTATTGATCAGGTATGCAGCTACATCATCACATTTGAAAACAATGCTAGGCTGCACGCTTGGGACTTACTGTATGTTATTGAATTTGCAGAACAGTAGAGTGTATTCAGCATTAACATTTGCTTAAAGGTCCTATATTACACAAAATTGACTTTTGCAAGCTTTTAAGCCACGTTAGAATGTTGTTACCTCCTCAAAAACATACTTGAATTGTGTTTTGTTTCATTCACACATGTTTGAGTAACCTTTTGTTATTGGTCTACCTATCCAAAGCTCAAAATGCTCTGTTCCACCTTGTGATGTCATGAAGTGATATTTTTCAAGTTAAAGGAAAAGTAACGTTTTTTTACTATCTGAGCCTTATTTCGGTAATAAAACAAGTAGTTTTACTCACCCATAGCACTTTGGTGTCATATGGAGCATTTCCGGAGATGTTTTAGATTAGCGTTAGGCTAACGCCGTTAGCCTAGCGCGACTTATAGCCATAGCTCGAGGCATTCCCCGAGCATGTAATATGCCCCGTGCGGGCTCCAAATAACACAAACTTTCGCACTTTTCAAATCATAGAAGCTCAATGTCTTTAGTCTACGATTTCGTTTGGTCAAAAGTGGCCTGTAATCCGAGATTTATCCATAGTTTACAGCTTTGCGTTCTATGTTTGGGTCCCGGGAGCTGAGAGCACACTCCGCGCATGCGCACTGGCGTCCTCATCTTCTCGAAACTATGGCTAAATCTCGGATTACAGGCCACTTTTGACCACACAAAATCGTAAACTAAAGACATCGAGCTTCTATGATTTGAAAAGTGCGAAAGTTTGTGTTATTTGGAGCCCGCACGGGGCATATTACATGCTCGGGGAATGCCCCGAGCTATGGCTATAAGTCGTGCTAGGCTAACAGCGTTAGCCTAACGCTAATCTAAAACATCTCCGGAAATGCTCCATATGACACCAAAGTGCTATGGGTGAGTAAAACAACTTGTTTTATTACCGAAATAAAACGTTACTTTTCCTTTAATAGCTCCTTTTACCTTTCATTTACAGCGCTGTAAGGAAATCCAGGGCTGAAATGACCCAGATGATTCTGTGAAGGTGTATGGTGTTTAAAAACATAGTAGAGCACTTCCTGTTTTACCACATGCACATGACATCACAAGGTGGAACAGTGTGTTTTCTGTTTGAGAGGAGAAGCCTAAATATGCAGGGTTTGTGTGTTAAACATGAATGAAACAAAACACAACTCCAGGTTTGTTTGTGACGAGGAAACATTGTAACATAGATCAGAAAATGGTGTAATATGGCCCTTTAAAGCCCCAGTGTGTAGGATTCGTGGCGCATAGGTGGATGGTGCTATTGCACTTTCTGTTTTAGCTACGGCAGACCTCGAGGGTCACCCGGGCATGAGCCGCGCGCTGCTACTGTATAAAAAGAACACGGTCCCGTTTTTTTTTTTTTCTTTTCTCATGAAAGCACACATTCCCGATCATGTACCATGACACTCTACACATCAAATGAAACCTTACAGTCTCCTCTTTTTGACTATGCAATTCATTTCCCTGCAAAACAATCACTCCCCGAGCACATGGGGCTTTTATACGGAAAAGCACAAAACGAGGTTAGCTTACCTTAGAATGCTTTGCACAGGTCAAACTCTGTATTTCACCATAAACTTGCTCTCAATTTGTCCGTAAGGATCCAGCGAATAAAATCCAGTAAAACAATTTAGTCCAAAACACGTGTTAGATCCATTACGACGTCTGATCCGGCAGCATGCTTGTGTTGTTTACCCAAAACCACGAGCCTTGTCGAAGGTGAAGGCGGAGCCCAAATGTCCTTCTGCGGCTCTCGTATTCAAAATGGCTGCCTCTGCATGGGGAAGATCCCCCTTTTATATGACTATATCTAAGTCCAAAAGAATACTTTGATTTCATGAGGGAAGTGAAAAGGCTTGGAAAACAATGTATTTTTGAATGGGTATCTTCAATTTCAGTAAATAACGGGTAAAAATCTTACACACTGTCCCTGTTTTTATGAATCTGGGCATCTTTTATAACCACATCGACTGACTGTCTAGAAGGTTTCATTTAAAAAGATTCATATGATTGCTGGGTTGGAAAAAAAGTATAATCTATTTGCCTGGAAGAATCCATGACTCATCGCTGTACCAGCGAGTGAGTCTGGTAACGCTTGGTCCAGAATGCGCTGCGGTTGCGCGTAGACAGACAGCTAAGTGAACCAATCAGAGATTGCGCCATCTTGATTCAAAACTGAGGAGGAACTTCCGCTGCCTAAGAGTGACTTTGCGGGCAAAGGCGGGTGCACTGACGTCACCATCTTTGAACGAATCAGAATCGCGGAGTCCGTTGTTAACCGGAGGAGCGAGGGTGGATGGAGGGTGTCCAAATGGTATCGCGGTGTATAGGAAATACAGAGAGATATCATTTGGCTGGCCAGGTAAATAATCTATTACTTTTATTGATTTACCAGCTTATGCCAAATGACATAAAAGAGTACATTTTAGTACAGCCCTTCTACTACTTTATGCATAACTCACAGTAATTAAGCTTTTTTATTTATTTTTTTACATTTAAAAAGTCTAGATGCAATATGGCCTTGTCACAATTTTCTCACCAAAAATATAAATATGTGCTCATACACCATTTGCACTGTGCACCATTTGTGCAGGTCTCATACAAGGCTATGTGGTGTTTTGTTTGTAATGTATATGACATTTTATTCTAATTTAATTACAAGTGTTATAATTTGTGTAGAAGCCCTCAGTCGTCCAGGTGGAATCCATGGCAAAAGGAGAAATTCAATTTGGATGAGCTGCGAAACGTATTCGACCAAATAAACTTTTGTCCAGTTGACAAATTGAATTTCTCCTTTTGCCAAGTGTTATAATTGCTAAAAAATGTAATAAAACATTTTCTTTGTGTGCAGTGTCACCTCTCTACAAATCTGACCTATAGCTTGGCTTGCTTGTCTTCATGGTGGTCGGTGCCATACAGATTACTACCAAACTTTCTCTGCATAGAGAAATGTCATACATTAAAAAATACAGAAAAAAAGTGAACTTTACTTACAGTGGAGCAACATTTCAGCAACTAGGCCTTCATCAGGCAAATGGTTTGTCTGAGTCTTAAAGGGACAGTGTGTAAGATTTTTACCCGTTAATTACTGAAATTGAAGATACCCATTCAAAAATACATTGTTTTCCAAGCCTTTTCACTTCCATCATGAAATCAAAGTATTCTTTTGGTAGAAGTAGTAGTAGTAGTAGAAGGGCTGTACTAAAATGTACTCTTTTATGTCATTTGGCATAAGCTGGTAAATCAATAAAAGTAATAGATTATACTTTTTTACCAACCCAGCAATCATATGAATCTTTTTAAATGAAACCTTCTGGACAGTCAGTCGATGTGGTTATAAAAGATGCCCAGATTCATAAAAACATGCACTGTAGTAACCAAACAATTTTAGTTTAAAGGGACAGTGTGTAAGATTTTTACCCGTTAATTACTGAAATTGAAGATACCCATTCAAAAATACATTGTTTTCCAAGCCTTTTCACTTCCATCATGAAATCAAAGTATTCTTTTGGACTTAGATATAGTCACATAAAAGGGGGATCTTCCCCATGCAGAGGCAGCCATTTTGAATACGAGAGCCGCAGAAGGACATTTGGGCTCCGCCTTCGGCAAGGCTCGTGGTTTTGGGTAAACAACACAAGCATGCTGCCGGATCAGACGTCGTAATGGATCTAACACGTGTTTTGGACTAAACTGGATTTTATTCGCTGGATCCTTACGGACAAATTGAGAGCAAGTTTATGGTGAAATACAGAGTTTGACCTGTGCAAAGCATTCTAAGGTAAGCTAACCTCGTTTTGTGCTTTTCCGTATAAAAGCCCCATGTGCTCGGGGAGTGATTGTTTTGCAGGGAAATGAATTGCATAGTCAAAAAGAGGAGACTGTAAGGTTTCATTTGATGTGTAGAGTGTCATGGTACATGATCGGGAATGTGTGTTTTCATGAGAAAAAAAAAAAAAAACGGGACCGCGTTTTATTTATACAGTAGCGCCCGGGTGACCCTCGAGGTCTGCCGTAGCTAAAACAGAAAGTGCAATAGCACCATCCACCTATGCGCCACGAATCCTACACACTGGGGCTTTAAATAGGAGCACCCAGAATCTATGATGAAAACACATATACATATACACATTAAATAAGTGACACATATTAACTATATAAGATCAAATGCAGAAGGATCAAAATATATACTAGTAGATAGGCTGCTCAAAATAGCTGATTTACGACATGCATAGATGCCATGAATATACTGTAAGAGACAGGGTTTTCCCATTGCCAACACTCAAAAATCAACACTCACACTCAACTTCCTGTTCTCAAAAAGAAATCCGGAAAGCTAGCTTGTCATGTTAAAGGAAATACGCTAATGTCACTGCGTCCCTTTGCACTCCTCTTTGAAATAAACACCACTGAGGTCCTACTTAAAGGATATTGTCACTTTAATTACCCCCCGCCATTTTTCTGTCAATGTTTGGCTGTAATTATTTTTGTTCTTAAACCACAAATAAACACCAAGGTAAGTCATGGCGCAGACACATCCGCGCTCTTCTCGCTCTTTGATATGTCATAGCGGGGGAACGCAGAGGTAATAAATAACTTTAATTACGCTCGGGTCCTGCGAGCACAGCTCCTCCAAGGTCTTCTCTTCTCCTAGAGTCTTATTAGCAGCCCTTAATGAATCATCTCAGTGGCACGGTTCCATTATCAATCTATTAATTACATGTGCGCCACACCAACTTAAAGACACAGAATACTTGCCGTGGTTGAGCGGTTTACAAAGAAGTTTTAAATGAGGGGAGTGGCGCTAGAATCCAGTAAGTACTATTGTGAATGAATGTGATTTTAATTAGAAGCATATGAAAAGATTACTGTTTAGCTTGTGTGCACTTATGCTGATTAAGAGTCGTGTCATTTTTTTCAGTAAAGGGAATTGTTCTGAAACTGTGGAGTTGGTTTCTTTTAAAGTTTTTTTTATTATGCAAAATTGATTCATGCAGGGCTAAAATTCATCTACATAGAATACCAAGACTAAACCAGGACTAAACCAAGACTAAACCAGGACTAAACCAAGACTAAACCAGGACTAAACAAAGACTAAACCAGGACTAAACCAAACCAAGACTAAACCAGGACTAAGCCAGGACTAAACCAAGACTAAACCAGGACTAAACCAAGACTAAACCAGGACTAGACCAAGACTAAACCAGGACTAAACCAATACTAAACCAGGACTAAACAAAGACTAAACCAGGACTAAACAAAGACTAAACCAGGACTAAACCAAACCAAGACTAAACCAGGACTAAACCAAGACTAAACCAGGACTAAACCAAGACTAAACCAGGACTAAACAAAGACTAAACCAGGACTAAACCAAGACTAAACCAGGACTAAACAAAGACTAAACCAGGACTAAACCAAACCAAGACTAAACCAGGACTAAGCCAGGACTAAACCAAGACTAAACCAGGAATAAACAAAGACTAAACCAGGACTAAACCAAACCAAGACTAAACCAGGACTAAACCAAGACTAAACCAGGACTAAACAAAGACTAAACCAGGACTAAACCAAACCAAGACTAAACCAGGACTAAACCAAGACTAAACCAGGACTAAACAAAGACTAAACCAGGACTAAACAAAGACTAAACCAGGACTAAACCAGGACTATAAACCAGGAATAGACCAAGACTAAACCAGGACTAAACCAAGACTAAACCAGGACTAAACAAAGACTAAACCAGGACTAAACCAGGACTATAAACCAGGACTAGACCAAGATTAAACCAGGACTAAAC
This sequence comes from Paratrypauchen microcephalus, assembly GCA_036785185.1. NCBI lineage: Eukaryota > Metazoa > Chordata > Actinopteri > Gobiiformes > Gobiidae > Paratrypauchen > Paratrypauchen microcephalus. The sequence goes on from JAVJIX010000096.1 coordinate 1,669,443, forward strand.
CAAGACTAAACCAGGACTAAACCAAGACTAAACCAGGACTAAACCATGACTAAACCAGGACTAAACCAAGACTAAACCAGGACTAAACCAAACCAAGACTAAACCAGGACTAGACCAAGACTAAACCAGGACTAAACAAAGACTAAACCAGGACTAGATCAGGACCAAACCAGGACCGGTCCAGGGAGTGACTCACCTGTTCGGAGCTGCAGGTCGCTCCGTGTGTCCGCAGCACAGCCGGTACAGTACACCGGGCTCCGAGCGCCTTTCCCGGCTCACCGCGGGCTGAGGGTCCGCTGACAGACCGGGGGAGAGGAGGAGACAGCGGGGGAGACAGAGGAGGAGACACAGGGACACCCGCTAACTGAGATTTTTTCCGGGGAGCGGGGCGAGGAGGAGGGGGGGGGTTCACTGAAAACGCGCGGTGCTGCATAAACTGAGCCACACAGACCGATTTTCTGGGCACCAAAACAAAAATAAACAAAAACAAAAAAATCAGCGTGAGAAATGCCATGTGTGGCGTGTGAGCGTGTGAACACGGCGAATTGCGTGTGTCACACTCTCAATGCGCGAGACTTGAGAGCCCTGACTCATGTGAGTTTTAGGTCATATTATTATTTTGACAAGATAACAAACCTTGTCAAAATCATACCTGAAGTTGTGTTTTGTTTCATGTTTTTCACACGTTTGAGTAATCCTGCGTTATTGCTCTGACAGCTCCAAAGTTAATGCTCTGTGCCACCTTTTGACAGCTATCTTTTACTTTTAATTCTTCAGAAGAGATTGGCAAGCCCAGGTCTGAAATCATCCAAATGATTTGAGTGAAGGTGCGCAAAGTATTTGATATCTGTATATTTGACTACTACTTTTCTATTTCAATCTGATTGTACATATTTGTTTATTATCATTATCTTATGTATATAATTGTGTCTCATCTGACACAGGTCTGTTGCTCTTTGGTTGCTTTTCCATCTATTTTTCTTCTTGTTCTTTCACCCTCTGTTTTTATATTGTATATTTTATTTGATGAGTGAGCTACAGTACCCAAAACAATTTCCCTTGTGGATCAATAAAGTTTGTCTAAGTCTAAGTTTAAAAAGATTATTACTATTATGGAAAAAGGAGAAATTCAATTTGTCAACTGGACAAAAGTTTATTTGGTCGAATACGTTTCAAAGCTCATCCAAGCTGCTTCTTCAGTTCTGGTCAGACGCTGGTGGACACTGCCTATATCTCACGGAGAGTGCTACGGCCCTCGTGTGTGTGTGTGTTACTGTTTGGGCTGTTTGGTTGTGTGGTGTCAGGCAGCTGTGGGAGGCTGGTTGGGTGGAAGGAAATGTGGGTTGTTTTAATCACTGTAAAGCACTTTGTGTTACTTTTGTATGAAAAGTGCTTTATAAATTAAATTTTGATTTGATTTGATTATATCTGCTTGAAGGGAGGAGCTAACTACAATGTTTCAGTTTCTGTTAGTTAGGTGAGCCTATTAAATATGCAGTGGGAGTGGAGTGAGGGGTATGTTTAGCAGAAACTTTCAGGACCATAATGGGTGTTTTCACACCTCTGGACCTGACCTGGGGGGTATTCCACGAACGTCGCTAAACATAGCGGCGCCTGAAGTAGCGGCAACTTAGCGTAAAGCCTAAAGTCGTTCCACTAACGCATTTCAGCTGCGCCTCCGCAGTGCTAACTTCAGCCGCGCCTGTCCAGTCCTGGCCTAGACGCGTGCACAGGGAACGTAAGAAGCCCAGAACAAGCAACTGTCGAAAACACGATCATGTCGAAGATTCGGGCCGATTATTTCAGCGCATCAGAACAGAAGTTGGTTTTGGAACTCTACAACACATTTGCAATAACCAAGGCCGAACGCTTAAATACGCAAGTTAAGTTCTATAACAGTGCTGAATGTTGAGTTTTTTAAGTATGTTTTCACCATCGGTGTCAAGACAAGTCCGTGGGGGAGAGGATATGCTACGGTTTGGCATGGGAGGCGTGAGTTTGATTCTCAGGGAGAACAGTTTATGTCATAAAATGTTGATGTTCATATTTGTAGAGCAGTCTTGTCAGTTGTAATTTATTTTTACTGTGTAAAAGTATTTGCTCCAACAATACGTTAAATTGTGTTATCTTGTCTTTGAGCAGGAATAATGTGAAGAGGACTGTTTTGCAGGTAAAGACAAAGCATAATAACATTTTGCAGAGTGGTAAGTAAGCTAATATTAATATTATTATTCAGTGAAATTAGTAATACTGTTGAAATGGTACCTTAATTTAATTTAAAATGAACAGTAGCTACCAAGCCACAGGAGGTGGGAGCCCCCCTCAAAACCTTTCACCTGCAGAGGAGCTGGCACTGGCCCTAAACCGGGGTCGCCCACTGGTGGAGGTAATTGAAGGAGGGACCCCATCAAAGATCCTTCCTGCGAGTTCTCGTGAGGAGTTTATTCAAGGTATTCTCTAGGCTACTGCTTGATTCAGCTGTGATCCAAGCATTTGTGTATTTTAATAGTATGCTTGTGTTCTAGTTACTGAAGATTGGACCCTCCTCAGCAGTCCTCCAGCAGTGCCTTGCCTGACCCTCAGCAGTCCTCCAGCAGTGGCCTCACACCAGAATGTCATACCTAATGTCTTTTATTGTTTTATGCCTATTGATGGAAATTGATAAATAGGATTTCATTAAAGAGGCTTGCACAGCATCTCTGAAGCAAATCTGTTGAATCATTGAAATGTTGCATCATGGAGTGTGCCTGTTATTTGTCTACATTTTGTTTTAAAAGTAAAGGTTTACCTTTAACTGTATTCTTTGATAGAGATGTCACATAAAATATAAAGTGTCAATGTCGTCAAGTGAGAGTGATGTGAGGCCCAGCTGATATAAGTTCTATGATGATATGAATAATTTTAGGTTAAATTCATTGACACTTGTGTAATGTGTGGCAAATGTAAATTCGTGAAAATATAACACATAATTGACTTGTGCATGAATACTTCAGTAACAGGAATCAAACCCGGGACGGCCACATGAAAAACGCAGACCTTAACCACTCAACCAAAGTCTTTCTCTGTGACAGCTTTGGAATTCTTCTATCTGATAATGTCGTAAAGACAGCAGCTCAAAAGCATATTTTTAAATTACCGGAGATTTGTCAAGAACCAAGAAGGTAAGGTAATTTTTTTTTTGCTGATATTGTTTTCGGACAACACAGATACTCATGCGGGAGGTGTGCGGAACTGTTTGTTTGACACTCTGTTTACGTCAGGTATGTATTCTCTGTGACACGGCCTGTTTAAGCCTCATCTTTAGCCTGCCTGCGACCAGGCTAGCTCCAAGGACCATGTTGCCCCAGTAACTCAGCAGGGACTAAGGTTAGCGAGAGTCATGGAACCGAACTCTCACTAAAACTAGCACGAACTGTCGAATAAAGCCGGGCTTTGCGCTTAGCCGCATTTGTGGAATACCCCCCTGGTGCCCTATTGTTTTCTTTGTTTGTTTTGATTTAAGTTTGAGGATAGAGTTATGAATGAGAGACAAATTATGTCTGAGACTTCCATTTCTGTTCAAGAAAGGATTCTCTTTCTTGACCAAAATAGCCTCTTTAACTCCCCTCTCAAACCTGTTCTTTTCTCTGGTCAAGATCTGAACCTCACTGTCCTCAAAGGAATGGCCCGTGGCTTCTAGGTGAAGATGTACGGCAGATGACGGTCCACTCTGGCATGCCGGTCTATGTTGGTACATCCTTTTGTGAAGTGGCTGTTTTGTTTCTCCAGTGTAGCGCTCACTGCAGTCTTCACTACACTGAATGGAGTAGACCACATTACTTTGTTTGTGGCTCAGTGTTTTGTCCTTTGGGTGGACGAGTTTTTGTCTTAAAGACCCCATGACATGGTACTTCTTGATGCTTTTATATGGCTCCTTAATGGTTCCCTAATACTGTAAATGAATCCTTCTTCAAAATCAACACTCAGTGCATGAGAAACAGATAAGATGAGAAAGAGTAATTTTTCTCTCTCTGAACACTCCATTATGGGCGTTGTTGCTTGAATGCAAATGAGGAGAAAAGAGCTGGCCAATAGTAGAGGGTGGGGGCGTGGCCAAACTATCCGCTCTCCGCTCTAAGCTCTCAGCTGATCCATTTCCTTGTTTTTGCACGGGGGGAGAGATTTGAAGCGTTCCATTGAAAAATAAACACATTTCCACAGAAAATAAAATTAAACCACTGCTGTTCAAAGGTCCAGAGGCTCAGATAAAGGACTTCCGAGCCTAGAAACACTCGGACGTGCCTCCAGGCAAATAAAAAAACGCATTTCACATTGCCTAGCGCATTCGCAGTCCAAACTCTCTGGGCGTGATTTACAGAGACGCTGAGTACAGACAGACGGGGGTGAAACTGCATTTGCATTTCTTTTTTCGATCTGACGTCAATAAGGTGCCTTGTTCAAAATCGCCCGTTTGAGCTCCGATTTTTTGTAATGCAGAAAAGGATCGTAAATGCTCAGTTGAGACATTTCACAACTTTTAACCATGGAGGGGGGGGTAAACAGGGTAGGGGAGCTCACATTAACGTTCAAAAACCTCAGAAAGTGAAAATTTCATGCCATGGGACCTTTGTGGGTTTGTGGGTTTGAAATAAACTGGGATTTCATGTTGTCTGAAAATCCTCTGTAGTTTTTCAGAAACACCAGCCAGGTAGGGGATAGTTACACCCTTTCTCCTGGGTTCTGATTGGTATTACAGGGGGTCCTCGGGTTACGACGGTCTCGGGTTACGACGTTTCGTGGTTACGAACGCGCCCCCATTAAAAAAAAATATGTATATATTACGCGTCATTCCGTCTTACGCGGTTTAGCGTGGTAAGAGATGTAAACAAACAAGAACGGCACGCGGCGCACGGCGCAAGAATACGCTCTGTTGTGGTTGTAGGGAGAAGAAGACAGCCTCGTGTGCGTGTCCAATGTGGGCGGAAGTACCTGATGTGGGCTCTGATCTGCTCCTATGAAAGCGGCAGTGATAAACAAGCAGCGTAGTGGTCTAATTATTGAGATGGAAAGGTTATTGGTGCTTTGGTTGGAAGATCAAAGGCAAAATCCGGTTTACGACGAAATTCGGGTTACGACGCGTCTTAAGAACGGATCTACGTCGTAACCCGAGGACTCCCTGTATACTATTAACAGATGACATCACAAGGTGGAACAGTGTTTTCTGTTTGAAAGAAGAACACAGGCTAAATATACATGATTTGTGGATGAAACAAAACACCACTCCAGGTATGCTTTTAAGGAGGAAACATTAAACAGATCCCAAAATGGCATAATGTAAGTTAAAAGAGCTTCAGAGGTTCTTGTGTAGCCCTATTAACCAGAAGGAATTAGGCCTGAATTCCTTCTGGTTACTTCAAAATAATATTACTCTAGTAGAAGTACAAAATAGTGGTCCAAGAAATGACTCAAGTAAGAGTAATTTAAAGAATAACTGTTGGGATGTAATGTTTGATTTATAATTTGAAGTGAGTGTAATTGCAAGGACAAAACATTAAATGGTGACAAAAATCTGGTATTTTCAAAGGACAGACACAAATATGAGACAAATGAAGACAGATCTGAAGGAGCGGAGCAAGAAACACAAATATTCAAATCATTTCATATAGTCTAAATAAAGATTTTGCCACTTGTAGACTTACAGTGGGAAGAGGAACCACGACTTTTACTCAAGTAGGAGTACTGTTCAATAAACTTAAGCGTAAAAATATTGTGCTAAAAAGTACTCTGAAAGTTATAATATTAAATTTAACTGAGTAAACGCAACCTCTGCAGAGAACTCGGATTACGCTACACAACTAAATTCAAATCATATTTGGCTAAAAACATGCCAGAGCACTTTTATCGCAGTCTACATGACTACATGACAAACATGACAAAGAAACGTGCCAGTGGGGTCTACGACATGTTATGGGCTGTCTAATAATTTAGCATTAACAATAAAACCTTGCAGATATCATTACTAATCAAATCTGCTATCATACACTTAACCACACTTACTAGAGAAACGTCGAATTGCGTGTTGAGAGCCCTGTTTGTCTATAGAGCAAACTTAAACTACAAAGCAACTAATGAGAGTTATATAAATGAAGTTATTACCTGATGGTTCTCAGTTTGTTTTATCATCACCGCACTTTGTCAGTGCGCGCTGAGAGGGGCGGGGAGGAGGGACCGGGGCGGGGGGGAGCGGGACATTTTTAACGGATTCATGTAAGAGTCTGGTTAATGCACCGGGCCCGCGTCTCACCGCGGCTCACCATGGGCAGTTCGGCTCTGGGCCGCGCGTATTCCGCGCGTAAGCCGTCGGGGGGGACACGTTACGCACAGACGGAGACACCGGGACCGGAGTCGGTGCGTCTCAGATAGGATGACCATTCGTCCGGATTTCGTCCGGACAGTCCGGTTTTAGAGCTGTCTGTCCGGCCGTCTGTCACGTGTCCTCCTTTTTTACATTCTGTCCTCCTTTCGGACCCTCGTCGGCCACCCTTGCATAAATCGTCATAAATCCCCACCCATTATTTACACTTGCTACTCTGCGATGTTCGCCATTTCCCAGTTCAGCGAATGCACGGTTCAGAGTGTGGTTTCAGTCTGCAGTCGAGGCGGTGCATACTCACTGAGCCCTGAGTGCAGTCCGGGGATCACATGGGCGTCTGCGAAATGGAACAGATTAATGAGCCGGGTGGTCTGCTCCTTGTTCCCTACAGACAAAAATATTATTCTATTGCGACTAGTAATACTTGGAGTTGGGACATGGCCAATGTTCCCCCTAATTTTTAATGTGTCTGAGCAAACACACTAACTCCCTGAGCGCTCCTTGGATCCCTGTGCGCAACATCCGAAATGCGCCCCCCCCCCCCTCGCGCGGCTCGCACTTTGCTGATATAAAAAAAATGACCCCGCGGCTGAATAAAAAGCGGAGATCCGCTAAAAGCTCTTTCATCCCTGATTTACAGTAAACGCCCCCAAGGGAAAACAAAAAAAAAAACAAGGTGTCCTCACTTTAGGGCCTTTGTCCTCCTTTTTGGACACAAGTGTCCTCCTTTCCTGTTTCATGCCAGTGGTCACCTTAGTCTCAGAGGAGACGTGGCACCGGGACTGAGGCTCAGGACCGTGCACCCGGAGCAGGGGGAGTTTTTTTCGCTGAAAACGCGCGGAGCCTGCATAAACTAAGCCACACAGACCAATTTTCTGGGCACAAAAAAAAAAAAAAAAAAAAAAGAAATCAGCGTGAGAAATGCCATGTGTGACGTCGAATTGCTTGTGTCACACTCTCAATGCGTGAGACTTGAGAGCCCTGCATTGTTTTCCAAGCCTTTTCACTTCCATCATGAAATCAAAGTATTCTTTTGGACTTAGATATAGTCACATAAAAGGGGGATCTTCCCCGTGCAGAGGCAGCCATTTTGAATACGAGAGCCGCAGAAGGACATTTGGGCTCCGCCTTCGCCTTCGGCAAGGCTCGTGGTTTTGGGTAAACAACACAAGCATGCTGCCGGATCAGACGTCGTAATGGATCTAACACGTGTTTTGGACTAAATTGTTTTACTGGATTTTATTCGCTGGATCCTTACGGACAAATTGAGAGCAAGTTTATGGTGAAATACAGAGTTTGACCTGTGCAAAGCATTCTAAGGTAAGCTAACCTCGTTTTGTGCTTTTCCGTATAAAAGCCCCATGTGCTCGGGGAGTGATTGTTGTGCAGGGAAATGAATTGCATAGTCAAAAAGAGGAGACTGTAAGGTTTCATTTGATGTGTAGAGTGTCATGGTACATGATCGGGAATGTGTGTTTTCATGAGAAAAAAAAAACAAAAAAAAACGGGACCGCGTTTTATTTATACAGTAGCGGTGCGCGGCTCGTGCGAGAGCGCGCCCGGGTGACCCTCGAGGTCTGCCGTAGCTAAAACAGAAAGTGCAATAGCAACATCCACCTATGCGCCACGAATCCTACACACTGGGGCTTTAAGTCACACTTACGTCTAATATCTGGTAATGTTCATACAGCAGTTTTCCACTTTCAAGGCACTCAAAGCGCTTTACATCAAGGAATCACTCACACATTCACACACACATTCATACACCAGTGTACAGTTAAGAGTTTTACTCAAGGATACAATGTCTTAGACTTAGACAAACTTTATTGATCCACAAGGGAAATTATTTGGGTACAGTAGCTCACTCATCACAATAAATTATAATAAGAGAGTAACAAAAATTAGATGGAATAGCAAAAAAAGATGGCAAGAGACCGGTGTCAAATGAGACATGACACAAGTCAAAATGAAATAGTATTTTTCTATTTCATTTTAATAAGCAAGAAAATAGCAATAAAATATCAAATCACAGCTATATACAGTTGTAGGGAGTATTATCTGTTACATAAGGTGAGTTGTTGTACAGTTGTTGTAAGAAGAAGAAGAAGAAGAAGAAGTGAACTTTATTGATCTCACACTGGAGAAATTCTTCTCTGCATTTTAACCCATCCTATATATATATACATATATTAGGAGCAGTGGGCAGCACACATTAGGGCACCCGGGGACCATCTCCATGATCTTCTTGCTTCGGCTTGGTCAGGACCTAAGCTGGAGGTACCTATGGTGCATGTTTTGTATGGTATGAATGTCGTCCTGTATCTCTCACTGTCTGAGTGGAGCTGTAGGAGCCTGTTGGAGAATGAGCTCCTCTGTCCCTCTATGGTCTGGTGCAGTGGGTGAGCAGGAGTGTCCATGATGGAGAGCAGTTTGTCCAGTGTCCTCTTGTCCCTCACTGTGACAAATGTCTCCAGCTCACAGCCGATCACGTGACCAGATTTGCAGATTAGTTTGTCAATCTGCCCACTATCCCTTTTATGACAGCATTCATCTGAAATTGCTCTGCAAACCTGATGGCTTTACCAGTGATGTTTATCTCAAGAGCGGGATTCGAACCACCAACCTTTGAACCAGTGGATGAACACTACCAACTGATTTAATGAGTTACATTTTCCTAAATGTTTCTTACCCTGTGCAGTTGAATTTCTCTCCACAAGTTCTCTAGATCTTGGAATCTGGGAATTTGTTTTACATGCTTACATTATGAATATCTTATTTAAATGAGAATCGGCCAGTTCCAATGTCTGTATTTATTGTCAATCTGAACATTTTATATATTAAAAAAAGTTTTTTTTTTTTTTTTCTTATACAGTGGTACCTCACCTTACGAATGACCCAACAAACGAAAATTTGAAGTTACGAAACGCCTTCACGTAAAATTTTGGTCTCTAGATACGAATGAAATTTCAAGTTACGAAACGCGAAATCTCCAATCCAATCCAACTTTATTTATAAAGCACTTTAAAAAGAACAAATCTCAAAAATTCAATTAATGTGCGCTCAGATGCACGCCCTGAAACGTAAATACACTTTATCAACACACACGGGGTTAGGTTCCAGAGGTGGCCCGCGGTGGGAGAGGTCCACGAGGTAGGACAACTTTGTATTTGGCAATTGTTCTACATGTTTTAGGGCTGTAAATGCCTCACCACACATTCTACACTTTTTTATCGCATTTCTCTCTCGTTTAAACACTCGAACTTTCATAGATTTTCAATGGAATGTGTTGGGGGGGGACACGGCTCAATATAGCGCCGCCAAACATGCGATGGGAGCGGAGAAACAACAACACATGATCAGTCTGGTAAAACTCACCTGTCTCACGACGGTCTAAACCCCGCTCACGTTCCCTTAGTGAATTGGTGAATTCTGCTTCACAATGATAGGAAGAGCCGACATCGAAGGATCAAAACGTCCATACGGCGCAAGGCCACGCTACACCGGGGCTGCGGGATGGAGCTGCGGCGCCGCGTGCCTCCTCCTCCTCCGCCCGCACGGCTCACAGCTCACCGCGCTCTGGAAGTCAGAGAGAACCAGAGCCCACCCTGAGCGAGACCCCGCGGTCTTGCCCGCTGATAGAGCGGCCTGTTAGCTCACAGTGTCAGCCCTAGGGTGACCATTCGTCCGGACAGTCCGGTTTTAGAGCTGTCTGTCCGGCCGTCTGTCACGTGTCCTCCTTTTTTACGTTTTGTCCTCCTTTCGTTGCATAAATCGTCATAAATCCCCATCCATTATTTACACTTGCTACTCTGCGATGTTCGCCGTTTCCCAATTCAGAAAGTGCACGGTTCGGAGTGTGGTCTCAGTCTGCAGTCGAGGTGGTGCATACTCGCTCAGCCCTGAGTGCAGTACGGGGATCACATGGCCATCTGCGAGATGGAACAGGTCCCGCCTCAGCTCAATGAGCCGGGTGGTCTGCTCCTTGTTCCCTAAAGACAAAATATTATTCTATTGCTCTGGAGGTCAGATAGAAGCAGAGCTCGCCCCGCCCCGCTCTTATTCCCGCTGAAAGAGCGTCTTTCTCGGCCTCTTAAAGGTGCGGAGAGACGAGCACCGAGCAACGCGCTCCTCCAACGGCACTGCCATGTTATAATAATAACAGGTCCAATCCAGGTTTAGTTCTGGCCAGACCTGGTTTATTCCATGTTCTTTTAGTCCTGGTCTAGTCTCTTAGCCCGTCAGGACGCAGAACACAACGTTACACTATATATAAAAAAAAAAGTTACACTATAAAAAAAAAACCTTGGGACGGATCAGGCTTTTTCCATTGAAATAGCTACTCAACTTACGAATTTTTCTCGTTACGAAACCACTTCTGGAACGAATTAATTTCGTAAGGTGAGGTACCACTGTATTTTTAAAGATCCCATGACATGGTACTTCTTGATGTTTTATATGGCGCCTTAATGGTTCCCCAATACTGTATATGAAGCCAGTGACGGACTGGGCGGTCTGGCATTTGGGCACATGCCAGATGGCCGCTGCCCCGACAATGCCCCCGCAACTGCATTGCCTTGGCCCACCCGCTAGGTATTTGGTTGTTACATGCCTCCATTGTCATAGAAATTCGTGCTTATTGCTGTAATTGAAAGGACCCGTTCGGTATTTATACCACTTACAACTACATATATTTTACAGTGACGGTGGCACCGTGATGATGTGTTTAAGGTTTTACATTATTTTATTTTGCCGGGATATTTCTTCCTACGATGTTAAAAATGTGCACAGTTTGAAATCAAACAAATATATCTGTATTTTGTATTGATTTGACCAATGTCTATCCGAGTTGCTACCAAGAATTAAAGAATTGACCAATCACGGCACGAGTTGCTACCAAGAATTGGTAGCGCTCGCATATGAAGTGGAAAACGCTTTATATGGAAGACAATAGTAAAACTTTTCGAGGAAGTTAGTACAACACAACATTTAATCACTTTCATGAGAAATAGAACGGTGAAGATTGTGGTCGTGTGGTCAAGTTAGTCAAAGTAGAAGACGAGACAGACGGCCGGCCGGATACTTAGCATTATAGTTTAGTAAAATGAATCTAGGAGGAGGCACTGAACGACACAAGGGGGGAACACTTTATTAACGGCATGAAGGTAAGACACTTTTTTTTTTTTTTTTAAGTCAGAGCGTAATGTATGGTATTGCGCGGTATATGCTTAATGTATAAATGGGGGGGGGGTACAAAATGCCAAGGCTGTTTTTTTTTATCCCAGTCTGTCACTGTATGAAGCCTTCTTCTTGAAATCAAGCCTTGGTGTATAATAGAACCTCTTGGAGGGAGCCCTATTCAGGCTGTGGCTCTCTACGCTTTATTCTGGGCGTGTCGCTTTAATGCAAATGAGGAGGACAAAGACGGGCCAGTGCAGGCAGGTGGGGGTGTGGCCAAATACACCACTGTTTCCTGGTTTAGTGCTGTGCCTTGTTCCATAGCCGTTTCCCAATTCAGCGAGTGCACGATTCTGAGCGTCCTTGGAGGGGGATGTGCGTCATATCCAGCGCGACAACCACCGTTCCATTCGGTTTTTGTCCCCTGCACAGTTAAGACGCGGTCTGAACAGCGCAGTCGTTTCCATGGAAATCGGGGTGTGGACCAAGCGTGCAAACATGCACGCTTCGCACACTTAAAAGCCCCAGCATGCACAGCGCGGCAGAATATATGACTACAAAGATGGACTCGCCAGCGACATCGCCATGTGACAGTTGCGACGTCACTATAAAATATACGTACTGGTTCACCTCACCTACAACTATGCTACATGAAACTCTTCATAAACTACGCTAAACATGTGTGACGGTAACCGTAACGGCATAGATCACGGCACCTGTATTACCGTTCACATGCTTTTCCCCTTACACTTCTATATTTCCTTTGCTGTTGTAATGCTGGATATTCTACAGTGTCGCCATGTCCAACGTTTACTCTAAGCTGCGCCTGCACAATTGTGCAATGCTCGCACATTCTATAGCGCACTGTAAATCAGGGATGAAAGAGCTTTTAGAGGATCTCCGCTTTTTATTCAGCCGCGGGGTCATTTTTTTTAATACAGTGGTAAGTACGGTATTAAGTTTAGGCTTAAGCCTTTATTTGTCTCACACACAATGACACACAGTGACACACGGGAGAAATTTGACTTCTGCATTTGACCCATCCTTTTTCAGGAGCAGTGAGCAGCCATCTTTTTTGGCGCCCGGGGGGCAGTACCGTGAAGGGTCTTGCCCAAGGACCCACACTGGTTAGCTCATTGCCCGGGGGGGACCTCACCTTACGAAATTAATTCGTTCCAGAAGTGGTTTCGCAACGTGAATTTTTCATAAGTTGAGTAGCTATTTCAATGGAAAAAGCCTGATTCGTTCCAAGGTTTTTTTTTTATAGTGTAACTTTTTTTATATAGTGTAACATTTGTGTTCTGCATCCTGATTGGAATAAACCAGTTCTAGACCAGAACTAAACCAGGTCTAAACCTGGACTGGACCTGGACTAAACCAGGATTATCCCGGGACATGGCAGTGCCGTTGGAGGAGCGCGATGCTCGTGTCTCCGCGCTCCTTGCGCGTTCCGCGCTAGAGCTAAGAGGCAGAGAAAGGCTCTTTCAGCGGGAATAAGAGCGGGGCGGGGCGGGCTCTGGTTCTATGTGACTTCCAGGTCTAGACCAAAACTAAACCAGGTCTAAACCAGGACCGGATCAGGTCCAGACCCGGACCAAACCGGGACCAGACCAGGATTAAATCACCCCGTAGGGGACAAGGAGCAGACCACCCGGCTCATTGAGCTGAGGCGGGACCTGTTCCATTTCGCAGACACCCCAGTGATCCCCAGACTGTACTCAGGGCTCAGCGAGTATGCACCGCCTCGACTGCAGACTGAGACCGCACTCCGAACCGTGTATTCGCTGAATTGGGAAACGGCTCATGTGTGTATCGGAGGAAAGGAGAAGTCCAGCTCTGTATTGTCCCATGCAAAAAAAACCCCAAACACTTACGTCTAGGCAAATTTCCACAGAAAATAAAATTAAACCACTGCTGTTTCAGAGGCTCGGAGGCTCAGATGAAGGACATCCGAGCCTGGATGAAGGACATTGTAAGGACATCAGACGAAGGACAGGGTGGGGGAGCTCACATTAACATTCAAAACCCTCAGAAAGTGAACATTTCAAAAAAATCCATGGGACCTTTAAGAAAAAGTTCATTCGTCACCAGCCTCAGTCTCTCCAAAGACCAAGAGTGTAAGATCATTTACATAATAGATTAGTCTGTCCTCACAACAAAGAATTGGTTTCCAGTCCATCATCACAACAAAAGGTTAGTTCGATCCCAGCACCGAGCACAGCACACTGTCACTCTATCCCTGGGCAAGACCATTGACCTAAGCAGTCTTTTGTTTGAATATGGCCAGTGAGCGATTGGCAGCCATGTTTTCATCAGTCTAACCCAGTGGTGGGCAAACTTTTTGACTCGTGGGCCACAAAGGATTCTAAAATTTAACAGAAGGGCCGGACCAGGAGCAGGTGGATTTAGTGGATTTTTGGTAAAAACACTAAAAATAACATGGGATATGTAGAAAACATGTGCTTTATTTCAATTAAAAATGAACAAAAGCATTACAACAAAATGTCCATCTTTCAAGTTCCACAGTATTTAGCTATTTATTGAAATGTCTCTTAAAACACACAAAAAAAATTAATTAATAAAATACAGCTTTTGTTTATTACTAACAGTTACTATTTTAAAGCACTGAACGGTCTGTTCTCCTTCAGGTTCTTTCGTTCTTTCGTTGACTGCTTGCTAGCATAGTTAGCATGTTTTGTGGCGGCTGATATTATATTCTTTAAAAACCGCTACAGTCTCTTGGCATATCAGGCAGACAGTTGATAAGTATTCGGTGAAAAAAATATTTACTTGTCCACTCCTTATTAAACACTCGACATTCTCTGTCCAATTTTCTTTTTTAGTTCCGCTCGTCTTTACAGGAGGCCGAGGGGTCAAAGAGTAAAGCACAAACGTGGAGCAAAATGCCTCAACAAAGGTCAATGTATGTAGTGCGCCAGCTATTGGAAAACACCAGAACTGCAGGGAAATTAAATCATTAAAACATTAACAAGGTTTATTAATATAATTTCTTCAAGTTCGGCGGGCCAGATTAAGAAGCTTAACGGGCCGCATATGGCCCCAGGGCCGTAGTTTGCCCATGCCTGGTCTAACCCATGCCACTTGTTACTACGGAAGTATGGAGAGAAAGTCTAATTCAAAAGTTTACATCCAAGATCATTTTTAATAAGCTCCAGGCATATTTATCATGTCAGAAAATGTCAATTTAGCGCACTATAGTGTAGATCTTTCAGAGATGGTAGTTGGTAGTTGCAAGCCTTATAAACACCACCTTCGACAAAACAACTAAAGCTGACCTTGTAATTGGAAAACCCTAATGCAGAAGACACATATGTAAAAGATGGAGTTATAGATTGAAAGCAGCGAGCATACTACACAATAACTGTAGATGAAAAAAAACACGAAGGTCAATGCATCTGGCAGACTTGGATTTTGACTTCCTGTTCAGAGTGAAATTACATTTTTGCCAACCTTCACATGAGGAAAGAAGATAATGGTAAAATGTCTGTACACAGAATGGCTGTTTGTATGCAGTAACTCATATTCCTACAGGGCCTCAGCGATCATTAAAGGTCCTATACTACACAAAATCCTTTGATTCTTGTGAGTTTCAACCCCTGTTATAATGTTGGTTACCTCATCAAAAACATTCCCAGAGCTGTGTTTTTTCCATTAACACGTGTGAGTAATCCTTTTAATCCTTCATTAATTAATCCTTTATTAATTATATATATATATATATATATATATATATATATATATATATATATATATATATATATATATATATATATATATATTATTATTATTATTATTATTATTCTCCAAAGCTCAAATTGCTTTGTTCCACCTGGTGATGTCATGTAGTGGTAGTTTTCAAGTTAAAAGCTACCTTTTTTGTTCTGTAGAGATTGGTTATTCCCGGGCTGACGTCCTCCAAACGGTTCTAGTAAAGATGCATGGCATTTAAAAACACAGTGGAGCACTTCTTACCACATGACATCACAAAGTGGAACAGTGTTTTACGAGTCTAAATATGCAGGGTTTTGATGAGGAACCAATATAATATAGATCAGACAACAGAAATAGGACTAAATATGACTAGATATATTTATTAAGGCAAGGTGGCGCTGGGAGGCCAGCTGCCTGTTGCAGAATCTCCGACCCTTCTTTCCTTCTTTTTCCTCTTCTTACTTGTATATAGACGCTTTTTCTGATGTTTCTTTAGAGTAGGTGTGACACGGTGCAGTTGGGCACCTGGGAAGCCTACTTTTACTACAGCTTTATTGTTAGCTGTAGTGTTTTTTGCACTTTTTGGATCTGTGTCGGCAGATGTGTCGGAGACCACATTCAGCTACGGCTTGGAGCACATCACATACACACGTGATGACCTCCTCGGCCTGCGCGGCCCTTCTCGTACTCTCTACGGAGATACAGAGGAAGAGGAGAGACTGCAGAGGTGGATGCAAGAAACGGAGACCGTATTTGCCTTTGGTGATTATGAGAAATGTTCACTCCATTTCCAACAAGACCGAGGAGCTTATCGCACTCACCCGGCAGCAGAGGGAATACCGGTGTCCCGTCGAAATGGGCCGCCCCGTCAGAATGAGCTCCAAGCGCTACTGCGCATGCGCGCGCATGCGCAAACCACCCCTGAGTGTTGTTCCCTTTAAATGCCATCGAGCTTGGCTCCAGAGGCAGAAGTTGAGTTGCTTTCTACAGAAGTGGACTTGTTTTCAACAATTGCAACGCAAGTAAGTAACATTTTAACATTTTATTGGATTTATTGTATGTTACAACCAACATACAACCAATTACATTTAACAATGTATTGGATTTATTGTATGTTATAACCAATTACGCACGTAAGGAATGATAATTTGCGGCAGATACCTACGTCAAATGATAATAGTTTGGATTTAACATTTGACTGCATCGTTATGGTTTTTATTACATCGTATTTTGTTATTTTGTTTCTATGTGAACGTAGAAAACGTTGTAACTTTGTTTAGAAAGGCGCTGTGTATAATTAGCCTTATTTTGTCTTTTACAGTTTCTTACATTTGTGAACAAAACTATGGAGAGATCCAAGCAAGTGTTTCAGTTCCTGACAAGTGGGGAATACCCAGTTTTCCCGTCCGAAGTTCCTATTGACATGCCAGCTGAGGGGAAAATGAAAAAGTGTATGAAAAGCGCTTTATAAATATTGTTTGATTGATTGATTGATTGATATTTTTGTAAATATAAATATATTTGTAAATGTTTCTTCTGTTGTCCCTTTTCCTGTCCTCATAAATCATGAATAAGAGACAAGCCTTATTTGACAGATAATATAAGCGTGTCGAAATGAACTGTCCATGCCCATTATAAAAGAGTTGGAATTTTACATACTAAAGACACCGTATGCAAACAGCAAACAGCATACAACTCTCTAATCCTATCTAATCTAAAACTGCAGACGTATTTGTCGTAGTACGTATTTGTCAAGTACAAACGCCACAATTTTGGATGTCATTGAGTGCAATGTTCAAAATGTGCACAAAACTGTTATAATTTTTAAAATGTTTCGGTCAACACTTTATAATAACGGTCGCTTATGGAAAGCATTAGTAACACTTAATGTAAATAATGAACTAATTATTACTAATTATTTTACAAAACATTTACAAATATTTGTTCATGAGTAAGAAATACTTAGTAAATAATGAACTTAGATTATTTTACAAAACATTTACAAATATTTGTTAATGAGTTAGAAATATATTAAATATTTGTTAATGAGTAAGAAATAATCAATTTAATCTCGCCAGAAAGACCCATTGAAAGGAGATATTATGACACGCATGGTCCCTCCCACTCAACCAATCCTAAAAATACAAATAATTATCTATAATTATTTGTATTTTTACAAATAATTAGCTTTGAATCTATACAACTGTAAACAACTCACGCATACAACTGTAAACGAAAAACGGCGTATTTCGACGTAAGGCGGCCTATTTCGACGGGGGAGCGTAACCCGATAGACATCGCCGTCAAAATAGGTCAGTGGTGGGCTCATTCTGACGAGGCGGCCCATATCGACAGTACACCGGGACTGTAGCCTTATGTGTTTCACTGTGACGTGGCTGAATGAGCACATATTGTCATCTCCCTGGACGGATTTACACTTCAGCGCGTGGACCGGACTGCGGTGGGCAGCGGTAAGGCGAGGGGAGGAGGGCTGGCGGTGTTTGTGAGCGAGCGCTAGTGAACATGCATGTGAAACAACAGCTGTGCTCCCTGGACCTTGAACTGCTGGGAGTGGGCACGGTGGCTGAGTGGCTAGTGCTCATGCCTCACAGCAAGAAGGTTCTGGGTTCGATCCCCGGGTCGCCCAGGCCTTTCTGTGTGGAGTTTGCATGTTCTCCCCGTGTCTGGGTGGGTTTCCTCCTGGCACTCCGGTTTCCCCCATCAACCCAAAACATGCACCAAACTGAAGCAAGAAGATCATGGAGATGGTCCCCGGGTGCAGTAATGTGCACCTAATAACAGGATGCGTGAAAAGTCCCTCAGTCGTCCAGGTAGAATCCATGATCAAAGGAGAAGTTCAATTTGTCAACTGGACAAAGTTTGTTTGGTTGAAAACGTTATAACAGGATGGGTTAAATGCAGAGAAGAATTTCTCCTGTGTGAGATCATTAAAGTCACTTCTTCTTCTCTTCTATTATTACTACCCCCCTCCTCCCGCTCGGATGCTCAGACCACTGCCTGGTGTATCTGCTCCTCGAATACACACCCAAGGTGCAAAGAGGACTTGCGCAGAAGCTCTCTGTGAAGCTTTGGACTGACGAGGCCTGTGAGAGTCTGAGGGACTGTTTCCAGAACACAGACTGGAACATGTTCAGCAGCTCTTATGGAGATGACATCAATGGCCTGACCCATTGCATCACGGACTACATCAACTTCTGTGTGGAGAATACTGTACCAACCCGGAGGGTACAGTTCTTCTCCAACAATCACCCCTGGGTCAACCCTGAGCTTAAAGCTCTCCTGAACCAGAAGAAAAGGGCTTTCAACTCAGGGGACAGAGAGGAGCAGAAAAGGGTCCAGCGGGAGCTCCAGTGGAGGATTCGACGGGCCAAGAAAGACTACAGGAGGAAGATGGAGGAGCAGCTGGCCCAGAACAACTCACGGGGTGTGTGGATATGACTGAAGAACATCTTCGGATTTGGACAGAGTGGCAGAGGGACAGCTGATGGTGACCAGCGCTGGGGCCACACCTCCTTCACACCTCCCCAGGCCAGTGGACACGTCCCCCTTCACCGGACCGACTTTACCCACCCCCCCGCCCTACCACACTCATGCCTCCAGGCCACTTCACATGGACGCAACCCAACAACAGCCCCCCTCCACCCCCACCACCACCCCCTGCAGTCCACCCCTGTCCCCCCTCACTCCCCCCTCTCCATCACACTGGACGAGGTGAAGAGGGGCGGCTGAAGCAGAGGAAGTCCGCAAGACCTGAGGGTATCTGCCCCAGGCTGCTGAGGACCTGCTACATTTTCAACCTGAGCCTCAGCCTGGAGAGGGTACCCATCCTGTGGAAGACCTCTTGTGTGGTCCTGGCTCCCAAAACAACAAACGCCAGGGAACCGGCCTACTACAGACCAATCCCCTTGACCTCCCCCCTCCATGAAGACCATGGAGACAGTGATCCTCAGCCACCTCTGCTCGGTGGTGAGCCCCATCTTGGACTCGCTGCAGTTTGCCTACAAGCCAGACATAGGAGTAGAGGACGCCATCATCTACATGCTGCAGCGGGCGCTCACCCACCTGGAGACCGCTGGGAGTGCTGTGAGAGTCATGTTCTTTGACTTCTCCAGCGCCTTCAACACCATCAGGCCGGCACTGCTGCAGGGGAAGCTGGACATGGGAGTTAATAGACATCTCGCTGCCTGGACCATCGACTACCTCACTGACCGTCCACAGTATGTGCGGCTGCGCGGCTGTGAGTCAGAGGTGGTAGTCTGCAGCAGCGGGGATCCCCAGGGAATTGTCCTTTCACCCTTCCTCTTCACCATCTACACCTCGGACTTTATCTACAACATGGACAGCTGCCATCTCCAGATGTTCTCTGACAACTTGGCCATTGTGGGCTGTGTGTCTGAGGGGAACGAGCTGGAGTACCGCTTGGTCATCAGTGACTTTGTGGACTGGTGTGGGCGAAACCACCTGTGCCTTAACACCAGTAAGACAAAGGAGCTGGTGATCGACTTCAGGAGGAGACCACTACCTCACTCACCGGTGAACATCCAGGGGCAGGACATAGAGACTGTGGACAGTTTCAAGTACCTGGGTGTTCACCTCAACAATAAACTGGACTGGTCCCACAACACCGATGCCCTGCCAGATCCTTGTGTGATCAGTGAGTGGGTGAATGACGTTAAGAAGTGGCCAGATATACAGTGGCCAGAGATATATTTAACTGTCTCATAAACAGGGTTTGAAACAAACATTATTATGAAAGGAACATTATTATTATTATGAAATATCAGTTCAAACAGTTGCTGTGTGAACTATTGTATACACAGTGGCAATAGGGTTCAGAAGGTTAGCAGCAATATGTCGGTAGCATACAGTATGCTACATTCAAAACCTAGGTCACACGTAGTCAGATGTTTACTTACTCAGACACCACAAGTCTCCCGGACGATTCTGATTTAATGTTAATTTCAAGCCCCTAACATAATTTTGTTAGTATGTTTACTGTGTTTTTGCAAACTTTCAGGCTTGGGTCATGCTGCAGCCATGCAGCTGCAATATTATTCCAAGTTGAGCTGTATGTTAGGATGGGAAGGACAGAGAAGGCCCCAGTAACTTCAGGAGTATGCATGTGGAAAGATGTCAGCAGAAAAGAAGTCAGACCAGCTCCACTGACAGAAATCACCTTCCACAAACCCAAGAGGCTATCCTGGCAGCATCCAGCAGCTTCAACATCTGCTTGGACAAATAGTGTCTCACTCACAGGGATGTAATAGTTAACAGAGACTAGAGAAGTTTCTAATTGTTTTGACTGCAGAAAGGTGTTACTTGGTTATGCAGGTGATGCAGATGAAAAGAAAGGCCATATAGTTTGTTTTGTTAGTTTGAATATGTCCTGTTCTTCAGATTACTAATAATAGAAACTAGATAGTTTATCTATTTCACATCTGCGTTTTAAAGCTCTGCTTAACTGGTTTAAGTATAATTTAATCAGCATTATTAAATGCTAATTTAGTTGCTCTATTATCAGTGTTGACAGATGATGACATCAGAGTTGTGAACCCAGCTGCAGCTGTGCTGACAAGCCTGGAAACAAGTGACACAGACACTGCATCATCTGACACTGACCTGGAGGAGCACCTAAGCAGTCAAGGGCTCAGGTAGGTCACCTGAGCCCTTGACTGCTTTATTTGATGCAACATTCAGGGAACTATTACCACAGGAGATGCAGGTGAAGTGTGAGGATACATTTCATAGACTAAAAACTTCACTACACCATCATCAGGTGCTTTGTGTTACACTTTTGTATATAAAGCGCTTTATAAATAATGTTTGATTGATTGATTGATTGATTGATCAATGTGAGAAAGTGGAATTTGTGACACAACAACAATTTAGGTCAAAGGAATGGCACACCTATCGGGCAGGTCGGATCACAGGTACCAAATTTCACCATGCAATCATAACTGACAACATACTTCAATGATAAAATGCAGTACACATGCACGAGTTAAACATCCCATCTGTGACCTGGGGTAAAACATGGAGAAAAGGGCAAGGCAACACTACACTGCATGTCCCAAAGCCATCCAGATTTCAGTGTCAGTTCATGTGGCTTAGTAGTGCGACCTTTTGAGTCACACCTCTGATCATTGCCAAGTGGGATCACAAATTGTGCCTGCTGTGGTAAAAGGTGTTTGAGATAAAGTGTCCCTACAAATACTGACATGGCATTCAAGGATGCATAGAAGATAAGCAGATTTGTCTGGACAAGTCATTGTCATTAAAACATTCACACACATACTACTTGCAGACTCAACTCCACATGTTTGTATGTGATGTTAAATACTGTAACTTTATGTTTTGGATGAAAGAGAAGTTCATTGTGCAACATATGTGTAAAAATGAAGAGTTTCTGCAGGAGGCTTTGTCAATAGCACTTCTTCATCACAAGTGTGTTGCCTGAACTACTGAGAAGAAGTCATTACCCTGCCTTGGTGTCACACATTGCCTGCAAACACTGTGAAAGGCCACAATTTGGCAAAATGATCATCTGTGTCCAATGCAGCAACCATTTTCACTACAGCTGTGCACAAATAAAAAGAAAGCCAGCAACATGGTTATGTAGGAAATGTATGAGAGTTGAGCCTTGAATGGCTTCATTTAAGACCAGGCAATATAATGTGAGGTTGTCCTGAACCCACTACTATTATGTTGTATTATTGTACTATTATTGTTATGTTACTACTTTATGCTATGTTAATAGCACCATTACAAATAAATGACACTGCACTCTGAATCATTAGTAGTTTATTATAAGTCATTAAGTTTTCAGTACAGTATAAACATGTTTTACAAATGTAAATCATTTAATAAGTTAATAAGTGGAACTCATTTGGGAACACTCTTGCAGAGCTGTCACAACATCATCTAGTATGTTAACTTGTGACACAGGGATAAGTACAGGGGCGTTCTTTGACGGGGGCCACCTGGGCAATTGCCCCTAGCATCGTGGGGAGGGGCGGCGCGGTGGCGCGAAGCAAAAAAAAAAAAGCCGGTGAGGTGCGCGCGCAGCAAGGATCCTTGCGCGGGGGGTATCTCAATGTGCACTTTTAG
Source organism: Paratrypauchen microcephalus (assembly GCA_036785185.1). NCBI lineage: Eukaryota > Metazoa > Chordata > Actinopteri > Gobiiformes > Gobiidae > Paratrypauchen > Paratrypauchen microcephalus. The sequence continues at coordinate 1,691,830 of JAVJIX010000096.1, forward strand.
AGTACTGACTGATTCTGCAATATTGTGACCACCAGGGGGTGCTGGAGTGCACTTTTGCTTTCTTAAATAGCTGTAGGCCTACATGGCTATAATGTGAAATAATTGCGCCTTTGGTCTTTTTTATGTTCAAAAACTTTTTTTGTAATTATTGTTTATATTTTTTATTGCAGTACTCATTAAAACTGTACATTTGTTTTTGAAAGTAGTTGTTGTGAATTGAGTTTGTATGGACAACGGTCTTGTTTGTTTTTGGGTGGTGGGGCGGATGTTAGGGTTTGGTCGGGGGGGGGGCAAGAGTGGCTTTCGCCCAGGGAGTAAGTCACTCTAGGAACGCCACTGGATAAGTATTTGCAAAATCTTAAAGATTTTCCACCAACCAATAACTCATTCGACGTGGATCCTCACACAAAAAAGTTGCAGAGAAGAATCTACTTTCTCTGCAGAAAGCTGCTTTTTTCCTTTCCTGAAATGGGGGATGCAAAGAGTTGCACCATAAACTGCAAGCTCGTCTCTGATAAGAAATCCTCTGTCTGCTAAAGCTTCATTCTTTGGCTCCAAAAGTTTGCAGAAACCTGACTCACTAGTGATTTGTTTGTCTGAAACCCGTCCACCCCAAACAGGAGACAAAAACGAAATTGCACCAGCTGGAGTGATGCCGATCAAATACTTAATGGTGTTACTCTGTTTATAATTTGACCATGTGTGGGCCCTGGCGGGCAGATTGCTGGGTCTTGCTATGAAAATGCATCTTTTAAAATGGCGCTTGAATATTTTTGGCATATTCTTAAGTGTTGCTCCCTTGCTTGGCCATTTAATGAGTTGCTTAAGGACCAAGGCTGTGGCAGGGACCCAACTCCGCAAAATATTGGATAAAGTGGTTTTTGATCTATATGCCACGTTAGTATTACACAGGCTTAATTTCATTAACACATTAGGTGATCCGCAAGTGTAAGTTTGACTTTTCTTCTTTCTGCGCTGCCTGTTATTTTTGTAAGCAGCCACTCAAAAATCACAGACGTCAGACAATCAATTGTCCAGTGTTGCACTGAACAGTGGTGTAGGAAAATTTTTACAGCTCCTCTTTCAGCTTTTCATTTTCAGCTCATAGTGCGTCATACTCCTATTGCAGGTTGGCATTTTCCGCCTGAAGTTGGCGGTGCCTCAGGTTGAGGTCATCATATACGATCTTTGGAACTGAGAGATCCTTTTCAGCTTTCTTACAGAAAAGTGAATATATTAACGTGCTGCAACCAATGCAGACAAGTTTAAGTTGTAAGTGCATTCCAGGAAGTTATAAGAGAAAGAAAAATGCTGTCGGAAGACCTGGGTTTTCAAGAATTTCTTCAAGGTGGAACCCTAACAATCGGTTCATTGTAAGATGAAATATATTCATACCAGGACAATGATCCATGCTGCATTGTTGTTCTTCTTGTTCTTGAGATTCAGAAGGAACAGGTACATTTGTTAAAGTGTCAGGTCTTTCATCTCTCCTCTTTTTTTATATGGTACCTAAAATATAAATAATATATCAGACATGTACAGTTAGATCGAGCCACACTACCATTAGGCACCAAGGCTTATGCAAAAGAAAAAAAAAGAAATGAAAGGACAGCTTTAGTTACTCTTTAATTACTTGTTTTGTGTACAAAAACACAGAAGGCACAAAATCACGACAACTAGAGTCCAAGGATGCCTCACCTGCAAATGTACATACGTTTATTTACTACCTTAGACTGTTAGCTGCTAGCCAAGGCTAACACTAACTTTTCAGCTACATTTCCATATTATTTTACACCGTACAGACCGTCACTAATATAACCCGGGCTTTTCATGGAAATCAAACAGATAATCTTACCTGATATAAAGTGGGTGATGCAGACGCAAGCATTTTCATTCAGTTCAGTCCTAAAAGGGTCTATGGGTGACAATGTACACTGCCTGACAAAAGTATTAGGACGATTGTGTATTTCTGAACTTTCATAATGATAACAAGACGTATTGGTAATGGCAACAAATCAATTTATTGATATGTTAAAGCAAATTTCATCATGTGTAAAGGCATATTATTGGAAAAATGTAACAATATCAAGATAAATAGCTTTTTCACCAAAATAACCACCTTTAGCCTTTACAAATTCGAGGCATTCTGTCCAAAGATTTTTCAAGATGTCCATCCTCTATAGTTTTCCACTCATCCTGAAGACATTTCCACAGGTGTTTAACGTTAGTCGGACTCCTGGAGCGCACTTTAATATCCAAATAATCCCACACTTTTTCGATGGGTGACAGGTCAGGAGACTGGGGCGGTGATGTCATAACCTGCAGTTGATGATGCTGTTCACACGTCTCCAAATGACCCTGACACAGTTTGGACGAGCGCTTTGGGTCATTATCTTGTTGGAACCAGAAGTTTCGTCCAGAGTTCAGAAATACACAATCGTCCTAATACTTTTGTCAGGCAGTGTATTTTAAGTTAAATTCTTAAAGGAAAAGTACAATCTGAACCTTCTTTCGGCAATAAAACAAGTAGTTTTACTCACCCATGGCAGTTTGGTGTCAATTGGAGCAGTATCGCAGAAGTTATGTTGAGCCGTTCTGTTCTACTAATGATCCCGTATCCGTTAGCGTGAGTGCTCGGGGCATTACTTTGCGCTCTCCAAATAACACAAACTTTAGCACTTTTCAAATCACAGAAGATCGCTGTGTCAGGGTAGACTTTTAGTTGATTCCAAAACGGCCTGAAACCCGATATGCAGCTATAGTTTCATTTGATGACGTCATCAGAGAGGACAGTGCGCATGCGTGAACTCAGCTGTTTTGTAAACACCGCTAGTCCGAAAGAAGCTAACACCGCTCTGAACTTTACTTTTCTGTTGCGATATCGGGTTTCAGGCCGTTTTGGAATCTACTAAAAGTCTACCCTGACACAGCGATCTTCTGTGATTTGAAAAGTGCTAAAGTTTGTGTTATTTGGACACCGCAAATCAGTGCCCCGAGCACTCACGCTAACGGATACGGGATCATTAGTAGAACAGAACGGCTCAACATAAGTTCTGCGATACTGCTCCAATTGACACCAAACCAAAACTACTTGTTTTATTGCCGAAAGAAGGCTCAGATTGTAAAAAACCGTTAATTTTCCTTTAAAGGAAAGACATAGTCAACCTTATTCTGCCCTGCCCACTTTTGTCTCTAAATGCTCCTAAATCGGCTTTTTTGTGGTGGCACTTTGGGGTTCCTATTAATGTCACTGGAAAATTGAGTAAACCTTCTGCATCTTAAACATGAAAAAGTCGGTTTATTTGTGTAAAATGTAAAATTTTCATGTATTATGTATTTCCATGTTGAACTTATTTGCTGTCAATTTGCAGCCCCATACAAAATAATACAACTCGAATAATGATGGTGGTGCCACAGCCACTTCATAGTCATAGTCATAGTTGCTTTATTGTCGAAAAACAATCATATATACATGTACATAGAGTGAATTCAAAATGTAGTTTCCCCACTTACCAGGCAGGACAGTGATAGAGTGGGTAGGGGAGGGGCCGCTGTGCTTGCGCGCGCCGCCGACTGGAAGATGCAGAGTAGAAAAGATGCAATACAATCAATGACAATTATACACAACATGTAATGACAGAAAACAATTGGATAGGTAACATACGGTGTCTTTTTCTTTGGTGACAAGAGGGAAGAGTGTGGGGCAAGGGAAAAGATCAGAAATCCATGAAATTGATTGAAAACTGAAGAAGAAGCAGACATCCTAAAAATAGACAGGGCAGTATTACTTAATACATGTGAGTGTGTGTCCAATAGTGTGTGGCAATGTTTGTGTATGACTATGACACTTCCAGAATAAGGTGGATAGACATACGATATAGTCATGTAGGCTATATTTATTTTTTATGGGTTGTTTTCCTGACAGTACCTATGTCCTCTGTCCCCGTCACTGATAGATCGCTGCTCCTGTCATTTCTCACAGAGAGGAGGCTTCAGTCTATGATTCAGAGCAGAACGAACACCACAGACGTTAGCCTTTATCAGGACATCTGAACACATGTTTTATCCTATATTTACCCTGTATTTATCATAGATACTGTTGCTGAGGGTGAGACTATTCCCATGTAGTGTGTGCACCCCGATGCTACAAACTTTTCCAGCTGGGATTTACCACTAATATGAGGTCAATTTTCATCGGCGCTGGAGAAGTGCTGGTGATTGAATTCATGAAGTATAATAACGTTCATGTTTTTAAGAGTGGGCTCAAGACTCGCCTGTTTAGCTTGGCCTTTGATTGACTTCCGTCGTCTGTTTGCTTGTCTTTTGTTTGTTCTTTTGTTTGTTTGCTTGTATATCTGTTTGTTGTTTGTTCGTCTGCTTGTTTGTCTGTTTGCTTTTTTTTTTTTTTTCTTCCTGGCAGCACGGTGGCTGAGTGGCTAGCACTCATGCTTCACAGCAAGAAGGTTCCGGTTGCCCGGGCCTTTCTGTGTGGAGACTGCATGTTCTCCCCGTGTCTGGGTGGGTTTCCTCCGGGCACTCCGGTTTCCCCCATCAACCTAAACATGCTCCAGGTAAAATCCTCCAGCTTAGGGCCTGACCAAGCCTAAATAACAAAACAAAATTATGGGGATGGTCCCTGGGTCAAATATAGAAACAACTTCTCCTGTGTGAGATCAATAAAGGTCAATCTTCTAATCCTTGACCACTGTAAGGCGCTTTGTGCTACAATTTTGTATGAAAAGCACCTTATAAATATTGTTTGATTGATTGATAAGATATTATTGTATATCCATGATTGCATCTGATCAGATGAGCCAAGACTGGCACCAACACTAAGAAAAGTGTCCAACTCAAAGCTGTTGACTGCTAGTTCAAATCCCAGACATTTTGGGCTCATTTAGAAATTCTTCCTGGATGTTTTTTGGGTCCCAAAAGGAGGACATGAACGGAAAAATGTCTGGTCACCCTACTATAAAAGAAAGTACCATGATTTAATGTCTGTTGTCTAAAGAAAGAGTGTTCTTTATTATCGTTGTGGTATCGGAGTCATTATTGAGTATCGAGTCTATTCCTTAGTATCCTTACTGAAACTTTTGCTTGATTTTGTAGACTCTTTTCTCTGCGTCCCTTAACTTTTCCAGTCTACCTACTTTCTTGCTGTCTCGCTGATGTATCACCGCTCACTGCAGCTGCCCATTTGCTCTCATTTGTCAACAGCAGCCCCCTCACCACCCACCAGTGTTCCCTGCCTGCCTCCCCATAACACTCTTGGCACGGCCTGTCTCTGAACCGCTCCCAATGAGCTCCTATGCAAAGTAATAGCTGTGCCTGTCACTGTAGGTCGTAGCTCGCACTCTGCCAATGCACTGTCTCTGTGGCAGCGCCGGAGTTAGTGCTGAAGTGCCCAAATAGAGAAAATGAGGTATGTTTTAGCATGAGCAGTGGGGTCAAGGGGGTATTTCATTTGAAATGGAAAACCACTCTCCGACTGCTCAGAGGCGAGATCTGAAAGAGGGGAAGTGAGGAGAGTACATTTAGCACACCATTGTCAAGGACTATGGCAAATAAGGCAAGGTATATTTGAAGGAAACTAAAGGGCTGAAAATGAACAGTATCAAATGCATTAAGTCCTAAATATTCTTAGTTTTATACTAGCTACTGGTGTGGCATGCTTCATATTGAAATCAGTATATTATCAATACAAACAATAATGAAAGTTGCATAATACTGTTGCTGGCTGCTGCTTTATCCATGGAGTTGTTTTTGCTTTGCATCTATCTTGCACTCATTAAAAAAACATATTTAAAAGAACACACATTGTGTTATACAGCTATAACATATGACACCCAAGGATCATCATGTTATAATTTGCACATATTAAATGACAATATTGATCTAAAACAACATACTAAAACAAGCACTGACTTCTGCGTTAGAAAACTGTGGTGCCTAATGGGAGCTCACGTCTCAGTCATCACAACAAAGAGCTCCTATGGAGCAGATTTTTTTTATTTGTACCACCCAGAGCAGTGGGTGTATCCCAGGGGGTGGTGAAAAATGGGAATTAATTGGCAATATGGTTTCTTCACTTCAAATCCAACTTGTGCTTTAAAGGGACAGTGTGTAAGATTTTTACCCATTAATTACTGAAATTGAAGATACCCATTCAAAAATACATTGTTTTCCAAGCCTTTTCACTTCCATCATGAAATCAAAGTATTCTTTTGGACTTAGATATAGTCACATAAAAGGGGGATCTTCCCCATGCAGAGGCAGCCATTTTGAATACGAGAGCCGCAGAAGGACATTTGGGCTCCGCCTTCGCCTTCGGCAAGGCTCGTGGTTTTGGGTACACAACACAAGCATGCTGCCGGATCACACGTCGTAATGGATCTAACACGTGTTTTGGACTAAATTGTTTTACTGGATTTTATTCGCTGGATCCTTATGGACAAATTGAGAGCAAGTTTATGGTGAAATACAGAGTTTGACCTGTGCAAAGCATTCTAAGGTAAGGTTCATTTGATGTGTAGATTGTCATGGTACATGATCGGGAATGTGTGTTTTCATGCGAAAAGAAAAAAAAACAGTGAACGGGACCGCGTTTTATTTATACCGTAGTTGTCGGCGAGGGATCGCACAGCGCCGGATGCGCACGGGTACGCGAGCTGTCCGCGTTACGGCACGTCCGGGTGACCCTCGAGGTCTGCCGTAGCCGAAAGAGGAAGTGGAATAGCCACCATCCACCTATGCGCCACGAATCCTACACACTGGACCTTTAACGTATTCTTCCTTTGAGCAGGGTTGTATTGTCTGATGGGGTTGCCTGCTTGTTTCCATGCAAAATAGTTAAGATTAACCCCATACTGAAGAACATCCCGGTAAAGCAGCAGCAGTCCATTGAGACTAGCAGGTGGTGTACTTCCCCATCAGAAAAGTTAAGTAGTGCATCTCAAGCCTCTCCGTGCTGCACTGTGATCATTATTCATTCTGTCCACACCTGGAGGCGAGCTGCTTCTGGAGCAGCAGCTGGTCTGAGGCTGCCAATCTGCGCCATGGGGACCGCTACCACTCATGCACATAGCACATACATACATACAAGGAGGAGTCAAGGACAAGGACAAAGGACAAAGTGTCTTGCCCAAGGACACAACTATAGTTTGCACAGACTGGTCTAGAACAGCATTTGTCAGAAAAGTATGCATATAAAGAGAAGAAGCCCCATGGGACGTAGCAGGGTCATTCCAGAACTGGAAGACATTTTACGTCCCACGCATCAAATATTAAATAATCCACATACAAAATACTAAAACATACAGTTTCTGAGTGAATTTACTTGTCCTGAGACCAAATCTACAAAAAACTAAGAGAAAAGAATGCTTGAAAATATTTTTAAAATACCAAATAAGTCTGGAGTTCCCCCAAAATGCCATTTTCCTCTTGCCCCACCCCTCTAATGACCAAACTGAATCTCAAATAAAACAGTTAAAATTGAATTGAAATTTCTTGTTTTTTCTATAATTTGTTTCATTGCCATCTCTTGTAACATTTGTTTTAATAGACATAATATTTCAAATAATAATTATTATTCATGGAACATGTGTCCCACAACCTGCACCAACCCTGTTACCAGAACATTTTTAGTCTGGTAGAAGAAGAAGAAAACAAAACCACATGATCCCCTGGACTTGACATCACCAAACAGTTTTCCAAAAGAATGGGCAGAACAAAGGTTTATCTTCTCTTCTATTTTTCATATTTTTATAACATCGTTAGTCTTGATTGAATGTCTCACTCTGCCTCATGCAACCCTGTTATGCAAATGATCAGAATAAGACAATTTTTATTATTTGTTTCCTTTACGTATTTGCATAAATAAGTTTTTCCTCTTGATTAGTAATAACAGCTAAACAGCTTCTATTCCTGAGATAAAGCTAACATTAGTGCGATTTTGCAACCCTGTTACCTGCAACCCTGTTACTGTGATTAGAGTAAATAAATAAATAAACCACATAAATCATATAATAAAAATGTTACCATTGACCGTCAGCTGAGCTAATCAAGCATTTAATAGTTTCTTACCGATTATTGATGAATATGTAGCAGAAAATCAGAAAAGTGAAGGTTTATTTTTCAAGAATTTTAAAGCCAAAATGTCCTCCAATTCTGGAATGACCCAGCTGTGCATCTGACATAAAAAGTACCTTTCACTTTAATTGAAGTGTGAAAAGCTTTGTTGTGCTCAAGAAGCATCAGAGTACATTCACTCAAGGACACAGCACCAGATGTAATCATTCATCAGTCATTATATAACAGTATGGAGCTACAAATCAATACACTCTGCAACTGTATTAGGCTAATAGTTTACTGGCTTTGTCTGTCATAGTTAAGAATGTTTTACCCAGTTGAACCTGACATACATGTAGGGCAGTAGTCGAGTTGTAAAATGAAACCAGGGGGGGGGAAGGAACCCATATAATCATTCAATAATTCAATAATACACAGGATATTTGTTATCACACTCGTACACACACACACACACACACCTTAGTCCTGGTTTAGTCCCGGTTTAGTCCTGGCTTAGTCCTGGTTTAGACCTGGTTTAGACCTGGTTTAGACCTGGCTTAGTCTTGGTTTGGACCTGGTTTAGTTTTGGTTTAGTCCCGGTTTAGTCCTGGTTTAGTCCTGGTTTAGTCCTGGTTTAGACCCGGTTTAGATCTGGTTTAGTCTTGGCTTAGTCCTGGTTTGGGCCTGGTTTAGTCCTGGTTTAGACCTGGTTTAGTCTTGGTTTAGTCCTGGTTTAGACCTGGTTTAGTCTTGGTTTAGTCCTGGTTTAGTCCTGGTTTAGTGCTGAAATAGATGCAGAAATAATCTGATAATATGACTCACCCATAAGAATGCGGTCAGATCCAACAGTTTGCCGTGTTGTCTTTAATAATCCGGAGCTCCGGAGAAAAGGACATAATCCCGAACGTATCCTGTGTCCTGAGGCGAGAGTTCCTTCTTACGTAGCATTAACGTAGGAATTTAAGGATTCTTCTTCTCTTGGAAATGCCGCGTAAACATTCACGCGGCTCGCTCACAGCTGATCGGCGAACAGGCGCAAACACAACAGCAGCAATCGTCATGATTGGCGTGAGCGTGTATCGGTGCGTAATTATGCTGCAACATGATTGGAAGCTGGAGCACAGTTCGGCCTATGATTGGCTCTTGGACACTGGTCATTTTGACTTAAAAACGGCGAAATTCGCCAAACGTTTAGGGATTTTCATGCCTGATTGATAAAATGCCATAAGGGATGGAAGAAGGGATGCCCGTTTTAGAAGAGGGATGATTTTGACTATTTTTTCCCACAGGGGGGATGCCACCCCCCCCCATCCCCCCCTCAACTCGAGTACTGATGTAGGGTATATATTTTTTCATTTTCAATAATGAAATACCACGCCAAGAGGTGGAGTTACATGGCTCTTATTTCTGCAGTTTTGAACAGGAAGTCAATGGACCTGTTTCTATTATTAAGCCATTTTAGGTCAATACAGCAATTTGCAAAATGTGAAATAATAGTCTACTTTTTAGTTTAAGCTCTACTATGCAAAATAATTTTTTTTAGAGCTTATAACCATGTAATAGTTGTTTCCTCTTCTCATTTACTGTCTTCAAGTTGTATTTAGAGTGATTTGTGCATGTTTGAGTAATCCTCTCTTGTATTCAAGATAACTCCTCCAATCTACCTCCACTTTCCCCAGTGTTCACTACAAGTTCACGCCCACTGCTCTGATACTTAGTTATGCAATGTTGCTTTCTTATTCTGTAATACATAGGATCTGGCAGTGCAGAAAATCTGCTACATTCACTGCTGCATGTACACATGTTTGAGTATACTTTTATTATTTGTCTGTCCACATCTCCAAAGCTCAAATTGCTCTGTTCAACCTTGTGATGCCATGAGTTAGTTCTCAAGTTAACAGCTCCCTTTTACCTTTTAATCACTAGAAATGAACAATTCCAGGTCTGAAATTATCCAAATCATTCTACTGAAGGTGTATGGAGTTTACCTGGCCAGCCAAATGATATCTCTCTGTATTTGCTATTAGGGGTGGGCGATATAGCCTAAAATTTATATCACGGTATAATTTGAACCAGACGGTAGACGGTATATATCACGGTATACTTTGGTATGTAACAGTATTAACTGTTAACAGTATTAACAGCTTCTTAATGGTCACCAGAGCACATGGAAAAAGCATTCAAGCAGGAAGCTGTTTTTTAAACTATTAAATAACATAAACGTCAAGAATATTACTACAAGAAAATGTATTGTGCAAAACTGTAATTGTAAAAAACATAAAACAAGTAACTTCACTTTCAAGCAGTATAAAATTTGAAAAAGGCAATGTAAATCGAAAATGAAACTGCTTTAACATTGGCGCCGGTGTCAGTGGTGATGCATACCTGCAACTGTTCGTCAAGTTCCCATGACTCGATCGCTTCCCTGAGTCCCTGGGCAATCATCTCCCCTGTATGGTCGTCAGGGAAATACGATGTTTGCAGTACACATGTACTGTTGAAATGGGCCGTACACAGGCATTTGCCGCACAACTTCCAGTCGTCGTCAATGAAGTGGATTGTCAGGCTGATATACGGGTCCATAGTGCGACTCGACCATAAGTCCGTGGTGGTTGCATCGTGTTTTATGTCACGAAGCTCTTTTCCCACTTGATTGCGGACCTCGTCATGCAGTCTGGGCACTTCCACCTGGTTTAAATATTTGCGGTTTGGTACCACGTGCCGTTGATCAAGCGTCTTCATCATGCCTAAAAAGCCGCTTCTCTCTACGGTTTGGAAAGGCACCGTGTCGTTACACAAGAATATTGCGATGGACTTCGTGATGTCAATCCACCGCTGCCTTTTTTATCATAAGCTACGCCTTTTGAAAATGCCTGGGTGATAGACTGCTGGTGTGTAGTGCCAACTTTTTTCCTCCCACTTGAAGACTGGCTAATGTTCCCCCTAATGTTTTATGTGTCTGAGCAAACACACTAACTCCCTGAGCGCTCCTTGGACTCCTGTGCGCGACATCCGACATGCACCCCCGGTACACGCTGTTGCGAAAGAGCTGCGCGTGCTCGCGGCTTGCGCGTGCTCGTGGCTTACACCGGTAGAAGTTTAATACGAGACACATACTTTTGTTTCTGAATACTGGACGATTCCCCCGTATTCAGATGACCCCGCGGCTGAAAAAAAGCGGAACTCTTTCATCCCTGCGCTGCATAGGTTTTCTTGTGCGCTGAGAATGTGTGAGCAGTGCGCAATTGCACAGGCGCGCAGCTTAGAGGGAACGTTGCGCATTCGTTGGCTTTCTTCGTACTCGATAACGTGTTTAGCTTTTAGGTGGTAGAACAGATTGCTTGTGTTGCCATGTTTTGCGATCACTGTCGCCCAGCATATTCTGCAGATTGTTTTCCAATTTCCTGTTCAGTATCCGACGCCTTGTATCCAAACCATGACCAGATTACAGAAGTTGAGCCGGTCTTTTTCACTCCTCCTCCTCCATGTGCTCGCTGCTCGCAGCGATTTTTCCTCCTTCCTTGTTGTGGTGACGCAATGAACTATCGCGATAGGAAGGTATAACCCAAATCTCTACCGTTGGCCAAATTTATACCGCATACCGTTTATACCGTTTATACCGCCCACCCCTATTTGCTATAAAGCGCAATACCATTTGGACACCCTCGCTCCACCCTCGCTCCCCCAGTTAACAACGGACTCCTCGATTCTGATTCGTTCAAAGATGCTGACGTCAGTGCACCCGCCTTTGCCCGCAACGTCCCTTCCATTCAGCTGTAAAATTGGTCTTAAATGACCTAAAACACATCGATTCCTTAAAGGTCCCATGGCACGAAATTTTCACTTTCTGAGGTTTTTGAACGTTAATGTGAGCTCCCCTACCCCCCCCCCCCCCATGGTTAAAAGTTGTGAAATGTCTAAACTGAGCATTTGCGATCCTTTTCTGCGTTACAAAAAATCGGAGCTCAAACGGGCAATTTTGAACAAGGCACCTTATTGACGCCAGATCTAAAAAAGAAATGCAAATTGCAAAACCTTTGAACAGCAGTGGTTTAATTTTATTTTCTGTGGAAATGTGTTTATTTTTCAATGGAACGCTTCAAATCTCTCCCTCGTGCAAAAACAAGGAAATGGATCAGCTGTGGGCTCTGAGCTCTGAGCGGAGAGTTTGGCCACGCCCCTACCCTCTACTATAGGCCATCTCTTTTCTCCTCATTTGCATTCAAGCAACAACGCCCAGAATAAAGAGTTTGAGAGAGATATTTATGACTCTTTCTCATCTTATCTCTGTTTCTCATGCACTGAGTGTTGATTTTGAAGAAGGATTCATTTACAGTATTAGGGAACCATTAAGGAGCCATATAAAAGCATCAAGAAGTACCATGTCATGGGATCTTTAAAACCACAGCAGCTGACTGCTCTAGAGGCCTTTCTTTTCAAAAAAGATGTTTTTGCATTGCTTCCTACCGGCTTGGTTCACGTCGCTGTCCGTTAACTGTTCTCTGATTGGTTCACTTAGCTGTCTGTCTAAGCGCAACAGCAGCGCATTCTGGACCAAGCGTTACCAGACTCACCGCTGGTACAGCGATGAGTCATGGATTCTTCCAGGCAAGTATGGAGTTTAAAAACACAATGGACCACATCCTGTATTACTACATTACATCACATGGTGGACCAGAGCATTTTCAGTTTGAGAGAATAGAGTCTAAATATGCAGAGTTTGTGTGATATAAACATGTGTGAATGAAACAAAAGACAATTCCAGGTCTGTTTGTGATGAGGAAACATTATAACATAGATCAGAAAACAGCGAAATCAGGGCCCTATTTTAATGCACAACACTAGCACGTCATTAGTGTGTCCGTAGCACTTTGTATACTTGGGGAGTGAGATGGAGCCATTTGTTTTGTAGCTCCAGCAAACATCAGGCAGCGGGACAGACATCTAATCAGGAAGATGAATTCTAAAACGTGGCCTGTGTCTCTCATCGGGGTCCTGTTATCTGTCTGCTGTCATCTCCTGACAAAGTACTCTCCAGTCTGAAGAGGGAGAAGGGCCCCGTAAGCTCACCCCTACCCACTACGATGCCACTCAACAGAAAATAAAAATTAAAAAAACACCGGGAGACACTGAAGAGTTTTGGGTATAAGGTCAAATCGTCATTTAGCTAACTTGAGGCTACAAGTTGTGGTTTTGATGTGAAATTAGCTGTGTTCTCTGGGGGAAAGTCCTTGGGCCGGATCGTGTCTGTGTAAGAGCGAGTGGTGATTAGCTCTCACTTGTGATTCATGCAATATAAAATGTTACTGGTTATCCTTGACAATATTAAGCTCATTTGCTTTGATTTGGAGTTTTTAGTCATTAAAATGTCCTTGAATATAATAATAATAATAATAATAATAATAATACATTTTATTTGTTAGGCGCCTTTCAAGGCTCTCAAGGTCGCCGTACATCAAGCTATTAAATACATTAATTAAATAATACAGTACATAAAAACAAGATAAAACAAAATAAAAACAGTGTAGAAATACATTAGAAGTACATTAGACAGATACAGATACAGATACAGATTAAAAGACAGTGCAGTTATGGTCAGAGTGGTCAGAGTGGTCAGGCCTCTCTAAACAGATGAGTTTTGAGTTGAGATTTGAAGTGTGAGAGTGAGTGTGTGTCGCGGAGAGCATGGGGGAGGGAGTTCCAGAGCTGGGGAGCAGAGCGGCTGAAGGCTCTGCTTCCCATAGTGACGAGACGGGCAGGAGGGACAGTGAGGTGCAGGGAGGAGGAGGAGCGGAGGGAGCGGGCAGGTGTGGAGATGTGGATGAGGTTCGACAGGTATGGAGGGGCGAGGTTGTGGATGGCTTTGTAGGTGAGGAGTATGATTTTGTAGTGTATGCGGTGTGTGATGGGGAGCCAGTGGAGCTGTTGCAGGACAGGTGTGATGTGGTGATGGGAGGGTGTGTGTGTGATAATGCGGGCGGCTGAGTTTTGGACCAGTTGGAGTTTATGGAGTGATTTTTGTGGGAGACCGAACAGGAGAGAGTTGCAGTAGTCTATACGGGAAGTGACCAGGCTATGGATGAGGATGGCGGTGGTGTGTGGGGAGAGTGAGGGACGGAGGCGGTGGATGTTTCTGAGGTGGAAGTAGGCGGACCGGGTGGTGTTGTTGATATGGGAGGTGAAGGAAAGTGTGCTGTCGAGGATGACACCCAGACTCTTTATCTGAGGGGAGGGGGAGATAGAGGAGCCGTCGATGGATATGGAGAAAGGGTTTATTTTGCTTAGGGTGGATTTGGTGCCGATGAGGAGAAGTTCTGTTTTATTGCCGTTAAGTTTGAGGAAGTTTGAGGTGAACCAGGTTTGTATTTCTGTTAGACAGTTTGTCAGAGAGGAGGGTGGAAGTGTGGAGTTGGGTTTAGTGGAGATGTAGAGCTGGGTGTCATCCGCGTAGCAGTGAAAGTGGATGTGGTGTTTTCTAAAGATGGAACCAAGGGGGAGAAGATAGATTAAAAATAGAAGAGGACCGAGGACAGAACCCTGAGGAACACCTGACGTGACAGGGGAGGGCTGTGAGGTGAATGACTTGACCTGAATAAACTGGGAGCGGTGTGAGAGGTAGGAGTGGAACCAGGAGAGGGGAGTACCAGAGATACCGATGGAGGAAAGTCTGTCAAGGAGGATGGAGTGTGAGATGGTGTCAAATGCTGCACTGAGGTCTAGCAGGAGGAGGATGGAGAGTGAACCAGAATCAGCAGAGAGGAGGAGGTCACTGGTGATTTTCAGAAGGGCAGTTTCAGTGCTGTGGAGGGGACGGAAACCAGATTGAAATTGTTCGTAGATGTTATTGGAGGAAAGATGGGTGTGGAGTTGGGCAGCAACAGTTTTCTCAAGAAGTTTGGAAATTAAGGGTAGGTTTGAAATAGGACGGAAGTTATTGAGGTCAGAGGGATCAGAACCGGGTTTTTTGAGTATTGGAGTGATTGCAGCGGTTTTGAGAGTGGAGGGAACAGTACCGGAAATGAGAGAGGAGTGAATGATATTAGTTATGAGGGGGGACAGTGCAGGGATGGAGGTTTTGATGAGGACTGTAGGGAGAGGATCTAGTTGACAGGTGGAGGATTTGGAGTTCTGAATGAGAGTGGAGATTTGGGAGATGGAGGGCAGGGTGAAAGAAGAAAGCAGGTGTGTTGGTAATATGTTGGTAGAGTGTTCAAAACATTGTACTGAATTTATTGTACTGAAGTAAATTAACTTCCATATAATATGTGTCCCACCACAGAAGCTGAGCACGCATGTCGGCATTACAGATTCTCAGGAAATGCGTTTTTTGTGTTTTTTTTTTCCAAAATTTGTGTTTTTCGTTTTTTTGCAGAATGTGCTAGTTGAGATCATGAAGAAGCCTCTCCATGTTTCAGATAACAGCATTAGTGACGTGTGAAAAGTCCCTCAGTGATAAAAGGAGAAGTTCAATTTGTCAACTGGACAAAGTTTGTTTGGTTGAAGACGTTTTGCCGCTCATCCGAGAGACTTCTTCAGTTCTGGTTCTAGTGCTGGTTAGACCCTGTTTATATCTAGCTGCAGGGAGGAGCTCACTACACTGAAATCCTTCTGAAACTATCTCAACTAATTTGTATCTTTTGTTTCCCTGGCGTCTCGTTTAGCATCTCTATTTAGCCCTATGAGGAGCTCACTGCTCTGAAATAGCTCTGAATCTATCCCCTCATTAGTTCCTTATTCGAATATTTAGCATCTCTATTCAGACTACAGACCGTCTCCACCCTTCTGTCCCTGACTCGTCTGCCCTAATGTTTTTTTCTACGTCTGTTATGACTTGGTTTAAGAATCGAATTATAGATGGGAGACAAGTTATGTCTAACTCCCCCATTTCTGTTTAACGACGGATTCTCTTTTTTGACAAAAATAGCCTCTTTAACTCCCCTCTCAAACCAGTTCTTTTCCCTGGCTAAGATCAGAACCTCACTGTCCTCAAAGGAGTGGCCTGTGACTTCTAGGTGGAGATGTACGGCAGATGACGGTCCACTCTGGCACGCCCGTCTGTGTTGGTACATCCTCTTGTGAAGTGGCTGTTTGGTTTCTCCAGTGTAGCGCTCACTGCAGTCTTCACTACACTGAATGGAGTAGACCACATTGCTTTGTTTGTGGCTCTGTGTTTTGTCCTTTGGGTGGACAAGTTTTTGTCTTAAAGTGTTTGTGGGTTTGAAATAAACTGGGATTTCATATTGTCTGAAAATCCTCTGTAGTTTTTCCAAAACGCCGGCCAGGTACGGAATCGTTACCCCTTTCCTCCTGGGTTCGGATTCTCTGTTGTCTTGTTTCTTGTCCTTGTCTCTCTTGGTTTTGTTGAAAGCTCATTTAGGATATCCACAAACAGAGAGGGCTTCCTTCCTGCACATGTTGTTCTTCTTTCTCCTTACCCTCTGTGCTTGTGGGAACCACTTGGGCCCTGTGTCGTAAAGTCCGAATAACTCCCAGTTTGTGCTGCAGTGGGTGGTGTGAATCAAAAAGCAGGTATTGGTCTGTGTGTGTGGGCTTCCTGAAGACTTCTACTTGGAGTCACCGGTCGTTAAATTAAAAACATAAATTTTTAATTTAAAAAATGCTTGTTTCTGGCGTGTATAAATCAACATAATTCCCCAAGCTCGCGCCCTCGCCAATCCTGTTGCGTAGCGCAGAAGGGGGATTCCCCTATTCACTGATCAGCTGTGAAGAGCTCCTGCATATGTAAGCAGCACTGCCAGACAATATGGACATGAAAATGGACTTTTAAAGGAGAATTAACGTTTTTTACAATCTGAGCCTTATTTCGGTAATAAAACAAGTTGTTTTACTCACCCATAGCACTTTGGTGTCATATGGAGCACTTCCAGAAATGTTTTAGATTAGCGATAGCCGTAGCGCGAGCGGGGCATATATTACGTGCCCCGATAAAAGAAGAAATTCAATTTGTCAACTGGACAAAGTTTGTTTGGTCAAAAACGTTTCGCCGCTCATCCGAGAGGCTTCGTCAGTTCTCGGATGAGCGGCGAAACGTTTTCGACCAAACAAACTTTGTCCAGTTGACAAATTGAATTTCTTCTTTTATCATGGATTCTACCTGGACGACTGAGGGACTCTTCACGTATATGCCCCGAGATGATGAGGAGGACAGTGCGCATGTGCGGAGTCACAGTTTATTTCACTCTCAGCTCCCGGGACCCAAACATGAAACGCAAAGCTGTAAATTATGGATAAATCTCCAAAGTGCTATGGGTGAGTAAAACAACTTGTTTTATTACCGAAATAAGGCTCAGATTGTAAAAAACGTTAATTCTCCTTTAACTTCTACTTGGACACATGACACATTCAGTTAGTAGTGCTCTAGTAAACTACTCAAATAAGAGTAAAAAGGTATTTTGGGGAAACTACTACTTAAGTAAAAGTACCTTAAGCACAAAAGTAAATTCAAAAAGTCTAAATTTGAAGTGAATGTAACTGAAAAGACAATAATGCAGAATGGTATTTTCATATTACAGATAAAACTAAGGGAAATTGCATTTAAAAGAAACTCTATGTAGCCTATGCTAAAAAAGGGACAACCTGCACATAAAGGACACAAGTTTGTCTCATTCTCAGTATATGGACAGGTCTCATGTGAAGCTCAAAACCTCCACAATTCCCTCCTTGAGCAGCAGAGGCTGCACTAGCACTGAGTCATTCATGTGGGGTTTAGGCAGTGACCGTTCACATCAGAAAGAGACATTTTAGGTTTAAAACACTAGATTTGAGTGTTAAAACTGGCAACACAAAATAGTGATGTGAGGTTCATTCTGCTTTCTAATTGGAAATCGTTTTGAAAACCAAAACACGAAATTTTTACATCAAAAACATCAGCCCCAATGTTTTTAAGATAAGATAAGATAAGACTTTATTGATCTCACGCAGGAGAAATTTACTTGCCACAGTAGCTCCAGGCAGGGACAGTTTGAACAAGAAAGAAAAAGTGCATGCAGCAAGAATGGGATAAAATAAGTAATAATAAAATAAGTAATTAAAAAAAAGAAAAGAACAGTAACTAGGAGAGTATGGAGAAAAAAAGATATTGCACATTTGGACTATATAGTGGAGTTATACAGTCTGATGAAATAAGTAAAAATGATAAAAACAGTAACTAGGAGGATATGGAAAAAGGGTATCGCACGTGTGGCCTATACAGTATAGTAGAATTCTACAGTCTGATGGCGGTGGGGATGAAGGATCTGCGGTAGCGCTCCTTCTTGCACTGGGGGTGCCTCAGTCGGCTGCTGAAGGAGCTGCTCAGCTCCTCTACAGTCCGGTGCAGAGGGTGAGAGGTGTCGGCCATGATGGACGTAAATTTGGCCAGTACCCTCCTCTCAGCCACCTCCTCTACAGAGTCCAGAGGACAGCCCAGGACAGAGCTGGCCCTCCTGACCAGCTCTTCTGTCCCGCTCTGTGCTGCTCGGGGCCCAGCAGACGACAGCGTAGAGGAGAGCAGAGGCCACCACAGAGTCATAAAAAGTCTTGAGCAGAGGCCTGCACACTCCAAAGGACCTCAGTCTCCTCAGGAGGTGGAGGCGACTTTGGCCCTTCTTGTACAGGGCGTTGGTGTTGTGGGACCAGTCCAGTTTATTGTTGAAGTGAACACCCAGGTACTTGAAACTGTCCACAGTCTCAATGCGAATCAAACCTGTTAAAGTAACAGTTTAATTCGTCCGCTCAGCGCTGATCACCATCAGCTGTCCCTCTGCCACTCTGTCCAAATCCCGACATGTTCCTCAGTCCTCTCCACACGTGTGGAGGCGTTGTTCTGGGCAGGTTTTTTAAAATAATTTTTATAATTAAGAATCACCATCACCATTAAAAGTGGTACCAGTAAGAGCTATTTGATTTGAACATGTTTTCCTCATATTTGGATATCAAGATAGGTCAAGTTTGTATAGGTCAAGGTTGTATAGAGAATTTTCCAAGGAAAGAGAAATCCAGCGACTGTTTATCCTTTTTCAAATGTTGCGCATGTGTAACCTTCCCCTCGCCTACACAGCTTGCTAAGTAGAAACTCCTCCTCCCGCCTCCTCCTTATGCTAGAAATCCTGCTTGTTAACAGTGGGTGCGCGTTCAGAATTGCTGAACGAATTGCTGTTGAAGTTATCTGTCCAGAAATAATTTAGTGACCAATGCGGCAGTCTTTAGACCCTTCGTGCTTCAGTACTATCGCTGGAAGGAATCTCCAACAATCACCTTAGTTTGGCTTGGCTTCTTTTTTCTTCTTTCAGCGACCTCAAAAACGGACTTTCTTTTGTGTCTAACTGGTGGTGGATTCTTGTTTGCCATCGCAACAAACTTTATGCTAACTGCAAGAATGCTACAGTTGGAAAAAGCCGCTAAGAACCACTGCACTGGTTGAGTAAACAGTGTCTTGCGTATGCGGAATGTGTGAGAGGCGTATGTAAAGCACGTAATCCCAGTGCGCCGGAAAGTCTGTTACGCTAGAAACGTAGGAAGTTTGACTGACAACCTAACAGCCAATAGATGATAAGCTAGCCTCTTTATCTATTACAAGGCTGATGCATTTCTATAATGCTATTTTGAACAAACAAACAAACAAACAAACAAAAAATCCTCCATACAATTTAAAAGTTCCTTTAAAGCTCCTATATTGCACAAATTTGACTTGTAGACATTAAAGCCCCAGTGTGTAGGATTCGTGGCGCATAGGTGGATGGTGCTATTGCACTTTCTGTTTTAGCTACGGCAGACCTCGAGGGTCACCCGGGCGCTACTGTATAAATAAAACGCGGTCCCGATTATTATTTTTTTCTTTTCTCATGAAAACACACATCACACATCCCGATCATGTACCATGACACTCTACACATCAAATGAAACCTTACAGTCTCCTCTTTTTGACTATGCAATTCATTTCCCTGCACAACAATCACTCCCCGAGCACATGGGGCTTTTATACGGAAAAGCACAAAACGAGGTTAGCTTATCTTAGAATGCTTTGCACAGGTCAAACTCTGTATTTCACCATAAACTTGCTCTTAATTTGTTCGTAAGGATCCAGCGAATAAAATCCAGTAAAACAGTTTAGTCCAAAACACGTGTTAGATCCATTACGACGTCTGATCCGGCAGCATGCTTGTGTTGTTTACCCAAAACCACGAGCCTTGCCGAAGGCGGAGCCCAAATGTCCTTCTGCGGCTCTCGTATTCAAAATGGCTGCCTCTATATGGGGAAGATCCCCCTTTTATGTGACTATATCTAAGTCCAAAAGAATACTTTGATTTCATGATGGAAGTGAAAAGGCTTGGAAAACACTGTATTTTTGAATGGGTATCTTCAATTTCAGTAATTAACGGGTAAAAATCTTACACACTGTCCCTTTAAAACATTTTTGTGCAGTAACCATCTGTGATTTTTTCATTCACATGTTTGAGTAAACCTTTATTATTTGTCTGTCTACATCTCCAATGCTCAAAATGCTCTGCTTCACCATGTGATGTCATGTACTGGTAGTTACCAGAGCTTCCTTTCACCTTTAGTTCAGTAGAGATTGGCAGTTCCAGAGTTGATAATATCCAAATGATTCTAATTCTAGTAAAGATGTTTAAAAACACATTGGAGCACTTCCTGTTTTAGTACATCACCTCACAAGGTGAAACAGAGTGTTTTCCACAGAGAGGGGTTTGTGTGTTAAACATTAATGAATGAAAAAACACAACTCCAGGTATGTTTGTGATGAGGAAACAACATTATAACATAGAATAGAAAATAGTAATAATAAGGGCCATTTTTAAATATCGTCCTCCAGTTAATCCAGTTATGATTTCAAAAGTTTTAATCTGAAACCCCATAAACATGTACCTTCTCCCTCAACTTCTTGAAAAAAAAAACACTGTCCAAAACACAGTATACATTTGTCTGGAGTTCTCTAAAAACACAACAGTTCTAATTTATCCACAGTGGGACAAACGTAGGAGTCAGTCACACTTGCAGCTCCGGGTGTGAAGTGCAAGGAACAGGAGGTACCACAGTGATGACAATAGACATAACTTTGTGTTATTCCACAGCTTAGGGCTTCCACTTTAATACACACTCTGCAGGGCTCTCAAGTCTCACGCTTTGAGAGTGTGACACACGCAATTCGACGTTATTAAAGACCGTGACACGTGCATACATGGATACGAGTGACCGCGTTTTTATGGGTGAGTCATATCAGATTATTTCTGCATCTATTTCGGCACTAAACCAGAACTAAACCAGAACTAAACCAGGACTAAACCGGGTCTAAACCAGAACTAAACCAGGACTAAACCAGGACTAAACCAGGACTAAACCGGGTCTAAACCAGGTCTAAACCGGGTCTAAACCAGGATTCAACTGGGACTAAACCAGGACTAAACCAGAACTAAACCAGGACTAAACCAGGACTAAACCAGGACTAAACCGGGTCTAAACCAGGTCTAAACCGGGTCTAAACCAGGATTCAACTGGGACTAAACCAGGACTAAACCAGAACTAAACCAGGACTAAACCAGATCTAAGCCAGGACTAAACCAGGTCTAAACCAGGACTAAACCAGGTCTAAACCAAGTCTAAACCAGGGCTAAACCAGACCTAAGCCAGGAATAAACCAGAACTAAACCAGGACTAAACCAGGTCAAAACCAGGACTAAACCAGATCTAAGCCAGGACTAAACCAGGTCTAAACCAGGACTAAACCAGATCTAAGCCAGGACTAAACCAGAACTAAACCAGATCTAAACCGGGTCTAAACCAGCACTAAACCAGGACTAAACCAGGTCTAAACTAGGACTAAACCAGGTCTAAACCAGGACTAAGCCAAGACTAAACCAAATCTAAACCGGGTCTAAACCAGGACTAAACTGGGACTAAACCAAAACTAAACCAGGTCTAAACCAAGACTAAGCCAGGACTAAAACAGGTCTAAAACAGGTCTAAACCAGGACTAAACCAGGACTAAACCAGGACTAAACCAAGACTGTGTGTGATAGCATATTATCCTGTGCATTATTGAGTGATAATATGGACTTTTAGTAATAAAAGCATTCTGCCCTGCCCTTCCACCCCCCCCCCCCCCACCCCCCCGGTTTCATTTTATAACTCGACATCTGCAGTTTTCAAAAAGGTCAGATTTAATGGCTGTTTTTACCTATTTTATTTTTTTCTCATCTCAAAATCTTTCAGTTGTCTTAAAGGAGAATTAATGTGTGTTTTTTTTACAATCTGAGCCTTATTTCGGTAATAAAACAAGTTGCTGTAAATTATGGATAAATCTCAGATTACAGGCCACTTTTGACTCAAACAAAAGTGTAGACTAAGACATTGAGCTTCTATGATTTGAAAAGTGCTAAAGTTTGTGTTATTTGGAGACCGCTCGGGGCATATATTACATGCTCGGGGCATTACGGCTATCGCAAATCTAAAACATCTCTGGAAGTGCTCCATATGACACCAAAGTGCTATGGGTGAGGAAAACAACTTGTTTTATTACCGAAATAAGGCTCAGATTGTAAAAAAACGTTAATTCTCCTTTAAGAACAGCTTTCTAATCATTACATTTTTAATCAGCCCGCAGGAGCCCGCAGGAGAAACGAGCACTACTGCGCATGTTCAATGGGCAAGGAGCCATCAGAAGTAGCTCACCGGGCTAGGCTAATCTGGAGACATCTGCCATTGAGCGTGGCCCATTGACTTGAATGGGAGGCCGTGTTTAGACCCCAGGGCTTGAGTTTAGCTCTAGCATGTGCTTGAATACTTGATGTTTGTAATTCCGATATCAGTACATGTAGTGAATGATTTATTTTAAATATGAATGATTTTGCTAAAGTATCTGAGCTTGGGAAAATTCTATTTGCTGATGATACAGTGGTACCTCACCTTACGAAATTAATTCGTTCCAGAAGTTTTGTAACGTGCATTTTTCGTAAGTTGAGTAGCTATTTCAATGGAAAAAGCGTGATTTGTTCCAAGGCCCCGATCCAAGTTTTTTTTTTTTTAGTGTAACATAACATTTTTTATAGTGTAACATTGTGTTCTGCGTTCTGATTGGTTTCTCAGACTGGATTTAAACTTTTCACACATTTGTCTCTCGTTTAAACACTCAAACTTTCATAGATTTTCAACAAAATTATTAATAGTGAAGTGTGTGTGTGTGGGGGGGGGAACTGCGCTCTGACATGTGTGATAGCGCAGCATGACCCGGCGCGGGGCTGACAGCAGGTCTAGACCTGGACTGGACCAGGACCAAACCAGGACTAAACCAGGACTAAACCAGGACTAAACCAGGACTAGACCAGGTGGATTAAAGCAGCGAGGAGGGGACTGCACGCAGTCTGAGCGCATGAACGCATGAACAAGACCCATGCAAGAGTCACAGGCTCCTCCAGGTTTAGTCCAGGTTTAGTCCTGGTTTAGTCCAGACCACCGCGGCTCCTCCTGGTTTAGTCCAGGTTTAGTCCTGGTTTAGTCCAGACCACCGCGGCTCCTCTAGACCTCCTCTAGACCTGGTCAGGTCTAGAGGAGGTCTAGACCACCGCAGCTCTTGCATGGGTCTTGTTCATGCGTTCATGCGCTCAGACTGCGTGCAGTCCCCTCCTCGCTGCTTTAATCCACCTGGTCTAGTCCTGGTCTAGTCCTGGTTTAGTCCAGGTTTAGGCCTGGTCCAGTCCTGGTTTAGTCCAGGTTTAGTCCTGGTCCAGTCCTGGTTTAGTCCAGGTCTAGACCTGCTGTCAGCTCCGCGCCGGGTCATGTGCGCTATCACACACGTGTCAGAGCGCAGTCTTCTCCCCCCTCCCCCCTCCCACTTCACTGTTAATACATTTTGTTGAAAATCTATGAAAGTTTGAGTGTTTAAACGAGAGACAAATGTGAGAAAAGTTTAAATCCAGTCTGAGAAAAGCGTATAATATGTGTGGCTGAGCGCGCATTATTTTTGAGATTTCGCATTTCGTAACTTGAATTTTCTTTCGTATCTAGAGACCAAAATTTACCGTAAAGGCGTTTCGTAACTTGAAATTTTCGTTTGTTGGGTCATCCATGGAGTGAAAGTAGAGTAAACAAAGAGCTAAAAAAAAAAAAGTAAAATATTGATTTGATTTAAATGGATTGATTCTTAATGATAATAAAATATATATATATATATTTAAAGATAAAAAGAAAAAAGACAACATAACATTAGAGATAGATGGGATACAGTTTAAGAGAGTAAGTGAAACTAAATTTTTAGGAGTCATGATTGATGAAGGTTTAAACTGGAGGTCCCGTATAAATTACACTAAAAGTAAAATTTCCAAAGCAATTGCTGTGCTGCATAAAGCAAAGTTCTCACTAAACAGTGCAGCATTATTAACCTTGTAGAACTCTATAATTGCACCATATCTGATGTTCTGTTGGAAATTTGGGGGTCAACAGTCATTATTTATTTTACAGAAAAAGGCTTTGAAAATTATCATCAACAATCATTATAGAGAGCATCCAACCCATTATTTGTTAAACTTAAAGTGTTGAAAATGCGTGGTAATGTTGAATTAAGTATCCTCAAAATAATGTATAAAGCAAAGTACAGAGTGTTACCTGTAAATATTCAAAACTATTTGAGATGAGAACAAGCCAATACAATTTAAAACGAACCAACATGTTTAAAAAACCCAGATTCAGAACCGAGGTTATGGAGCGAAGAGTCACTGTGAAAGGAGTTCATTTATGGAACAGTCTCGACAAAGAAATCAAAGGATCAAGTAAAATAACAGCATTTTTAAAAGACATAAAATCCAGTGTAATGTGTAGGTATGAAAAAGAAAACTACGTTGATTAATAATTGTGATTGAAATGGAATGCGTTGATGAAATGATTTACAGTCACTATCGGTGTTATTGTATTGTCTAGAAAGGGAAGAGGGGCAGATAACATAAGATTACTCTTCTTTCTGCTCCCTTTCATAACATTTTTTTGTATTGTTATCACACTGTTGATGTCTTTTTATACTTTATGAATGCAATAAACAAAACAAACAAACAAAAAAGCGCTATTTGGACACAAGGCCAAACTGCAGGTCAGATCTGTGCAGAGGCAAGCCAGCTCACACACAGCCATGCACATTTTTCCAAGTTATTTTGAAGCAATAACAAAAAAACGTGAATCAAATAAATGCAATACTGTGGAACATGCCAGGGAAAGTAATTACATCTCCAAGCATGGGTCAGAACCTGACAAGCGTACAATGTTTTTCAATCAAAGAAAAAAAAAAAAAAAATCAAAATATTATAGTCTTTGTAGTTTTGTGAAATTGTGAAATAGTCTCCAAATCATCAAGATAATGTTGTCCAAAAAATCCAAAGTGATTACAGTGTTGGGGACATGTGAACATAATCATATCTTTTTTCCGTTTGGAATAGAATTGTACCTGGATAAGGACGAAATAACGGAAATAAGCTTGCAAAATATTAATCACACTGCAATTTTGTGTTACAATTTATTTATTTATGATTTATTATGATTTATTTTCTGTTCAAAAATAACACTGGAATATTATGTAGCTGTAACTGCCTTTATTTTAGTTTTTCTGTTTCTGTACATTTTCTGTAAACATTTCTTTCATTAATTAAACATTAAACTGTTGCTTTTGTACAGAACTGCTTTTCAAGTGGATTCTAAACACAGATGGGTTTTCTAAAATATACCAAAAAGATACCATTAGCCTACTTCAAAGAATTAGTATTTAAACAGACTGAGAGGAATGTGAATAGTGTGAAAGGATCGACCAAAGAAATGAGGAAAACGACATCATATCTGAAGAAACACAAATGTTCAAAGAATTTTTTTTTTTTTAAAGGGACAGTGTGTAAGATTTTTACCCGTTAATTACTGAAATTGAAGATACCCATTCAAAAATACATTGTTTTCCAAGCCTTTTCACTTCCATCATGAAATCAAAGTATTCTTTTGGACTTAGATATAGTCACATAAAAGGGGGATCTTCCCCATGCAGAGGCAGCCATTTTGAATACGAGAGCCGCAGAAGGACATTTGGCCTCCGCCTTCGCCTTCGGCAAGGCTCGTGGTTTTGGGTAAGTGTCCGTGCACTCTGGAAAATTCCAGTCCCTTCTGGATTAAAACAGAATATAGACGCTGGTCAGGCAACACAGATTGGGCACTGCAGTTTTCTAATGCAAACTTGTTTCTTCTATTATTCATTCATCTTCTTCCGCTTTTTCCATTTTCTGGGTCACAGGGGCAGCAGTCCAAGCAGTGTATGACACTGGGGAAAAGTTGGGGTTAAGTGTCTTGCCCAAGGACACAACGGCAGCGCTCATCTGTGTGAGCTGGGATTCGAACCATCAACCCCTGGATCACTAGAGAAACGCTCTACCAACTGAGCTACTGCTGCCCCTGTTTCATCTATTAAAAAAATCTTCCTCCTTATCTTGCTCTGTCTGATGTCTAATTTCTCTGGTCTCGTCATTTTTCGTAATTTTTCTCCTGTTGGAACAGATTTTTGAAATCCTAAATCATGAATTGGAGCTGGTCCCACAACGCTATTGGCATATTTTTTCACGGAGGAGCGCCGGTCTGGAGAGCCGGACAGTCCCAAGGGAACTCGCTGCTAGATACACGACGCGTCGTGTGCCTGGCACCGCTGTTACTGAAGGACACGAAACGATTACTATTGGAATTTTGATGGCAGGACATCTGGATTGGCCTGGAGGATGTTTTTCTGACCCATCACTAATTGGAGCCGAGCGGATAAAAGAGCCCGAGCCGCCGGAGGTCATTTTACACGATAGTGGGTCTGTGGCGGTCTAGGGAGGACGAGATCTGAAGGGAAACACAGATTGAACTGAAACACCTAATTTGTGGAAATCTGTCTGGTACTGGATAACATCTCGGATAATGGATGTGGAACTGCGTGGAACAGCGGCTCAGTCTGCGTTCATTCATCATACGTGCCAGCGGGAGGATTGTGAGTCGCGCAGACCTGCTTGGTGGCATGAAGTTGGGGTGACTGGCAGAAACCAGGGTTCTGGCAAATTGTCTGTTCGCCTGGGTTCTAAAAATGTATTGATTATGCTAAATTTTCTCCTGAAATTGTGATGGACTTTGCTTTGTTTTGACTCTGCTTCTGCACAAACACGTCCAAGGTCACAGCTGGGGCCTTATCTTACACAGCACTCTACAAAACAAAAACAAGACATTCCATTCGGCTCACACTGACATTTTTCTGTAAAACACTCTGCCCTGTCTATTTAGTAAGTCTGCCTCTGCGTCAGTTTCCAATCAATTATTGATTTCCAATCTGACCCCCTCCCCCACCCTTCCTTCTGTTGCCAAAGAAAAAGATCACCGTATGTTTACCTCTCCAATTGTTTTTTTCTGTCATTACATGTTGTCATTACAAATTGTCTGCATCTTTTTTTTTTTCTACTCTGTTGTAACCAAGTTGGCGCCGCGAATGGCCGCCCTGGTGCTCGGAGTGTCTGTCCGCTCCAGGTATCGAAGCAAGTTCCTAATGTTGTGAACCTGTTCACTCATATGGCAATAAAAACCTTCCTGATTCCTGAAAAATTAAAACTTACTGATCCACGAGTATCATAGACTATAACTATATAGCAGACAGAGGCACGCTATGTCTTCTTTTCCGCCAATTGCTTGTTTCAGTGGAGATGTCTTTGCTTTGCCTGGAATTTTCTAAAGCACAACATTAAGCGTATTCATTTCCAAATAAAGAAGCGACGCTACAAAGCCAAGTTACAGGTCACGTATGTGGAGAGGCGACTACACTAAAGATAAGAATGTATGTTTTAAGGTCATTTTGAGCAATAAAAAATGTAATTTACTTGATATAACATAAATATGCTTTATGGCATTCTGTGTAACATTCCATACAAAGCAGCACCATCTCCATGAAGACCATAAAGTGGCGGACCCTCTACCTGAAAAGCTGCACAATACGACTTTAAGATTCACCAACACCTTTAAAATATTAAAACTGCCTCGCAAATCGCAGCAGGAAATTGAACCAAGATTACATCATACATAAGAGCAAAAACAACATTGAGAGAATTCTTAATTCAGGTGAAAAAAGTCGAGCAAAGCGTTAGTCTGAGATTAACACAGACCAATAATATTTTAGCAACAACTTCTAGTAAAACAGAATTGGACGGAAAGTAAATTATTAGCTTGACATGATTTGCAAGTCAGCTAATACCGTAAATCTACGCTAGCTACTTCTCAGCAGCCTTCCACAAATTCACCCGCGGCAACAATCACCATACATCTAATTGCGACTTGTCCACTCCAACACTTTAATTTCCTCGCACTTAATTTTAATGCATTTTTTAAGTTATTGGAGCATCCCCAGCCAAACTCATAATTACACCACCACTCCAGGGAATGCGTAGAGCAGCTAGCATTTTTTTTTTTTACCCCACATAAGATTTCCAAGCTCTCAAATAGATAAGACATAAAAAAATACTTGGCCCAGGTTTAATTTCACTGTTTAATGTTTAGGAATATACTCTTGAGATAAAACGTGGAGACCTGAGACATTAAATTGCGGATGGAGATGGTGCGGTGAGCGTATTGTTGGGTGTAATCTGGCGGAGGGGAGGTTATGTTATTTACCTGTTGTAATTGGCTTTCTAAAATGGCACTGGAGCTCACAGTCGTGCACACGCAGGCCTAATGAAGCCAGGGACGTGCCAGTGATGCCATTTCAGATAGAGACCGAGGGATGGAGGCACACTTAGCAAACGCACACAGAAAGGAGACAAAGTCTGAGCTAAAAGTCACTATGCTTACACAGAGGAGAACATCAGGGGGCCTAAACATTTAAGCACTTATTAAATTGAATATTATTGAACTACACAAAATATATCAATACAATTCCAATTTTTTAAGATCCCATGACATGGTACTTCTTGATGCTTTTATATGGCTCCTTAATGGTTCCCTAATACTGTAAATGAATCCTTCTTCAAAATCAACACTCAGTGCATGAGAAACAGAGATAAGATGAGAAAGAGTATTTTTTCTCTCTCTGAACAGGCCATTATGGGCGTTGTTGCTTGAATGCAAATGAGGAGAAAAGAGCTGGCCTATAGTAGAGGGTGGGGGCGTGGCCAAACTCTCCGCTCTCGGCTCTGAGCTCTCAGCTGATCCATTTCCTTGTTTTTGCACGGGGGGAGAGATGGGAAGCGTTCCATTGAAAAATAAACACATTTCCACATAAAATAAAATTAAACCACTGCTGTTCAAAGGTCCAGAGGCTCAGATAAAGGACTTCCAAGCCTAGAAACACTTGGACGTGCCTCCAGGCAAATAAAAAAAACGCATTTCACATTGCCTAGCGCATTCGCAGTCCAAACTCTCTGGGCGTGATTTACAGAGACGCTGAGTTCAGACAGACGGGGGTGGAACTGCATTTGCATTTCTATTTTCGATCTGACGTCAATAAGGTGCCTTGTTCAAAATCGCCCGTTTGAGCTCCGATTTTTTGTAACGCAGAAAAGGATCGCAAATGCTCAGTTTAGACATTTCGCAACTTTTAACCATGGGGGGGGGGGGCTAAACAGGGTAGGGGAGCTCACATTAACGTTCAAAAACCTCAGAAAGTGAAAATTTCATGCCATGGGACCTTTAAGGAATGCCCTCATCCTCCCAGTAGTGATAATCACTGTAGCCAAAGCAGCAGTAGTGGGAAACAGCTAAAAATATCATGAGGAAGTAACTTGAAATGACCTCCACATGCAAAATCAGTCCAGTTTTAGGGGCTGTCTGATCTGTTGTTCATTTCATTGCCATTTTTGGCAATGATTTGTTTTCTGATGTGTTTTCAAAGTGTTCCTTTAATTTTCTGGCTCCAAATTCGCTCCTGTAACAACTAGCATTCCGAGTTGCATTTGAGTGGAGCCGGACGCTGTGGGTGACGTCAAGCAGAAGGGCTTGGGGCTGACATTGACCAATCAGATTCTCCCTTTGCAGTTGATTGACAGACAGAAAACAGTGCTAGGGCATTGATTTTCTCATGGGCCTGTGCCGCTCCTGTGTAATAACGCCTCACTTTTCATAGTCATAGTCATAGTCATAGTTTGCTTTATTGTCGAAAAAACCATATGTACCTGTACATAGAGTAATTCGAAATTTCGTTTCCCTGCTAGCCAGGCAGGACAGTGATAGAGCGGCTAGGGGAGGGGCCGCTGCGCTTGTGCACGCCGCCGACTGGGAGATGCAGAGTGGAAAAGAGGCCATACAATCAATGACAATTATTCACAACATGTAAAAGTAACATACAGTGTTTTTTTCTTTGGCGACAAGGAGGAAGGGTGGGGCAAGGGAGCAGATCAGAAATCAAGGAAATTGATTGAAAACTGAAATAGAAGCATCCTAAAATCCTAAAAATAGACATCCTAAAAATAGACAGGGCAGTATTACTTAATACATGTGAGTGTGAGTCCAATAGTGTGTGCCAATGTTTTTGTAGAGTCTGAGATAAGCGGCAGCTGTCGGCCTTGGACGTGTTTGTGCAGAAGATGCAGTCAAAACAAAGAGTCCAGTTCAGTTGGATCACATTTTCCAGGAGAATTGATTACAAAAGGGGAATTTAACATAATAGATACATTTTAGAACCCAGGCGAACAGACAATTTTCCAGAACCCTAGTTTCTGTCAGGTCCCCACTTCCTGCAGGTCTGTGCGACTCGCAGTCCTCCCCCCGCACGTATGATAGTGAATATGGACTGAGCCGCTGTTCCCCACAGTTCCAAATCCATTTATCTGTGAATTATCTAGCGCCAGGAGGATCCCACAGATGGAAAACAGTTCATCTGTGTTTTCTCCTTCTGATGTTGCCCCCCCCCCGAGTTCACAGTTCCCCGTGAAATGACTGTCTGGCGGATCGGGACTCTTTTTATCCGCTCGGTTCCAATTAGTGATGGGTCAGAAAACATCCCCCAGGCCAATCCAGATGTCCTGCCATCAAGATTCCAATAGTGAATTGCTCCGTATCCGTTGGTAACAGCGGTGCCAGGCACACAACGCGTCCTTCGTGTATCAGGCAGCACGTTCCTTAGGACTAACCGGCTCTCCGGACCGGCGCTCCTCCGTGAAAAAAAATATGCAAATTGCGTAAGGACCACCACCAATTCATGATTTAAGCTTGGATTTAAAATGATTTGACAGCTAGCCTGATTTGCATTCCACTTTTGGTTGAGTTAAGAAAAAGAAATAATGAGAAGATGCTTTTGTTTGGGTTTTTGAATTAATAGTTTTAATTAAAAAAGAGGAGCTGTCTGTTTATATAGTTGTCCTGAAACAAAGAGAAAAGCATCTAAAAACACCTGCTACCATTAGCCAACAGTTTTTCAGTTAGTCACTCCAGAAATCAAACTTCTGTACAAGACCATGCATGTTTGCACTGATCACACACCTGAAAATGTGTTGTTTAAATACATTTTGTACTTGTCTTGAGTGTTCAGACTCTTAAAACTTGTTCAGAGAGTTATCACAGTAACTGCTGAACTTTCTGCCGTAGACATACTGTATGTACAACACCCCAGCGTGATGTCACTGCAAAATATCAGTTTGTTTTTCTAAGCTCCATGTGTACCTATGACTGTACCGCCAGGCACAGGTCCAACACCATCCTCAAGTTTGCTGACGACACCACCATCCTAGGCCTCATCACCAACAACGATGAGAGTGCCTACAGAGACGAGGTGAAATCACTGACCAGCTGGTGTCAGGAAAATAACCTCTCTCTGAACGTCAGCAAAACTAAGGAAATGATCGTGGACTTCAGGAGACAGCGTGTAGACCAGCATCCCCCCATCTCCATCAACAACGCTGAGGTGGAGCAGGTCAGCAGTTTTAAGTTCCTTGGGGTACACATCACTGAGGATCTGTCCTGGACACTACATACAGACACTGTGGTTAAGAAAGCCCGACAAAGACTCTACTTCCTGAGGAAGTTGAGGAAGTTTGGTATGAACACCAGCATCCTCACAAACTTCTACAGGTGCACCATCGAGAGCCTGCTGACGGGCTGCATCACAGTGTGGTATGGGAACTGCACCGCTCAGAGCCGCAAAGCACTACAGAGGGTGGTGCGAGCGGCAGAGGACATCACTGGCAGCAGTCTCCCCTCCATCCAGGACATTTACCACAGCAGGGGTCTGCGTAAGGCACGCAGCATCACTAAGGACCATACTCATCCGGCACAAGGACTCTTCTGTCTGCTACCCTCTGGTAGACGATACAGGAGCCTGCCAGCACGCACAAAAAGACTCAAAGACAGATATTACCCCCAAGCTGTCAGACTACTGAACTCTGGGTAATACTGGGTAATACTGAACTCTCAATAATACTGCACTAAACTACCTTTCATTATGCATAATTATGTTTACTGCTGCTGCTCTATATGAATATATCATGTCTGTCACTACCTCACTGTAAATTACTGTTACATGTGCAATATTTATACCACACTATGTGCAATACGAAATCCACATGCAACACCTACACCACACCATATTATGTGCAATCTGTGAAATACTTACACCTTATTTGATCTTGATTTAATCCTACCTGCACCTTGTACATTGTACCTTGTTTTTTTTATTACATATTTTATTATATTGTTTATTATATTGTTTATTATATTGTTTACCTCTTCCCCTGCACTTTACAACACTTTTTTTACCATGTACTATTATTACATGTTATTAGTACTTCTGACTATCTTAGCGAGTCAACGGTTCTTCTGATCCTAAGCATTTCATTGCATTGTTGACCTTGTGTTGATTCTGCATATGACAAATAAATAATCTTGAATCTTGAATCTATTAGAAACCTAGAGAGTCATGCAGATATAGGTCTAATGATACGTGAGGGAGATGCAATTTCAGATAGAGACCGGGGATGGAAGTGCACTTGTGCAAAACTGTGCAAACTCCTGCTCATTCAATCTATGCTAGATTGTTGACCAGTCTAGAGACACTCTCCAGCTCTATATCTGAACGAATCCTGCTGTATTGTGATTCTGAATTATACCTTGTTCAGGCCTGTATCTGTGTTTATACTCAGCTTATTTTCTATTAGAGAGTTCCCAGTTTTGGAGGATATTTAAGTTCACACAAAGACATATTCCTTAGCTGTTTGTCAGCCTGATTTGTGTTACCTGGGAGGACACTTTCTGTTTGTGAACTAAGAGTTATGTTTGGCTGTATTGTTTGTGTTGCATTAGAATCCAGTTTACCTGCATGATAATAAGTCAAGTAATGTACAGTACTGTATTTCCCTGTACAGTGGTACCTCACCTTACGAAATTAATTCGTTCCAGAAGTGGTTTCGTAACGTGAATTTTTCGTAAGTTGAGTAGCTATTTCAATGGAAAAGGCCTGATTCGTTCCAAGGTTGTTGTTTTTTTATAGTGTAACATTTTTTTTTATAGTGTAACATTGGTTCTGCGTCCTGATTGGCTAAGAGACTAGACCAGGACTAAACGTGGACTAAACCAGGTCTAGACCAGAACTAAACCAGGTCTAGACCAGGTCTAAACCTGGACTGGACCTGGACTAAACCAGGATTAAAGCGCAGCGTGCGGGTCTATTTCCTGGTTTTGTGCGGCTGGTTTGTGGCTCGGGCTCCAGAGGATGTGGTCCGGGCGCCGCGGTTCTATCTCGTGCTTGCAGTCCCGGTGCCGGTCGTGCAGACCAGGACTAGGGGTGCTCTTCGCGCGGTGCCGTGCTCCTCGCGCGGTGCCGTGCTCCTCGCGCGGTGCCGTGCTCCTCGCGCGGTGCCGTGCTCCTCGCGCGGTGCCGTGCTCCTCGCGCGGTGCCGTGCTCCTCGCGCGGTGCGTTCATGTCTCCGCGCTGCTTCCAGAGTCGTGTCTCCCTCCACGTTTCACTATTCAATACATTTTGTTGAAATTCTTGCGTGTTCGGCGCTAGAGCTAAGAGGCCGAGAAAGGTGCTTTTTGAGCGGGGATAACAGCGGGGCGTGCATCTGAGCGCTCATTATTAGAATTTTTGAGATTTCGTGTCGTAACTTGAATTTTCTTTCGTATCTAGAGACCAAAATTTAACGTGAGGGCGTTTCGTAACTTGGATTTTTCGTATGTAGGGTCTTTCGTAAGGTGAGGTACCACTGTATTTACAATTTTTAGGGATCTGTACTTTACATAAAAGAGCAACAACTTCTTCTTGGAACTACTTTTCTGGTGGAGGGTGTGTCAAATGCTTTTCTCCATGGAGAGGTTATTCCTTTGTCTGTAATGTTTAAACTTTTCGGTCTTCATGGAGACCAAACTAGACCAAGTTACAGGTCAGGTCTGTGGACAGGTGACCCAGTTCACTGTTGACTAAAACACCTTTAACGATACATTTAAATTAATGGTATACTGTTGGACATTCCATGGTGATGCAATAACATGACCATGGAAACAAGCTAGGTGACGGATACTCCACCAGAAAATTGCACAGTGTAATAATTTTTTCTTCAGCTGAACAAAATTCAAAAAATTCTTCTTTATTAGATCTCAAAATACTTTTACTCTTTAAGTGCATTTTTAACAGGTCCTTTAATAATTTTACATAAGTAGATTATTTCATGTAAGGTAGATCTATTTAATATCATACTGTGAAACATTTCAAGTAGAGCAGTGATGTATCTATGGAAACAAGCAGGTGACGGACCCACCCACAACCAAAAAGTTACACAATGGACCTTTTTAAATGACAAAAGTGAGTTCTTCATCCACCACTTGTCCTGTGTTTCCGTGATGCTGGCAGCTGGTCCGTACAAGCAAAATCTGTTTTTAATTAACTGCTTGCATCTGTGGAATTTATTTACCCATCTCAGAAGTAATTGGGGATTCACACAGTACGGTGGGTTGTGTTGTGTCGCCATGAGCTTAATTAAAATTACTTTAAAATTTACACAGAGGTCTCCATTGTCTCTGAGTAGTTCCTTATGGTGTCTCTGTAGGGCCTCCAGGGAACACAACAGCTAAGGGGTCATTTTGACATCTCAATACCTGCAGGCATGTAGCTTGGATGTTTCTTTTTCACAATGGTATTTAAAGGGTGTACAGTGGTACCTCACCTTACGAAAGACCCAACAAATGAAAATTCCAAGTTACGAAACAACTTCACGTTAAATTTTGATCTCTAGGTACAAAAGAAAATTCAAGATACGAAACGCGAAATCTCAAAAATTCAAATAATGCGCGCTCAGCCACACACATTATACGCTTTTCTCAGACTGGATTTAAACTTTTCTCACATTTGTCTCTCGTTTAAACACTCAAACTTTCATAGATTTTCAACAAAATGTATTAATAGTGAAGTGTGGGGGGAAGGAGGAGGGGGGAGAAGACTGCGTGCGGTAGAGATGCGCGGATGGGCTTTTTTTCCATCCGCAACCGCATGAAAAAAACATCATCCGTCCGCTATCCATTTGCACGCACGTTTTTTCAGGAATTTTCAAAACCGCGCCCATCCGTCATCCGCCAACTTATGTAGGCATTTTTAAAAATTTGGTCGTTCAACCGCCACCCGCCCGAATTTAATAAAAAATATAATTTTTCGTCACGTCATCCACCCGCTCCGCGGTTTAGCCGCGGTGCCCGCGGCTGTAACCGCCATCCGCGCATCTCTAGCGCGCGGACACATGTGTGATAGTGCAGCATAACCCGGCGCGGGGCTGTGAGCACGAGACCCGTGCCTCCTCTAAACCAGGTCTAAACCAGGTCTAAACCAGGATTAAACCACCGCGGCTGTTGCCTGCGTTTGTTCATGCGCTCAGACTGCCTGCGGTCCGGAGGGGAGGCACATCTCCTCCCCTCCTCCCTGCTCGCCTCAGCCATGACTCTTGAGGTACACCGGCAGAGCTAGCACGAAACCAGGAAATAGACCCGCACGCTGCGCTTTAATCCTGGTTTAGACCTGGTCTAGAGGAGGCTCGGTTTGAGCACGGGTCTCGTGCTCGCAGCCCCGCACCGGGTCATGCTGCGCTATCACCCACGTGTCGGCGCACACTTCTCCGCCCTCCCCCTTCCCCCCACGCACGCAGTCGCTGCTCGCCTCAGCCGTGACTCGTGAGGTACACCGGTGCTGCTGTTAATAGCAGAGCTAGCACGAAACCAGGAAATAAACCCGCACGCGGCGCTTTAATCCACCTGGTCTAGACCTGGTTTAGTCCACGTTTAGTCCTGGGTCTACAGTCTCTTAGCCAATCAGGACGCAGAACACAGTTTTTACACTATAAAAAAACGTTACACTATAAAAAATTAAAAAAAACTTGGATTGGGGCCTTGGAACGAATCAGGCTTTTTCCATTGAAATAGCTACTCAACTTACGAAAAATTCACGTTACGAAACCACTTCTGGAATGAATGAATTAATTAACA
This sequence comes from Paratrypauchen microcephalus, assembly GCA_036785185.1. Classification (NCBI taxonomy): domain Eukaryota; kingdom Metazoa; phylum Chordata; class Actinopteri; order Gobiiformes; family Gobiidae; genus Paratrypauchen; species Paratrypauchen microcephalus. Next base: position 1,728,343 of record JAVJIX010000096.1, read on the forward strand.
TTGATATAACATACCCGGAGTTGTGTTTTGTTTCATTCACACACATTTAACGCACACACTCTACATATTTAGGCTGAGTTCTTCTCTTTAAATGGAAAAGTCTGTTCTACCTTGTGATGTTGTGCAATAAAACAGGGGGTGCTTCACTGTGTTTTTAAACTCCATACGCCTTCACAAGAATCATTTGGATAATTTCAGCCATTCTCTACTGAACTAAAAGTAAAAGGTAGCTGTTAACTTAAACTACTATGTGACAGCGCAAAGTGGGACAGCATTTTGAGCTTTAGGCCCTGTCCTCACGACAACGTTTTTTGGTGGAAACGGAGAAGTTTGTGTTTATTTGGGCCTTTTGTCCACACGGTACCGGCATTTTGGGTGGGTGTAAACGGTGTTTTTTAAAGACAGGTTCCAGAGTGGAGAAATCTGAGAACGCTGGGGGTCGTGATTTCGGGCAAAACGCGACTTTTGGGAAAACGATGATGGCAGAGAAGCTCGTTTCGGGCTTCCATCGTGTGCATGGCATGCCACAATGTTTGGGGGCGATTGATGGGACCCCCGTTGAAATAAAGCAGCCATCATCCAATGCCACGGACTACAGCATTGTGTAACAACAGGTACTGGTTTATGGACGTAATTGTGAAGTGGCCTGGCAGTACGCACGATGCACGAGTGTTATCCAATTCAAAGCTAAACACGTATTTTAAAACTGGAAAGATCCCATCAATGAAAAGGCAGATAGTGGACAATGAGGAGCCCATACCAATTTGAGTGTGTTGTGTGCTGTAAATAAAGAAAAAGAGCAACCATTTCTTGTCTTTTTTATTGAATGAAAATTTACCTTTTACAAACAGGCACATGCAGTATCACACACAAAAATATATAAAAGCATTTCTGTTTTCTTTACACAAATTCACACAACTATATAGCTGCCCTTTTGTGATGGTCCCCGGTTGTATATTCTCGCTGAAAAGCCAACATAATGTCCGAGTATGCTTGGGTAGGACTCAGCGTAATGAAGTTGGCTTGATGTTTGACATTTGCTTGATATTCGTGGTTTAACATTCCAGTATTAAGATCCAAACAAGCATTTTGCCTAAATAACACGACCAAGATTAACGAGAGTTCTACTTGTTAATGTCTATCTAATAAAACCATAGCAAGTAATACTAACGCAGCTCCTATCGTCTGTTAGGGACCGTCAACAAATGATCTTCACGTTACTGGATGGAGTCACTGCTACATTGGTGGAGCACGGGGACGAAATAATTTTGCATTTGTTGACGGTCCCTAATATACACATATATGTATATGTATGTATGTATATATATATATATATATATATATATATATATATATATACAAGAGAAAGGACTTTATGCGCATGTGCTCTTTGCAGTATTGCGTATCTGGGGGCTCTGGCTGTTTCCTGTTTACAGCGCCACATATCGGTGTGGCATATGTATTACATTGTTTTCACTCAGCGCTCCGTTTTTGCCTGGATGCAAATATTTACTGATCCGACACGTGTGTGGACGCCTATTTTTTCCAACCCGCATAAAAAAAAAATTCTAGGAGTGTTGTCGTGTGGACGTAGCCTTAGAGATGTAGACAGACCAATAACAGAGTCAATTTTGCGTAATATAGGCCCTTGTAAATCTCCAGCATCAGTTTACAAAGAACACATTTGAAGAAAAAGTTATAAGCTGTGAAATAATTTTATAGATAGACCTTTATGTATTCTACATGGATATTACAAAAGAGTACAAAACTATAAAAGTGCATTTGAATAAAACATGACAGCTTTTATTTGACTAGAAGTTCCTGTTCTGAACCTGGTGGCTCCTGATAGTGACTGGTAAATGTTGAATGTGGTTTGTTTTATTGAAAGACTTTTGCTCCTACAGGACTGCAGAGGAGGAAGAGGAAAAAGAAGAGGAGGAGGAGCTGACACGAGGCTTTACGGGGGGCTCCAAGGGCTCTGCTGGGGCATGGGCATAGGGTCTGCTTCAATGATACTGCCATCGTTGAGATTTGTGTTCAGAATGAGCTGTACATGCTTTTTCACAGCAACATTTTGTCACAAATTCACTCCAAACATCTCGCTGAACTAAATAAAAAGTCTTTTCGTTTAACCTGCTCAAACTACCATTCATGGTTTGTTCTGAGGCACTTTGAACATTTTGGTTATTGCAAACAAACATTGACAAGCTCCAAGAACACTTTTTTATTGCAACTATAAATGGATTCTTGTGAGCTTTAAGCCATGTTAGAATGTGGTTACCTCCTCAAAAACACACCTGGAGTTGTTATTTTATTTATTTATTTTTTTTCATTCACAAATGTTTGAGTAATCCTTTATTATTAGTCTGTCTACATCCCCAAAGCTCAAAATGTTCTGTTCCACCTTGTGATGTCATAAAGCAATAGTTTTCGATTTAAAAGCTACCTTTTACCTTTGTACAAGACTGAAATCATCCAAATGATTCTAGTGAAGGTGTATGAGGTTTAAAAAGTACGCGTACTACTATTAAAGGAAAAGTAACGTTTTTTTTACAATCTGAGCCTTCTTTCGGCAATAAAACAAGTAGTTTTACTCACCCATAGCAGTTTGGTGTCAATTGGAGCAGTATCGCAGAACTTATATTGAGCCGTTCTGTTCTACTAATGATCCCGTATCCGTTAGCGTGAGTGCTCGGGGCACTGATTTGCGGTCTTCAAATAACACAAACTTTAGCACTTTTCAAATCACAGAAGATCGCTGTGTCAGGGTAGACTTTTAGTAGATTCCAAAACGGCCTGAAACCCGATATCGCAACAGAAAAGTAAAGTTCAGGTGTTAGCTTCTTTCGGACTAGCGGTGTTTACAAAACAGCTGAGTTCACGCATGTGCACTGTCCTCTCTGATGACGTCATCAAATGAAACTATAGCTGCATATCGGGTTTCAGGCCGTTTTGGAATCCACTAAAAGTCTACCCTGACACAGCGATCTTCTGTGATTTGAAAAGTGCTAAAGTTTGTGTTATTTGGACACCGCAAAGTAATGCCCCGAGCACTCACGCGAACGGATACGGGATCGTTAGTAGAACAGAACGGCTCAACATAACTTCTGCGATACTGCTCCAATTGACACCAAACTGCTATGGGTGAGTAAAACTACTTGTTTTATTGCCGAAAGAAGGCTCAGATTGTAAAAAAAACGTTAATTTTTCTTTAAGTGCGTACTTCCTGCAATAAACGCCACATGACATCACAAGGCAGAACAGAGATATTTATGTTTTAGAGAAGAACTAAGCTTAAATGCAGGTGTTTTGTGTGTGTGTGTGAGAGAGAGTGTGAGAGTGTATTTGAGTGTTATATGTGAGTGTGTGAGTTTGTGTAACTGCAAAAGCATTTAAGCCTAAATATACAGGATTCAACTCCAGGCATTTTTTAAGAGAACACATTAAAACATGTATTTGATGTAATTTCAACCTGCCAATCACGTTTTCTTGTTTGCTCCGCCAAAACTCCACGACGTCTGATTCGCCAGTAGGACAGTAAGTATAGAGCGAAGCGAAGGCCAAGCGCAGTTCTTGTTCATGTTTGGGGCCCGAACAATGGCGCTTCAATCGCGGAACATTTCAAATCATCACCAGCGCAGTCGTATCGGGGTATTTACTGCATAGATAATCGCTCCAAGAGTCCACGGTCCCTGCGTGCAACACAAAGTTGATTGGGCATCCGCTGGAATGTTGGTCGGGCTCCCTCCGCCTCACAGCGCGCTCCAAAACCAAGGTTTATCGATTATAATCTCAGTTTTATCATCGAATCAGACTCATGTTCTATGTGCGCGTATTCGCTTTAGCGTCTCGTCCGCGGCGTATGAATCCACTTAAAACGCGTAATTTGGCGAGAGACGTCACCTCACCATCGCTCCAGCGCAACCCGAGACCGATATTGCAGGTTTTAAAGCAAGAACTGGACATTGTTCCCTAAAAGGGACATATTTACGAAGCGCGGCGCGCCCCAGCCTCCGCGCCTCGGGGAGGAGGCGGTGCGCGGAGGCCGGGATTGGTGAGCTCAGGCCTCGGTTCTTTCTCTGTCGCTCCGCCAGTGTTTGGAGCGGAGAGGAATGCAGCGGGACTGACCCCGGTAAAATGCACAAGAATGCTGGAAATTGCATCTTAAAGGGCCCGTTTACACGAGAACGCTTACGGGTAAAAACGACAAAATATTTTATCAGAAGTAAACCAGGACTAAATCAGGACTAAACCAGGGCTAAACCAGGACTAAACCAGGTCTAAACCAGGTCTAAATCAGGACTAAACCAGGTCTAAACCAGGACTAAACCAGGTCTAAACCAGGACTAAACCAGATCTAAGCCAGGACTAAACCAGGTCTAAACCAGGACTAAACCAGATCTAAGACAGGACTAAACCAGAACTAAACCAGGACTAAACCAGGTCTAAACCAGGACTAAACCAGATCTAAGCCAGGACTAAACCAGGTCTAAACCAGGACTAAACCAGGTCTAAACCAGGTCTAAACCAGGGCTAAACCAGATCTAAGCCAGGAATAAACCAGAACTAAACCAGGACTAAACCAGGTCTAAACCAGGACTAAACCAGATCTAAGCCAGGACTAAACCAGATCTAAGCCAGGACTAAACCAGGTCTAAACCAGGACCAAACCAGATCTAAGCCAGGACTAAACCAGAACTAAACCAGGACTAAACCAGGTCTAAACCAGGACTAAACCAGATCTAAGCCAGGACTAAACCAGGTCTAAACCAGGACTAAACCAGACCTAAGCCAGGTCTAAACCAAGTCTAAACCAGGGCTAAACCAGACCTAAGCCAGGAATAAACCAGAACTAAACCAGGACTAAACCAGGTCAAAACCAGGACTAAACCAGATCTAAGCCAGGACTAAACCAGGTCTAAACCAGGACTAAACCAGATCTAAGCCAGGACTAAACCAGAACTAAACCAGGACTAAACCAGGTCTAAACCAGGACTAAACCAGATCTAAGCCAGGACTAAACCAAGTCTAAACCAGGACTAAACCAGGTCTAAACCAGGTCTAAACCAAGTCTAAACCAGGTCTAAACCAGATCTAAGCCTCCTGGTTTAGACCTGGTTTAGGTCTAAACCAGGTCTAAACCAGATCTAAGCCAGGACTAAACCAGGTCTAAACCAGGACTAAACCAGGTCTAAACCAGATCTAAGCCAGGACTAAACCAGGTCTAAACCAGGACTAAACCAGGACTAAACCAGGACTAAACCAGGACTAAACCAGATCTAAGCCAGATCTAAGCCAGGACTAAACCAGGTCTAAACCAGGACTAAACCAGGACTAAACCAGGTCTAAATCAGGACTAAACCAGGTCTAAACCAGGACTAAACCAGGTCTACAGTCACAACCTAAACAGAACCAGAACTGTACAATTTATAAACTAAACCAACTAAACTAGCGCCAAACATTTAGATTTGTAAACGTAAACCTTAAACATTTTAAACCTAATGTCAAAGTCAGTCCAATTACTCATTATTGGCAATGAAATAAAACTGTGCTAGTGTTAATCAAGTCAAAAGAAAAGTCAAAAAGGTTAAGAACCCCTGCATTAGAAGAAAAATGTTCCACATGAAAACTCCACACTATGCCCCACCAAAATTTTGAAATGCCCCCCCAATCTGTGCAGTGTAGATCCGGGCCTGGATAAAATGTGGCCCATATTCTATAATAATATATGTTGATATGTGATTTATGTGGGGGTGATATAAACTTGGAATACTGTGATATCATTGCGCACACACAATGTAGCTGGTTTTCTCTGTAGCCGGATTAACATGTTATGCAAAATAGTTAAGCTTTTTTTGCTGTTTTAAGTATATTGTTGTCCCCTCACCAAAAACATACCTGAAGTTGTATTTTGCTTTGTTCACACTTGTTTCCTGCAAAATCTGCTTCCACAAAAATATTCAGTTTTAATTCACGTGAGACACTACAGGCAAATTTATTTTTTTGTGTCACTTTGGTCTCTTGGCATACAAGCTTTCATGTGGAAACTACAAAAAACATTTCAGTCTTTATTGAATTTAAGCTTAAAGGGACAGTGTGTAAGATTTTTACCCTTTAATTACTGAAATTGAAGATACCCATTCAAAAATACAGTGTTTTCCAAGCCTTTTCACTTCCATCATGAAATCAAAGTATTTTTTTGGACTTAGATATAGTCACATAAAAGGGGGATCCATAGCTCCTCGGAAATTATGCAGTCTCACACACGACCCCGCTCAAAACTTGAGAGCCCTTAAGTGGCTTAAGTGTGCACTATGTAAATTTTTGGTTGGGGGTCCATCATCTGTTTGTTTCTATGGAGATGAATATGGATATGTTCCACAGTATGAAATTACATGTGGTTTTACGACTCAAAAATACCTAGAAAAACAAGCAGTCTGACTGTGAGTGGGTTGCTTCTCCACAGATCTGACAGATCTGTTTGGTCTCCATGAAGATAGAAAGGTTTAATGCCAAACTGTGAAACATTCCAGACAAAGCAATAACATCTCACTGGAGTAAATTATTGCTCATTTTCTCTTTTATACTGTAACAAAGTCACATTTTTGTGACTAGGATAGTTCAGTAGTCTCAGTGTTTTCTTTTCCATCTCCACTAAACACAAAAACCTGGATGTGGTGAACTGTGATGGCTGTCTTGATCTCTTAAGTGGTGTGGAGCTGTTTCCTGTTCATCTGCAGAGTCAGGTGGGGTGAGACTGGACTATGCTGGGGATGTTTATCTAACACTGAGCCTACTGTCTGCACTAACCTGTGGAGAGTCCAGCTCCACTCCCCTGGACACTACTGCATATGGGCCTGAGCGTGGGAGGAAACGGAAGACACGGTGACATAACAGACAGCAAATTTCACTCTTCAACTTCAGGTCTAGGAATTGTGTGAATTGTGATTAGTGTTTGCAACTACATATTGATTCTTTCACCGTGAATACTAAGAGAAGAGAGAATTTGGTTTTACTTTTTCAGACAAAGTACATTTTGTTAAAGTGGAACTAAACACAAAATGCTTTTTTTTTACTTAACTGTGTATATGGTGTTTTAATGCCATCTACTGTTCTAGGTCATTTTTTGGCAACATTAGTGCAAACTGGTCTGATTAGGTTCATTAGGTCTTCTATACTGATTAGAGGCTACCTTAAATTCTTATGTACAGACCTGGACAAGATTCAAGATTCAAGAGTAACGATTCAAGATTGTTTATTTGTCATATGCAGGATCAACACAAGGTCAACAATGCAATAAAATGATTAGGATCAGAAGAACCGTTGACTCGCTAAGATAGTCAAGAAGTAGTAATAGAATGCAATAATTGTAGATGGTAAAGTGTTGCAAAAAGTGCAGGGGAAAAGGTAAATATAATTAAAAATATATATACACTCAACAAAAATATAAACGCAACACTTTTGTTTTTGCTCCCATTTTTCCTGAGATGGACCCAAAGATCCAAAATTCACTCCAGATACACAACACTACCATTTCTCTCAAACATTGTTCACAAATCTGTCCAAATGTGTGACAGCGAGCACCTCTGCCCCGCCGAGACAATCCACCCCACCTCACAGGTGCGCCACATCAAGATGCCGATCCGACATCATGACCAGTGCACAGGTGCGCCCCAGACTGCCCACAATAAAAGGCCACCCCGAAATTTTTTTTGCTTTATTGGGGGTCTGGGGACTCAGAACCAGTCAGTATCTGGTGTGACCACCATTTGCCTCATGCAGTGCAACACATCTTCTTCGCATAGAGTTTATCAGATTGTCAGTTGTGGCCTGTGGAATGTTGGTCCACTCCTCTTCAAAGGCTGTTATGGACGAAGAACACAGGTGCATTTTATTGATGGCATTTTGAATGCACAGAGATACCGTGATGAGATCCTGAGGCCCATTGTTGTGCCATACATCCATGAACATCACCTCATGTTTCAGCAAGATAATGCACGGCCCCATGTTGCAAGGATCTGTACACAATTCTTGGAAGCTGAAAATGTCCCAGTTCTTGCATGGCCAGCATACTCACCGGACATGTCACCCATTGAGCATGTTTGGGATGTGCTTGACCGGCGTATACGACAGCGTGTACCAGCTCCCACTAATATCCAGCAACTTCGCACAGCCATTGAAGAGGAGTGGACCAACATTCCACAGGCCACAACTGACAATCTGATAAACTCTATGCGAAGAAGATGTGTTGCACTGCATGAGGCAAATGGTGGTCACACCAGATACTGACTGGTTCTGAGTCACCAGACCCCCAATAAAGCAAAAAAAGTGCACATTTCGGGGTGGCCTTTTATTGTGGGCAGTCTGGGGTGCACCTGTGCACTGGTCATGATGTCGGATCGGCATCTTGATGTGGCGCACCTGTGAGGTGGGGTGGATTGTCTCGGCGGGGCAGAGGTGCTCGCTGTCACACATTTGGACAGATTTGTGAACAATGTTTGAGAGAAATGGTAGTGTTGTGTATCTGGAGTGAATTTTGGATCTTTGGGTCCATCTCAGGAAAAATGGGAGCAAAAACAAAAGTGTTGCGTTTATATTTTTGTTGAGTATAATATTGTGTAGTATAAGTATTGCACGCAGGTTATTGCACAGGTTATTGCACAGGTAACAGTGGCATTTACAGTGAGGTAGTGACAAACATGATACATTCATATAGATCAGCTGCAGTAAACATATTTTGCATTACACAAAGTAGTTTAGTGCAGTATTATTGAAGGTCCCATGACATGGTACTTCTTGATGCTTTTATATGGCTCCTTAATGGTTCCCTAATACTGTAAATGAATCCTTCTTCAAAATCAACACTCAGTGCATGAGAAAGACACATACCACAGACATGGTAAAAAAATATCTCTCTGAACACGCCATTATGGGCGTTGTTGCTTGAATGCAAATGAGAATGACACAGATTAGAGGAGCGGGTGGGGGGGGCCAAATGCGCCGCTGGTTCCTTGTGCGCTGTGTGCTGGCCCCACTTCCGCCTTTTAAGCACGGAGGAAGAAAGGAGAGGCATTTCAATGAAAAAAACACATTTTCACAGAAAATAAAATTAAACCACTGCTGTTCAAAGGTCCAGAGGCTCAGATAAAGGACTTCCGAGCCTAGAAACACTCGCACGTGCCTCCAGGCAAATAAAAAAAACGCATTTCGCATTGCGTAGCTCCTTCGCAGTCCAAACTCTATGGGCGTGATTTACAGAGACGCTGAGTAGAGACACAGACGGGGGGTGGAGCTGCATTTTTCGATGTGACGTCACATAGTTGCCTTGTTCAGAATCGCCCGTTTGAGCTGTTTTTTTTCTAAAGCAGAAAAGGACCGCAAATGCTCAGTTTATACATTTTGCAACTTTTAGCCATGGGGGGGCTAAACAGGGTAGGGGAGCTCACATTAACGTTCAAAAACCTCAGAAAGTGAAAATTTCATGGCATGGGACCTTTGAGAGTTCAGTATTATTTAGAGTATTATCCAGAGTTCAGTAGTCTGACAGCTTGGGGGTAATATCTGTCTTTGAGTCTTTTTGTGCGTGCTGGCAGGCTCCTGTATCGTCTACCAGAGGGTAGCAGACGGAAGAGTCCTTGTGCCGGATGAGTATGGTCCTTAGTGATGCTGCGTGCCTTACGCAGACCCCTGCTGTGGTAAATGTCCTGGATGGAGGGGAGACTGCTGCCAGTGATATCCTCTGCCGCTCGCACCACCCTCTGTAGTGCTTTGCGGCTCTGAGCGGTGCAGTTCCCATACCACACTGTGATGCAGCCCGTCAGCAGGCTCTCGATGGTGCACCTGTAGAAGTTTGTGAGGATGCTGGTGTTCATACCAAACTTCCTCATCTTCCTCAGGAAGTAGAGTCTTTGTCGGGCTTTCTTAACCACAGTGTCTGTATGTAGTGTCCAGGACAGATCCTCAGTGATGTGTACCCCAAGGAACTTAAAACTGCTGACCTGCTCCACCTCAGCGTTGTTGATGGAGATGGGGGGATGCTGGTCTACACGCTGTCTCCTGAAGTTCACGATCATTTCCTTAGTTTTGCTGACGTTCAGAGAGAGGTTATTTTCCTGACACCAGCTGGTCAGTGATTTCACCTCATCTCTGTAGGCGCTCTCGTCGTTGTTGGTGATGAGGCTTAAGATGGTGGTGTCGTCGGCAAACTTGAGGATGATATTGGAGCTGTGCCTGGTGGTACAGTCGTAGGTGAACAGGGAGTACAGGAGAGGGCTGAGAACACAGCCCTGGGGTGCACTAGTGCTGAGGACACGTGTGGAGGAGAGGTGGCTGCCCATCCTCACCGCCTGTGGCCTGTTAATGAGGAAGTCCCATATCCAGCAGCAGATGGACGTCTCCAGGCCCTGGGCGGTGAGCTTAGAGACCAGTTTGGAGGGGATTGTAGTGTTGAATGCCGAGTTGTAGTCAATGAAGAGCAATGGACAGGTACATTCTGCTTGTTCCTCTTCTGTGTCAGTGATGTTGCTGTGACATGCCTGCTCATCTGATTTAAACAGATTTAGGCACTGTCTTCTGACAAGGAGCTGCAGGGCAACAACGCTATCTGCAGTCTGACTTCTTCAGAACTCTATTCCATGTGTGAGTGAGTTGGTACGCCCCCTCATCCTGATTCACAGCCTGATGGGTGTGTTTCCACATTTCAGTGGCCTCTGTGAATAATAATCTTATGTACTTATTTCATATGTGGAGTTAATATGATTAACTGAGATTCAGGAGCATGACCACGCCTCAACTTCCTTGCCAGCTAACCACAGCTCAGCATGACCACGCCTTCAATTACCCAGAAGCCCTATTTATACAGCCTATCCCGACAACACCGTCTACATCAGCTCTCTTGAACCCCTCCCTCCCACCCCATATCTCTCGTCCAGCCATCAACCTAAAGACATCATCTTTTAAGGAGAGGGGTTCCGAATCTGCTGAGTGACCATTTTGGAGACCCCACCCTTAGTCTCCCCCCAGCTTCATCATCATCATAGTTGCTTTATTGTCAAAAACAATCATATGTACATGTACATAGAATGAATTCGAAATTTACTTTCCCCACTAACCAGGCAGGACAGCTTTTGCATCTACTCACCGTCAATCGTCAATAAAACTAGTGAATAAATGCTTGCTACATTTATTCTACATATAGACAAGTTGTTCGGTAACCCTGAATAACGAATACTGCTCTGTTTTAACATACAAACTGCAGACACTCCGGAACCTTCCCAGGGATGGATATTTTTTTCCCTGTATGTCACCCTTGTGCTGAGAATCCATGCTGTAACATCATTAAAGGTACTGTAGAACCATCTCCGTGCCTCTGTGCCTATTTTTTCTTTTTGCAAGAAACAACAGAAATCAACACCTCCCAGATCCAACAATGGTTAGATGTGCCTAAATCTAACACATGTACCCAAGCCACTTAGGTCATTTTCACACTGTCACTAGTTAGGTCGGAGCAGCTCCACTCATACTTTGGAGCGGGGCTGCCGAGTTTGGGCCAACCTACACAGTCCACGGTGACAGTAACAGAACTTGTAATAGGGTAAAAAAAAAAAAAAAAAGCACTCAGTATCATGTATATTTGTGTGAATAAGTACTGCAAAGTGGCTGTTAGGCACATTCATCTGACGTGGCAACTTGGATTATCTTCAGCAAGACCTCTCCTCCTGTCTCTCACCTTTCAGCGAAATTCACAGCTTTGAAGCCACAACAGGCCTACCTATGTGAATCATGTAGATTTGATGAGAAAAGAGACAGAGACTTTCTAATACGAGGAAACCAGTGAAGTGCAGTGAAGGTCATGGCTGGTGAGGCACTGACGTCATCACAATCAGATTTACAAATATGTAAACCAGGTGTCGGCAAGTAAATTTAACCCTGGGCCAGTTTCTCTCCCTGTAAGTGACTGGAGCTCGTAATATTTTAGATTTTCATTTACAATTATTATACATGTTTTAAGGCTGTAAACGCCTTAAAACACTGGAATGAATGTTTTCTCACATTTCTCTCTTGTTTAAACACTCAAACGTTCGTAGATTTTCAACAAAATGTATTAATAGTGAAGCGTGGGGGCTCCGCCGGGAGCCCTGCTGGACGCGCGAGGGGAGCGGAGACATGAGTCACTGGCTCCGCCGGAAGCACCGCGCTCATCCAACGGTACTGCCATGTCCCGGGACGCGACGCGCACCAACCCCTTGGAGAAGTGCGCGTGGTCAAATCCGTGACAGAGCAGCACGACCGGCGCAAGGCCCGGGGCTGCGAGCACGAGATCGAACCGCAGCGCCCGGACCATGCCTCCCCCTCAGGACCGCGTCCTCGCAACCCGAGCCACAAACCGAACACGCAAAAAAACGAATGCAAGAGCCACACGAAACCAGCAAAGAGCTGCACGGGGTGATTTAATCCTGGTTTAGACCTGGTCCAGTCCTAGTTTAGTCCAGGACCAGTCCAGGTTTAGTCCACGTTTAGTCCTGGTCTAGTCCTGGTCTAGTCCCGGTCCCCCCTGCATCCCCCATCTATCAATCGGCAAAGGTCTACAGTCTCTTAGCCAATCAGGACGCAGAACACAATGTTACACTTTTTAAAAAAATGTTACACTATAAAAAAAAATTAAAAATAAAATCCGCGAAACAGCGAGGCCGCGAACAGTGAACCGCAATACATGGTATACAGTCCAAACGTGCAATATTTTTTCCATACTCTTTTTCCATACTCTATTATTATTAATTATTTTATTATTACTTATTTTATTTTAGATAAGATAAGATAAGATAAGATAAGACTTTATTGATCTCACACAGGAGAAATTTACTTGTCACAGTAGCTCCAGGTAGGGACAGTTTGAACAAGAAGACAAGTGCATGCAGGCAAAAAAAAAGGCATAAAGATAGGTGATAATAATAATTAAAAAATAAGTAATAAATCGAATAATAATAATAGTAGTGATAATAATAAAAAACAGTGACAGGGAGAGTATTGAAAAAAATTGGAAAAACGATATTGCACGATAGGAGTATTGAAAAAAAACAACAACAATATTGCACATTGGGAAAACGATATTGCACGGTAGGACTATACAGTAGAATTATACAGTCTGATGGCGGTGGGGATGAAGGATCTGCGGTAGCGCTCCTTCTTGCACTGGGGGTGCCTCAGTCGGCTGCTAAAGGAGCTGCTCAGCTCCTCCACAGTCCGGTGCAGAGGGTGAGAGGTGTCGTCCTTAATGGACATGAATTTGGCCAGTACCCTCCTCTCAGCCACCTCCTCTACACGGTCCAGAGGACAGCCCAGGACAGAGCTGGCCCTCTTAACCAGCTTATTCAGTCTTTTTCTGTCCCGTTCTGTGCTGCTCGGGGCCCAGCAGACGACAGCATAGAGGAGAGCAGAGGCCACCACAGAGTCATAAAAAGTCTTGAGCAGAGGCCTGCTCACTCCAAAGGAACTCAGTCTCCTCAGGAGGTGGAGGCGACTTTGGCCCTTCTTGTACAGGGCGTCAGTGTTGTGGGACCAGTCCAGTTTATTGTTGAGGTGAACACCCAGGTACTTGAAACTGTCCACAGTCTCTATGTCCTGCCCCTGGATGTTCACCGGTGAGTGAGGTAGTGGTCTCCTCCTGAAGTCGATCACCAGCTCCTTTGTCTTACTGGTGTTAAGGCTCAGGTGGTTGCGCCCACACCAGTCCACAAAGTCACTGATGACCGAGCGGTACTCCAGCTCGTTCCCCTCTGACACACAGCCCACAATGGCCGAGTCGTCAGAGAACTTCTGGAGATGGCAGCTGTCCATGTTATATGTGAAGTCCGAGGTGTATATGGTGAAGAGGAAGGGTGAGAGGACAGTTCCCTGGGGAGCCCCAGTGCTGCAGACTACCACCTCTGACTCACAGCCGCGCAGCCGCACGTACTGTGGACGGTCAGTGAGGTAGTCGATGGTCCAGGCAGCGAGATGTCCATCAACTCCCGCATCCTCCAGCTTCCCCCGCAGCAGCGCCGGCCTGATGGTGTTGAAGGCGCTGGAGAAGTCAAAGAACATGACTCTCACAGCACTCCCGGCGGTCTCTAGGTGGGTGAGCGCCCGCTGCAGCAAGTAGATGACGGCGTCCTCTACTCCTACGTTTGGCTTGTAGGCAAACTGCAGCGGGTCCAGGGTGGGGCTCACCACAGAGCGGAGGTGGCTAAGGATCACCCTCTCCATGGTCTTCATGAGGTGGGAGGTCAAGGCGACTGGTCTGTAGTGGGCCGGTTCCCTGGCGTTTGTTGTTTTGGGAACCGGGACCACACAGGAGGTCTTCCACAGGACGGGGACCTTCTCCAGGCTGAGGCTCAGGTTGAACATGTAGCAGAGAACCTCACAGAGCTGGTCTGCACAGGTTCTCAGCAGCCTGGGGCAGATACCATCAGGACCTGTGGACTTCCTCTGGTTGAGCCGCCTAAGTTCCCTCCTCACCTCGTCTGGTGTGATGGAGAGGGGGAGAGGGGGGGGACTGGGGTGGACTGCAGGGGCTGGTGGAGGTGGGGGGTGGAGGGGGGCTGGTGCTGGGTTGGGTCCGTGTGAGGGGGAAGGGGGATGTGGCCACTGGCCCGGGGAGGTGTGAAGAGGAGGAGGGGGGAGTCGGCAGAGGGGCAAAGGGGGTGGGGGGCGAGTCAAACCTGTTGAAGTAACGGTTTAATTCGTCCGCCCAGCGCTGATCGCCATCAGCTGTCCCTCTGCCACTCTGTCCAAAACCAGACATGCTCCTCAGTCCTCTCCACACGCCCCGTACGTTGTTTTGGGCCAGCTGCTCCTCCATCTTCCTCCCATAGTCCTTTTTGGCCCGTCGGATCCTCCATTGAAGCTCCCTCTGGACCCTTTTCTGCTCCTCTCTGTCCCCTGAGTTGAAAGCCCTCTTCTTCTGGTTCAGGAGGGCTTTAAGCTCAGGGGTGACCCAGGGGTGGTTGTTGGAGAAGCACCGTACCCTCCTGGTTGGTACAGTGTTCTCCACGCAGAAGTTAATGTAGTCCGTAATGCAATGGGTCAGGCCGTTGATGTCATCTCCGTAAGAGCCGCTGAACATGTCCCAGTCAGTGTTCTGGAAACAGTCCCTCAGACTCTCACAGGCCTCCTGAGTCCAAAGCTTCACAGACCGCTTCTGCGCAGGTTCTCTTCGCACCCTGGGTGTGTATTGCGGGAGCAGGTAAACCAGACAGTGGTCTGAGCGTCCGAGCGGGGGGAGGGGGGCGGAGGTGTAAGCGTCTTTGATATTAGCGTAAAACAAGTCCAGAGTCTTATTGTCTCTCGTGGGGCACGTGATGTATTGCGTGAATGTAGGGAGAGTAGTGGATAGGGAAGTGTGGTTAAAGTCCCCCGTGATTAGAACGAGAGCACGCGGGTGGTCTGTCTGCAGTCTCGTCACTACAGTATGGAGCTGCTCGCATGCAGCCCCACCATCCGCCGATGGAGGAATATAAACACAAAGTACGATGACATGTGAATATTCTCGTGGCAAATAGTAGGGCCGCATACCCACAGCAAGAAGTTCGATGTCCCGGGAGCACAGCTGATCTTTCACATGTACGTTCCCGGGGTGACACCAGCGTTCATTAATAAAAACAAGCAGGCCACCTCCTCTTGTTTTTCCGCTTCCCAACACCGTCCGGTCCGCGCGCTTTGTGGTAAATCCATTCAGTGAAATGATATTGTCCGGTATATTCCCACTCAACCACGTCTCCGTAAAACATATGATGCTGCAGCTCCGGTATTCCCTCCGCTGCAGAGTCAGCGCAATCAGCTCCTCCGTCTTATTGCAGATGGACCGCACATTCCCCGTGATTACCGCAGGTAGATTCGGTAAACCCGGTCCTCGTTTCTTTCGTCCACCTCTGCATCCTCTTCTCTTCCTTCTCTGTATCTCCGCTGGTACTTCAGGTTTCCCGGCGTAGAGTAGAGAAGGCCCGCGTAGACTGAGCAGCTGATCGCGCGCATATGTGATGCGCTCCGTGGTTGAGTGTGATAGTCCCTTGCACATTTCCTTGTACGGATTTACAAAGTGCAGAAAAACACTACAGCTGACGGTAAAGCTGTAGTAAGAGTAGGATTCCCAGGTGCACAACTGCACCAGGTTTTACCTACTCTAAAGAAAAAACGAGAAAAACGCCTATTTACAGGTAAAAAGAGGAAAAAAAGGTAAGGTAGGGTCGGAGCTCTGTAACAGGCAGCCAGCCTCTCTGGCGCCATCTTGGAATTTATTCTTGCCTGCATGCACTTTCTTTCTTGTTCAAACTGTCCCTGCCTGGAGCTACTGTGGCAAGTAAATTTCTCCTATGTGAGATCAATAAAGTCTTATCTTTTTATGCCTGAATGACTAACGTGTCTCATGGTGCATGTTTGGGAGCAAATGATGCATGATGTATGTGGACAAGACTGAAGTAAAGTAAGCCTAACTAAATGTAGTGCACACTGGGGTCACATGAAAATGAAAAAGTAATCGACAAATCCACCCCAAACAACTTAAGGCTACAATTTCAGGCCACTGCAAGACATAACATGACATTTCAGAGGAAGGCAACAAACTGCAGCTGAAACTGTCAAGGTATGAAACAAATAGAGATCTGTACATAAGAAACTAATGCATAATTTAGTACAAACTAGATAATATTCCAGTAGTTGGTGACATAATGCAGCCTTGCCCAGTTTAGGAGCTCTGTTTGGAATGTGGTTCTAGGTAGAGGAACTGTTTCAACTCACTTTAAAGGGAGGGAATTTGTGTTTCAAATTTCTTAAACATGCTCTCCGTGTCTCTAGATATGAGGTAAACATGTATGAATCAAATACAGTGGTACCTCACCTTACGAATGACCCAACAAACGAAAATTTCAAGTTACGAAACGCCTTCACGGTAAATTTTGGTCTCTAGATACGAAAGAAAATTCAAGTTACGAAACGCGAAATCTCAAAAATTCAAATAATGCGCGCTCAGCCACACACATTATATGCTTTTCTCAGACTGGATTTAAACTTTTCTCACTTGTCTCTCGTTTAAACACTCAAACTTTCATAGATTTTCAACAAAATGTATTAATAGTGAAGTGTGGGGGGAAGGGGGAGGGGGGAGAAGACTGCGCTCTGACACGTGTGATAGCGCACATGACCCGGCGCGGAGCTGACAGCAGGTCTAGACCAAGGTCTAAACCTGGACTGGACCAGGTCTAAACCTGGACTAAACCAGGACTAGACCAGGTGGATTAAAGCAGCGAGGAGGGGACCACAGGCAGTCTGAGTGCATGAACGCATGAACGAGACCCATGCAAGAGCCGCGGTGGTCTAGACCTCCTCTAGACCTGACCAGGTCTAGAGGAGGTCTAGAGGAGCCGCGGTGGTCTGGACTAAACCAGGACTAAACCTGGACTAAACCTGCAGTTCTTGCATGGGTCTCATTCATGTGTTCATGCGCTCAGACTGCGTGCAGTCCCCTCCTCGCTGCTTTAATCCACCTGGTCTAGTCCTGGTTTAGTCCTGGTTTAGTCCAGGTTTAGTCCTTGTTTAGTCCAGGTTTAGTCCTGGTCCAGTCCAGGTTTAGACCTTGGTCTAGACCTGCTGTCAGCTCCGCGCCGGGTCATGCTGCGCTATCACACGTGTCAGAGCGCAGTCTTCTCCCCCCTCCCCCTTCCCCCCACACTTCACTGTTAATACATTTTGTTGAAAATCTATGAAAGTTTGAGTGTTTAAACGACAGACAAATGTGAGAAACACACAGAACACAATGTTACACTATAAAAAAAGTTACACTATAAAAAAAAAAAACTTGGATCGGGGCCTTGGAACGAATCAGGCTTTTTCCATTGAAATAGCTACTCAACTTACGAATTTTTCACGTTACGAAACCACTTCTGGAACGAATTAATTTCGTAAGGTGAGGTACCACTGTATAGCTTTTACTGATAACAACTGTGATGCTGATTTATTCTTAATTACAAACATTGTTTTGTTGGAGTGGTTGTACTTTTATCAGATGTAGTACATTTGAGTTGTAGTAAAATCATTCCAGGTCCTTTAAGTGACAGATAGAGGTTGTGGGTGCGATGCCACGAGCGGTGTGTGAGGTGATAATGGATGTCAGCTCAGGACTCTCCCATGAGATACTCTATGTCCTGGGTAGTACGCAGATACATTTTACTGGAGTAACTTTTTAATACACACACTTTTCTGATACCATATTTTTTCATCTCTGTATTGTACAATGTAACAGTACTCTTACTTGAGTAAAACGTGTACTCACTCTTCTTCTTCTTCTTCCACTTTGTGATGTCATGTAGTGGTAGTTTCCAAGTTGACAGCTACTTTTTCCCTTTTGTTCAGTCGAGATAGGAAATTCCAAGGCTGATATCATCCAAATGTTTCTAGTTAAGGTGTATGGAGTTGAAAAACACAGTGGATCACGTATTGTACATGTATCTGTATTACCACATGATGTCACAATGTGGATCAGAGTGTTTTCCTTTTGAGAGAAGGAAGGCAAAAAGTAGCTGTTGTCTTGGAAACTGCCACTACATGACAATACAGAGTGGAAAAGAGCATTTTGAGCTTTGGAGATGCACAAATAACAGGTGTGAATAAAACAAAACACAACTCCAGGTATGTTTTTGACAAGGAAATAGCATCATAACGTATAGCATTATATGGGCCCTTTAAGATATTATTTTGGCACTCAAATGTTTGTCTATTGCATTAATATTTTGGTATTACACCATACTCTTTAGTAGTTTCCACAAATTCTTTTTTACTCTTACTTGAGTAATTTCTTGAACCACTACTTTGTACTTCTACATGAGGTGTACTATTTAGAGGTAACATTTTTTTGCCTTCTCTACCCCCCTTTAGCCATCTGTCACTAAAAGTCCTGCAGTAGATTTATATTGTTTTGCTCAGGTTATTTTGATGATTGTGCAGTGGTCTGTAACAGATAGCAGTGGATACAGTAAGTTTCACTGTGCCCACTAAAATCAATCTTCCATAAGGACAATGACCCATGAAATAACAGGAGTTTACTGTCTCAAAGGCAAGCACTAGGTGGGTGGATATTGGATTGTACATGGTTTATTGTAATCTTTTTAGTTCAGTCATGCATCCTGACAGATAATATGAAAATGTTCAGATGATTAGGTTATTTCAAGTTTAAAGAAGATGCTTTTAACCATGTTCTTGTCTTTTCCCCTTCTCATATATGCTCCTGTAGTTGTTTTTGAAGTGATTTGTGCATGTTTGAGCAATCTTTAATCGCTCATTTTTAAAACGAAATGTCACTAAACATAGCGGCGCCTAAGTGGTTAAGCCTCGCCTGAAGTAGCGGCAACTTACACTAAAGCCTGAAGTCGTTCCACTAATGCATTTCAGCTGCGCCTCAGCGGCGCTAACTTCAGTCAGGCCTATCCAGTCCTGGCCTAGGTGCGTGCACGGGGGACGTAAGAAGCCGAGAACAAGCGACTGTCGAAAACGCGATCATGTCGAAGATTCGGGCTGATTATTTCAGCGCATCAGAACAGAAGTTGCTTTTGGAACTCTACAACACATTTGCAATAACCAAGGCGAGAGACATGGCGTGGCAGAAGATCGCAGAGCAATATGTTTTCACCATCAGTGTCAAGACATGTCCATGGGGGAGAGGATATTCTACGGTTTGGCACGTGGGAGATGCGGGTTCGATACTCAGGGAGAACAGTTGATGTCATAAAATGTTTATATTCATATTTGTATAGCAGTCTTGTCAGTTGTAATTTATTTTACTGTGTAAAAGTATTTGCTCCAACTTATACGTTAAATCTTTTCTTTGAGCAGGAATAATGTGAAGAGGACTGTTTTGCAGGTAAAGACAAAACATAAAAACATTTTGCAGAGTGGTAAGTAAGCTAATATTAATATTATTATTCAGTGAAATTAGCAATACTGTTGAAATGGTACCTTAACTTAATTTAAAATTTAATTTAAAATAGCTACCAAGCCACAGGAGGTGGGAGCCCCCCTCAAAACCTTTCACCTGCAGAGGAGCTGGCACTGGCCCTAAACCGGGGTCACCCACTGGTGGAGGTAACTGAAGGAGGGACCCCACCAAAGATCCTTCCTGCGAGTTCTCGTGAGGAGTATATTCAAGGTATTCTCTAGGCTACTGCTTGCCTCAGCTGTGATCCAAGCATTTGTATTTTTTAATAGTATGTTTGTGTTCTTGTTACTGAAGATGGCGGACACTTGCCTGACCTCACACCAGAATGTCATACCTAATGTCTTTTATTATTTTACGCCTATTGATGGAAATTGATAAATAGGATTTCATTAAAGAGGCTTGCACAGCATCTCTGAAGCAAATTTGTTGAATCATTGAAATGTTGCATCATGGAGTGTGCCTGTTATTTGGCTACATTTTGTTTTAAAAGTAAAGGTTTACCTTTAACTGTATTCTTTAATAGAGATGTCACATAAAATATAAAGTGTCAATGTCGTCAAGTGAGAGTGATGTTAGGCCCAGCTGATATAAGTTCTATGATGATATGAATAACTGTAGGTTAAATTTATTCACATTTGTGTAATGTGTGGCAAATGTAAATTCGTGAATATTTAACACATAATTGACTTGTGCATGAATACGTCAGTAACAGGAATCAAACCCATGATTCCCACGTGCTAGACAGAGTCCTTAACCATTCGGCCAAGGGCTTTCTCAATATCAGCTCTGGAATTCTTTTATCTGATAATGTCGTAAAGACACCAGTTTAAGAGAATATTTTAAATTAGTGGAAATTTGTCAAAACTGACCAAGAACGTAAGGTAATTTTTTTTTTTTTTTGGCTGATATTGTCACCCTTTCTTTCAGACAACACAAATAGTCATGCAGGAGGTGTGCGGAACTGTTTATTTGACTTCAGGTACATATTCTCTGTGACAAGGCCCGGACGACTGTTTTGCCACAGTAACTCAGCGGGGACTAATGTTAGCGAGAGTCATGAACTCTCACTAAAACTAGCGCGGACTGTCAAATAAAGCCGGGCTTTGCGCTTAGAATACCCCCCTGGTCCCTGGTGAGTGCCACAGAAGCTCATCTGTGTCAGGACACAGCAGAGCTGACGAAGCCTCTCGGATGAGCGGCGAAACGTTTTCGACCAAACAAACTTTGTCCAGTTGACAAATTGAATTTCTCCTTTTATCATTAATCTGTATCAACAGGCTGATACGCTAACGTGAGCGCAGTGATATGAGTCGACAGACACAATACGCGATTGCTAAGTTCGCTGCTGGATGTTTAGTTGACAACTGTTTGGGACGCAAATATATCACCTTTCGGACAAACGTTTTGTTTTGAGAATAAAAACAAGCTTTATTTCATGTTCCAGAGAAGTTACCGGACCTCCCTACCTGGGCTCCAGAAAGCGAGCCGAACCGGGATCAGCTGAGACTGTCAGAGGTAAGCCGGTGTCAACACACGGAACTTTTAGAAGAAAACCCATACAGATTAATTTTTTTTTTTTTTAAACGCACTATACCTTTAACATGGAAGTCAGAGGACTTGTTTCTTTTATTAAAGGTCCAGTGTGTAGGATTCGTGGCGCATAGGTGGATAGTGGCTATGCACTTCCCGTTTTAGCTACGGCAAACCTCGAGGGTCACCCGGACGCGCCGTAGCGGAGAGCTCGCGTACCCGCGCGCGCTCCCGTGCGCGCACCCGCCGCGCACCCGGCCGACAACAACGGTATTAATAAAACTCGGTCTCCCGTTCAGTTTTTTTTTCTTTTCGCATGAAAGCACACATTCCCGATCGTGAACCATGATAATCTACACATCAAATGAAACCTTACAGTCTCCTCTTTTTGACTATGCAATTCATTTCCCAGCACAACAATCACTCCCTGAGCACATGGGGCTTTTATACGAAAAGCACAAACCGGTTTGTTACTTAGCTTACCTTTGAAGGCTCTGCACAGGTCAAACTCTGTATTTCACCACAAGCTTGGTATCAATAGGTCCGTAAGGATCCAGCGAATAAAATCCAGTAAAACAATTTAGTCCAAAACATGTGTTAGATCCAATACGACGTGTCATACAGCAGCATGTTTACCCAAAAACCACGAGCCTCCCCCCACCCCACCCCTCTCCTTCTCTCCTTCTCTCTTGCGCAGCGCGCCGGAGCCGCCTGCTGCTTTGCCTCCGGTGCTACCACGAGCCTTGCCGAAGGCGAAGGCGGAGCCCAAATGTCCTTCTGCGGCTCTCGTATTCAAAATGGCTGCCTCTGCATGGGGAAGATCCCCCTTTTATGTGACTATATCTAAGTCCAAAAGAATACTTTGATTTCATGATGGAAGTGAAAAGGCTTGAAAAACAATGTATTTTTGAATGGGTATCTTCAATTTCAGTAATTAACGGGTAAAAATCTTACACACTGTCCCTTTAAGTTGTTTTAGATTAGGTATGCCATGGATTCTACCTGGACGACTGAGGGATTCTTCACACATCTGAGATTAATATTGTAAATTAAAATGTGCACATTATAACACAACATGTGTCATAGATTATAACTACAGTATATAGCAGACACAAACCCAATCTGTCTTTTTTAAAGGACACATATTATGCAAACTCAGATTTTCTGAGCCTTTAGTCATGTTATAACATTGTTCCCTGATCATACCTGGAGTTGTATTTATCTTAAGCCATGCTGGTTCACGTTCAAGTTCTTCACGGCTGAGCCTCAGAAATATGCAATTTGAATTTTCCCTGTTTTTAAGTCCAGAAAGCATCGGCAGACTCGTTTGAAGCTTCCTGTCATCAAATCACATTCATTCCTGCTTACATGATGCTTACATTAACTTTATATTAGTAAGTTGAGGCATGTTTAGCTAGTTTTTCTCCATGGTAATAATGTCTTCTGCCAGTAGAAAGCGAGCTGGCCATTATGTCCATTTATATATAGTCTATGGGCCACACACACACACGCTACAGCTCCTTTAAGACACAAGAGGGGTATTTTACTTTTATGAGCTGTGCATCCATCTCTCTAATGAAACTACTGCACATCACATCAGGTTTGTCATGTTGTTGCTAGTTTTGTATCATGTTTTTGTATATTTATGGAGAATTGTCGTGTGGGTGACATAGGCTTGTGGGGAGAGCATTAGACAGAATCTTACAGCTAACTGTAAGAAAGGTTTGAACAGGGCCCAGGAGAGATCACTAAATTACTCAAACACACATGGATGACATTTAAAACCCCTTCAGGCATGTTTTTGATGAGAGAACAACGTTATAACATGGTAGAAGCTTAAAGATCCCATGACATGGTACTTCTTGATGCTTTTATATGGCTCCTTAATGGTTCCCTAATACTGTAAATGAATCCTTCTTCAAAATCAACACTCAGTGCATGAGAAACAGAGATAAGATGAGAAAGAGTCATAAATATCTCTCTCAAACACTTTATTCTGGGCGTTGTTGCTTGAATGCAAATTGGGAGAAAAGAGCTGGCCTATAGTAGAGGGTGGGGGCGTGGCCAAACTCTCCGCTCTCAGCTGATCCATTTCCGTGTTTTTGCACGGGGGGAGAGATTTGAAGCATTCCATTGAAAAATAAACACATTTCCACATAAAATCAAATTAAACCACTGCTGTTCAAAGGTCCAGAGGCTCAGATAAAGGACTTCCGAGCCTAGAAACACTCGGATGTGCCTCCAGGCAAATAAAAAAACGCATTTCGCATTGCCTAGCGCATTCGCAGTCCAAACTCTCTGGGCGTGATTTACAGAGACGCTGAGTACAGACAGACGGGGGTGGAACTGCATTTGCATTTCTTTTTTCGATCTGACGTCAATAAGGTGCCTTGTTCAAAATCGCCCGTTTTGTAACGCAGAAAAGGATCGCAAATGCTCAGTTTAGACATTTCGCAACTTTTAACCATGGGGGGGGCTAAACAGGGTAGGGGAGCTCACATTAACGTTCAGAAACCTCAGAAAGTGAAAATTTCATGCCATGGGACCTTTAAAAAAAAAATCATCCTTGTATAATAATCTCTCTTTAAAGAACTCTACCCTGTCTGAAACTACATTGTGAAACCTGCATCAGTTTTATATGACAGCCCTGTCCCTGTACCTTTGTTTTACAGTTCCCTCCATCTA
Organism: Paratrypauchen microcephalus; assembly: GCA_036785185.1. Lineage (NCBI taxonomy): Eukaryota > Metazoa > Chordata > Actinopteri > Gobiiformes > Gobiidae > Paratrypauchen > Paratrypauchen microcephalus. The sequence continues at coordinate 1,752,521 of JAVJIX010000096.1, forward strand.
TCCCCTACCCCCCTCTCTTTCTTTCTCTCTCTCCTCCTCTCCATCTCTCCATCCCTCTGCCTACACCCCCATACGCGCCCACACATGCTGCAAATTACCATTTCGAGAAGAAAATACCAACAAAATCAGGACAAGGGAGTGCATTCACAGCCATCCTTCAAACACAACTTCTGACAGAATAGTGGATGAGTTTGAATCAAATGAGAGAGAAAAAAAAACGAAAGAAAAAACTAACTTTTTTTCTACTGTGTGCGCAGCATGTGCTTTCATGTGTGTTGCAAGCAAACAATAAGCAAGCCATTTCTGTATTCAGCTGCTTTATTAAAGGGAATAACAAGACAATTTTGTATTTGATCTATTCCGATGTTAATTGCGTCCTCTCCTTGCCTCGTATTCTTCTGAAATCATTGATGATAAACTTGGATGTGGAGCTGTTTTAAAATGGGAACGCGGTGATGTAATTTGTTTATTTAAAGGTTATTAACAATGTCATTTCAGAGAGCTGTGCCAAATGATGGGAGACAATTAGCCAGAGACAAGGAAGGAACACATTGTCGATGTGGAATATTATGGAGTAGGTGCAAGTGGATTTTCCGAGAATAGTTTTTATGCAATGCAAAAGTGGGCAGGGTAGAATCAATAGGATAAATAACATCACATTCGTAGGTGTTGCTATTGATAAATTGACAACGCATTAGGGCTTTTTTTTTTTTTAATAAATATTTTCATATTATACAAAAAAGCACATGACAAGTTATTATTTTTACATAATATAGAACCCAACCCACACAGAATAATAAAATAAATTATAGATATTATAATAAAAATAAACACCCACACACACACACCCACACACACACACCCACACACACACACGGTATTTATATCACAATTAGAGAATGATGAGGTACAACACAAATGCTATGGCAAGGGGGAGCCAGGATGCCAGGTCAGTTAACAGGGGAGTTAACATCAACTCCCCAACCAGAGATTAGGTACGAAGCCCCAATAAGTATCACGCTGAGTGAGGCAGCATCTGACCTGAAAGATAAGATCATGACCCAAATGAACACAAGAAAACCCCAACACCAGTTACAGAGGCTAAGTGAAGTACCATCTGAAAGTCTCCTAGAAGATGTGGGAGAGGGAAGGTAGTCCGCACAGAGGGGGTCTCACTCCCAGAAGGAACAATAACAGACATTGAGGACAGTTACAAGTACCTTGATATCCCACAAGCAAATGGCAACCTTGAAGAGGCAACAAGGAAAGGGGCTACGGCCAAATACCTGCAACGAGTAAGGCAAGTCCTAAGAAGTCAGCTCAATGGCAAGAACAAGGCACAGGCAATAAACAGCTATGCCCTGCCAGTGATCAGATACCCAGCAGGAGTCATAAGCTGGCCAAAGGAGGAAATACAGACCACAGACGTTAAGATACGAAAGCTACTGACCATGCATGGAGGGTTCCATCCCAAATCCAGCACCCTGAGACTGTACACGAGCCGGAAGGAAGGAGGCCGAGGACTAGTGAGTGTGGGAACCACTGTCCAGGATGAAACATCCAAAATCCATAAGTACATCAAGGACAAGGCCCCGACAGATGATGTGCTCAAGGAATGCCTCAGACAGTGGAGTGCAGAGGAAGAGGTGCTGGAGGGACCATCATGGCAGGACAAGCCCCTACATGGGGTGTACCACCGAAACATAACTGAAGTAGCTGATATCAAGAAATCCTACCAATGGCTGGAGAGGGCTGGTCTGAAGGACAGCACAGAGGCCCTCATCCTGTCTGCACAGGAGCAGGCCTTGAGCACCCGAGCAATAGAGGCCCAGATCTACCACACCAGACAAGACCCAAGGTATAGGCTGTGCAAAGAGGCTCCTGGGACAGCCCAGCACATAACTGCAGGGTGTAAGATGCTGGCAGGGAAAGCATACATGGAGCGACACAACCCAGTGGCGGGCATAGTGTACAGAAACATCTGTGCAGAGTACGGGCTGGAGACACCAAGGTCAAGGTGGGAAACACCTCTGAAGGTTGCAGAGAATGACTGAGCCAAGATCCTGTGGGACTTCCAGATACAGACTGACAGAATGGTGATGGCGAACCAACCAGACGTAGTGGTGGTGGATAAGCAACAGAACAGAGCCGTGGTGGTGGACATTGCAATACCAAGGGATGGTAACATCAGGAAAAAGGAACATGAGAAACTAGAGAAATACTCAAGGAAGAGCTGGAGAAGGCCTGGAAGGTGAAGGCATCAGTGGTGCCCGTGGTGATCGGAGCACTCGGGGCTGTAACCCCCAAACTGGAGGAGTGGTTACAGCAAATCCCAGGAAAAACCTCAGAAATCTCAGTCCAGCAAAGAGCAGTACTAGGAACAGCAAAGATACTGCACAGAACTCTCAAGCTGGATGAGGGTGAGAGACCAACCACTGTGGATGGTGAGGAACACACACACACACACACACACGACAACGACCTTACCTAAATTTTAATATCAAAATTCAACAGGCATATGGGGCGGTAGGACCCACATTTTGTTGTGTCCTTGCCCTTTTTGCAATGAGAGATATAAACGCCATTCTTAATGACTGGGGAAGGATTCCTGCTACAACAGATTCATTGTACATGTGGAAGCCCATCTGGCCAGAACTCTTACCAGACTGTAAAGACTTAATGGCAGTTCCCAGTTCTTCAATAGTTATTGGAGCTTCAAGAGTGTTATGCGATCCCTCACCTACCTGAGTGGAGGTATATTTAAATTGGAGAAGAAACAGTCAAATCAGGTTGCATATCATGGTCAGAGGTGTAGAGAGACCAGAAAAAAATCTTTAAAACTGTCATAAATTTTTTGCCATCATGTGTAAAACCTTGAGGCATATCAATTTTAGTAATGAGCCTGGAGGCTGAAAGTTGTTTTAGCTGCCTTATCTCCAAAATCGTAGCAAAGATGGTGGGACTTGATAACTTTTTTTTTTTCAGCCTCAGCAGACAACAGGATATCAAGCTTATTTATCACAAGAAGGAGCTCCTCAACAGGTCAGGTGTAGGGGCTGTGGCAAATGTTGCTTAAAGGTGTGAGATATGATGAATCATATCAGGTTTTGGTTTGCTAGCCTCTTTATTATTGTGAGATAAGTTCATCTGCCCCCTAAAAAAAGCTTTGAAAGCTTCCCTTAAAGGAAAAGTAACGTTTTTTACAATTTGAGCCTTATTTTGGTAATAAAACAAGTTGTTTTACTCACCCATATCACTTTGGTGTCATATGGAGCACTTCCAGAGATGTTTTAGATTAGCGTTAGGCTAACGCCGTTAGCCTAGCGCGACTTATAGCCATAGCTCGGGGCATTCCCCGAGCATGTAATATGCCCCGTGCGGGCTCCAAATAACACAAACTTTAGCACTTTTCAAATCATAGAAGCTCGATGTCTTTAGTCTACAATTTCGTTTGAATCAAAAGTGGCCTGTAATCCCAGATTTATCCATAGTTTACAGCTTTGCGTTCCATGTTTGGGTCCCGGGAGCTGAGAGCACAGTCCGCGCATGCGCACTGGCGTCCTCATCTACTCGAAACTATGGATGAATCTCGGATTACAGGCCACTTTTGACCAAAAAAAATCGTAGACTAAAGACATCGAGCTTTTATGATTTGAAAAGTGCTAAAGTTTGTGTTATTTGGAGCCCGCACGGGGCATATTACATGCTCAGGGAATGCCCCGAGCTATGGCTATAAGTCGCGCTAGGCTAACGGCGTTAGCCTAACGCTAATCTAAAACATCTCTGGAAATGCTCCATATGACACCAAAGTGATATGGGTGAGTAAAACAACTTGTTTTATTACCGAAATAAGGCTCAGATAGTAAAAAACGTTACTTTTCCTTTAAAGGTTGTATGGAGGAATTTCTTTGTTCAAATTGCCAAGGAAAGTTCAAAATAGCATTATAGAGATGCAGCAGTAATGCGGCATGTAATTATGATAATAATAATTTTTTTAAAAATCCATCAAACGGTGGGGCCAGCTAATCAAACTCCCTGTGTTTCTAGATGCTGTTTACTCAACCATTACAGCAGTTCTTAGCGGCTTTTTTGAACTAAAGCTTCCTCGCAGTTAGCACAAAGTTTGTTGCAATGGCAGGCAAGAATCCACCAGCCGCAAAAGAAAGTCTGTTTTTGAGGTCGCTGAAAGAAGAAGAGAAGGGAAAAAGGTGACACACATGGACAACATTTGAAAAAGGGCAAACAGTTGCAGTATTTCTCTTTCCTTGGAAAATCCTCTATACAACCTAAAATGTTCCAAATGAAATTTCATTGGATGCATTTATACACTGTAAACCCAAACAATTAAGAATTAAAACAACTGATGCAAATGGCCTAATTTTTTTTTTTAATTTTATAGTCACATTTTTTTAATTACTGTAAATTGAATAAGTATCACACAAAATCTTTAACTGCATTTAGTACTTAATTAAAAATAACAATTTTACATTGCTAAAAATATTTTATTTGTACAGAATTATATTTTTTAACTAATTATTACAGTGAACCCTCGCTGTATCGCGGTTCACTCTTCGCGGCCTCGCTGTTTCGCGGATTTTTTTTTCCAATTTTTTTTTTTTTTTTTTTCAATTTTTTTTATAGTGTAACTTTTTTTTTACAGTGTAACATTCTGTCCTGCGCCCTGATTAGCTAAGAGACTAGACCAGGACTAAACCAGGTCTAAAGCAGGTCTAAACCAGGACTAAACCAGGTCTAAACCAGGACTAAACCAGGTCTAGACCAGGGATGGTAGGGACAGAGTCTCAGATTTCCTTCACGAGAGCGCCTGGGTGACAGGAGGTGTGGCCTTTGTTTACTTGCACGAGCCATGGAAGAGAGTGCGAGCCGGACAAATGGAAGAGCCAAGAATCAACATGGAGCGTCCGGGGGAGCCGCAGCGGGGGGAGGACACTCGCGCGCACAGAGGAGACAGTGGCTCTTCCCCGTGAGAGGACGAGAGGACGAACCCAATACTCCACAATACTCCACAGCTCTGTGGAGTATTGGCGACGCATTGATAGCGGACTGATTTTGGAGCCGGGGTGAAATGCAACCAACTCTTGTGAGCGCAGGTTGGTCTTACCTGGTCTTGTGGTGCACAGAGGCGTCTGTTAGCGGTTTGGCACTGTTAGCAGTGGCTTGAGTCTTGCCCAAAATGATATCCAGGTCGCTTTCCACTCGACTTTCGCACATGGCATGGATATGTGGTACCAAAACAAACGCACGTGTCCGCGCGCACGTGCCCGCGCGCACGTGCCCGCGTGTCACGTGCCCCCGCCCCACTATTAATATATTTTAATGAAAATCTACAAAAGTTTGAGTGTTTAAACAAGAGAAAAATGTGAGAAAATGTTAATACCAGTCTCAGAAAGGTGTATAATGTGTCTGGTGAAGCGTTTTCAGCCTTAAAACATGTAGAATAATTGTAAAATATAAAATTGTCCTACTTCGCGGATTTCACTTATTGCGGGCTATTTCTGGAACCTAACCCCCGCGATAAACGAGGGTTCACTGTACATGAAATCAATAGTAATGATTAACTAAAAATGATAATTAAACTTAAATTATTTTTAGATAAATTGATACTAAAGATTTTAAATGATACTTGCACATATTTTTAACTTACAGTAATTTAAAAAAAAGTTAGGCAAGCATTTACCAATTATTTTTTTATTTAAATAAAAAAATTTAAAACATACTTCTTACAATATTCATTTAATATGCTGAATAAAAAGTGAAAAACATTTAAAATTATTATTTTTTAATTCTTTTATAACAATACAATTTAAAGATAAAATTAAAATAGCTGTATCTCCATTTCTAAAATGAACAGTGTAAAAGTGGCACCAACTGTGCACTTTTTTTTCACATTTTCCAACAGTTTTAACAGTGTTTTTAACATTTCAAAGGTTAAGATGTGCATTTTCTGAAGCCAAATGCCACTTTAAAGGAAAAGTAACGTTATTTTACAATCTGAGCCTTCTTTCGGTAATAAAACAAGTCGTTTGACTCACCCATAGCACGTTCGTGTCATTTGGAGCTGTTTGAAGAAAGTTATGTTGTAGCGTATCCGTTAGCATCCGTTAGCATTTGTATTCGGGGCATTACTTTGCGGTCTCCAAATAACACAAACTTTAGCACTTTTCAAATCATAGAAGCCCGATGTCTGAATGTAAGATTTTGTTTGAAGCAAAAGTGGCCTGTAATCCGAGGTTTATCCATAGTTTTCAGCTTTGCGTTTCATGTTTGGGTCCCGGGAGCTGAGAGCACAGTCCGCACATGCGCACTGGCCTCCTCATCTACTCGAAACTATGGCTAAATCTCGGATTACAGGCCACTTTTGCTTCAAACGAAATATTTCATTAAGACATCGGACTTCTATGATTTGAAAAGTGCTAAAGTTTGTGTTATTTGGACACCGCAAAGTAATGCCCCGAGCAAATGATACAGCACCATGTTAACGGATATGGGATCATTACTAGAACAGAACGGCTCAACATAAGTTCTGCGATACTGCTCCAATTGACAGAAAAATGCTATGGGTGAGTAAAACTACTTGTTTTATTGCCGAAAGAAGGCTCAGATTGTAAAAAAACGTTAATTTGCCTTTAAACATTCAATAAAAAACAATTAAAGTAAAATACAGGCAACACAATTTGCATGCTTATGGAACTAATAAAGTTTTCCATCATTTTAACATTGTGCCTCAAACTTTGTTGGCAGGTGAGCCTTTCTAGACTGCCAGGTCATTTTTAAAAGTCAGCAGCCTGGGGGGAAAGCTTGCCATCATCAAGTACTAGAAGTACTTTCTGCACAAACTCAAAAGTATTGCTGAGATGTTTTGGATTGTGAAGGTGTAAGGCATACATTAGTCCAAACATGGCCAGAAATGCTTCTGGGAAGTTAAAGTGATTACCTCTTCTCCCTCCAATATGATTGAAACTTCGTTCCCATAATTGATTCGGTTGGCTGCTCCATTGACTCTTGACAGAAGAGACACAGGTGCACTGGATACATGATCATGATCAAGCTCCTCCATGTCCTCCTGTAACAATCACACATCGGTATCACTGAAAAAGCCATGCTGATAAGTTCTTTCTTCTGAATATCAATGGTTTTATAATCACAACATGAAAGGTGAACACATACACACCAGAGAATTACTTAAAGGAATATTAACGTTTTTTTTACAACCTGAACCTTATTTCGGTAATAAAACAAGGTGATTTACTCACCCATAGTACTTTGGTGTCATTTGGAGCCTTTCCGGAGATTTTGCAGTTTAGCAATATCCATAACGTGAGTGCTCGGGGCAGGCGATTGCAGTCACCAAATAACACAAACTTTAGCACTTTTCAAATCACAGAAGCTCAATGTGTCACTCTACAGTTTCGCTTGAGTCAAAAGTGGCCTGTAACCTGATACCCAATTATAGTTTCATTAGATGACGTGATCATCGAGGACAGCGCGCATGCGTGCATTCACAGCTGATTTGCAGATAAACGCCTCTCAGAACTTTTCTGTTGCAAGTGAGACATGGCAGAAGATTCAGACTTTGAGAGTGAAGAGGAGTTATTTGAGTATGATGGCCGTCCCTATCGTTTTGAGCCTGAGTATACGGATGAGGAGGTATTAGAAAGAAGGAAGTGGAGACAGTTTGAGGAGGAGTGTGCCAGAGAAGAGCAAGCGACGGCCCGTCTATGAAAAAACAGTACCTGGTGGTGTTTATGTGGACATTGTATGTAGATGGCCACAGAGGAAGAATGCCTTTGCTGTCTCGAGTGGGATTTGAGGCCAGGAGATGAATGTCTGGGTGATGATAACAGAAATCTGTCTGTCAACTCTGGAGGATATTCGTGCCAACATTTTTTCGTGTTCCGAAGTTGAATTGGAGGAGCCAGCCAAAGCCTGCCGGACCACACGGGCAACTTTCAGTTGAGTAAGTAGCCAACACACAATTATTGTTTGTTTGCATTGAATTGGTTTGTTATGCCTATATAGTCATGATGACGCAATCTAATGAAACTATAGCTGGATATCGGGTTTCAGGCTGCTTTTGACTCAAGCGAAACTGTACAGTGACACATTGAGCTTCTGTGATTTGAAAAGTGCTAAAGTTTGTGTTATTTGGTGATCGCAACCATATGCCCCGAGCACTCACGTTATGGATATCGCTAAACTACAAAATCTCCGGAAAGGCTCCAGATGCACCAAAGTACAATGGGTGAGTAAATCACCTTGTTTTTATTACAGAAATAAGGTTCAGATTGTAATCAGAAATCGATCTGATGCTACTCAATAAGCAATGCTTATAACCACATTTAAATCGCTTGACAGTTAAGACTAATTTCTGTAAAACAGTCAATATTACATTTAATATGACTAAAAACTTGCTAAGTCTTTTCTAATTTTGGTGCTATAATTTCACTTCCTTACTTTTACTTGTCTAAATTACATATAATCTGTCAAATAAAAATAAAAGCCGACCCCCTTTATTTTCCTCAAATGTTTAAACTGCGTATGTTGGCTCTGCATTTTGGATGGAACTGATGACAGAGGGATTCCATTTAAGAACTCACTGGCCTTGTTCACATGCACCTTATCTTAGGGAACATTTAAATGTCATGCAAACCTTAAAAATCAATCAATATGTGTGTAATCAGAGGGGCCAAGAACAAAAATCTGATTTTGCTGTTTGTCATTTAAAACTAGAAATCTGATAATCAGATTTTTAGTGTATGTGAACACTGCTATTTCCTATTTTTTTTTAATAAACATTTTTGTACTTTTCTTCACAAACTGACACTTACTACTGATGCAAAATGTTTATGAATATTTACCACACTAAACCAAGTCCTATTTAGAAAAATGTATTAATCTGTCAAATCCACGTTAAATACGAAGTCATTGTTTACCAAGTATTATATATATCATTCAAATTAAAATAAGAATGAAAAATTTCTCTATACTTACAGTCAAATGTCGAATGTTGATTTTTAGACTTGTCCAATCAGTTGGGATGAAAAGGGGTTCACTGACAGACATCACTGTAAGATGTTGAAATGGGATTGACAAAGAAATGTACACAATTACTACACATGAACAGCCTGCAGATCACATTACTGGTTGACAAAAATAATGAAGATCATTCTTACATTATGTTCAGTACTGTATTTTTAGATTTCTTTGAATTGCAAAAAACAGAAAACCTGGACACAAACTGTCACATATGTTGTAAATAAATGCCAATATGCCTCAGAGCACAACCAAAAAAAGTTAAAATGAGTTTAAAACAGGTGTGCGCACATGTTTGGTTTGCAAACTACTTTAAGATTCAGCAAATGATCAAGATCTATCTATACATTTATATTATAGTAAATTGGAATTAAAACTGATTGTTTTACTGGGTTTAATAGGCCTAAGCTACTGATAAATATAGTTATAATATAGTTAAAAGGTCAAAAAGAAAATGCCAAATATTAAATATATTGAACTTACAATAACTTGACTGATCCCAGGTGATTCAGTAGAGCCTGAGGGGTTCACAGGTTCACTTGACCTAAGAACAGAAGGAACCCTGGACAAGCACAAGCAACACATATGTATCCATCCATCCATTTTCTTCCTCTTATCCGGGGCCGGGTCACGGGGCCAACAGTCTAAGCAGGGACTCCCAGACTTCCTTCACCCCGGACACTTCCTCCAGCTCCCCAAGGCGTTCCCAGGCCAGCCGGGAGACATAGTCCTTCCAGTGTGTCCTGAGTCTTCCCCAGGGCCTCCTCCCGGTGGGACATGCCCGGAACACCTCCCGAGGGAGGCGACCAGGAGGCATCCGAAACAGATGCCCGAGCCACCTCAGCTGGCTCCTCTCCACATGGAGAAGCAGCGGCTCTACTCTGAGCCCCTCCCGTGTGACTGAGCTCCTCACCCTATCTCTAAAGGAGCGCCCAGCCACTCTGCGGAGGAAACTCATTTCGGCCGCTTGTATCCGCGATCTCGTCCTTTCAGTCATTACCCAGAGCTCATGACCATAGGTGAGGGTAGGAACGTAGATTGACCGGTAAATTGAGAGCTTCGCCTTTTGGCTCAGCTCCCTCTTCACCACAACGGTCCGGTACAACGACCGCATCACTGCCGTCGCTGCACCGATCCGCCTGTCAATCTCACGCTCCATCCTCCCCTCACTCGTGAACAAGACCCCGAGATACTTGAACTCCTCCACTTGAGGCAAGTGGAAGAGGAGACACATATTTATAAAACTGCAAATTGTTTGATAATCTTAAAGGTACACTGTGTAGGATGGTGGCACATTGGTGGATGGTAAATATTGCAATTCCAGTTCTAGCTACGGCAGACTTTGAGGGTCACCCGGGCGCGACGTAACGCGGACAGCTCGGCGTACCCGGAGGTGGGTTCACCGGCAGCCGCGCCCGAACCGCGCGCACGCGAGAAGCGCACCCAGCGCTGTGCACGGGTGGGGGGAATCGGGAACCGGAGGGCGGAGGTCGGTCTGCACTTGGGGGGACGAAGGCGGAACCCGTGGTGCGGGGCCGCGCTGCGACAAAGCCCCAACCGCGGTAGGTACTATGTCGACTTCTCTCCGTGTCGAGAGTCCTTCTTCTTTTCCTCTTAGATGAAGGTGCTTCCTCCTGCGATGTATGTGCGGAGTAAGTGTGATCCGGCAACATGCTTGTTGTTGTTTATCCAAATGCGTACTATCTCGTTGTGTGAAATCCACGGGCCAGTGCCGACAGCGATAAAGAAAACGGCGAAGGTGGAGCCCAAAATACAGTATGTCCTTCTGTGGCTCTCGTAATTAAAATGGATGCCGCTACATGGGGAAGATCCCCCTTTTATGCAGGTGAAATCGACTATATCTAAGTCCAAAAGAATACTTTGATTTCATGATGGAAGTGAAAAGGCTTGGAAAACAATGTATTTTTGAATGGGTATCTTCAATTTCGGTAATTAACGGGTAAAAATGTTACACAGTGTACCTTTAATGCATTACAGATCAAATACACAAATGACAAATAAACACTTTGAGTAACTTTGAGTAAATGTTACTTGCAAATCACAACTTTACCTGTTCATTTGAGGGTGATCACATGGGATGTTCCAATATGAGTAGCTTTGCCCAGGAAAAAAAGAAAGAAAGATTTTATACACTTTTATGGTTTGAAACAGCATACGCCAACTAGTAGAAAATATTAAAAATGTTTTTCTCTTTGCAAGTATGTAGACCAATCTATTTGTTATGTGTAGGTTACACATTTTTTTCCTGAGGAGCGGTCCTGGTTTAGTGCTGGTTTAGACCCGGTTTAGATCTGGTTTAGTCCTGGCTTAGTTTTGGTTTAGACCTGGTTTAGACCCGGTTTAGATCTGGTTTAGTCTTGGCTTAGTCCTCGTTTAGTCCTGGTTTAGTGCTGGTTTAGACCCAGTTTAGATCTGGTTTAGTCTTGGCTTAGTCCTGGTTTAGACCTGGTTTAGTCCTTGCTTAGTCTTGGTTTAGACCTGGTTTAGTTTTGGTTAAGTCCTGGTTTAGTCCTGGTTTAGTCCCGGTTTAGTCCTGGTTTAGACCCGGTTTAGTCCTGGTTTAGTGCCGGGTTAGTCCCGGTTTAGTCCTGGTTTAGACCTGGTTTAGTCTTGGTTTAATCCTGGTTTAGTCCCAGTTGAATCCTGGTTTAGACCTGGTTTAGTCCTGGTTTAGTCCTGGTTTAGTCCTGGTTTAGACCTGGTTTAGTCCTGGTTTAGTTTTGGTTAAGTCCTGGTTTAGTCCTGGTTTAGTCCCGGTTTAGTCCTGGTTTAGACCCGGTTTAGTCCTGGTTTAGTGCCGGGTTAGTCCCGGTTTAGTCCTGGTTTAGACCTGGTTTAGTCTTGGTTTAATCCTGGTTTAGTCCCAGTTGAATCCTGGTTTAGACCTGGTTTAGTCCTGGTTTAGTCCTGGTTTAGTCCTGGTTTAGTCCTGGTTTAGTCCTGGTTTAGTTCTGGTTTAGACCCGGTTTAGTCCTGGTTTAGTCCTGGTTTAGTCCTGGTTTAGTCCTGGTTTAGTCCTGGTTTAGACCTGGTTTAGTCCTGGTTTAGTCCTGGTTTAGTCCTGGTTTAGTCCTGGTTTAGTTCTGGTTTAGTCCTGGTTTAGTCCTGGTTTAGTCCTGGTTTAGTTCTGGTTTAGTCCTGGTTTAGTTCTGGTTTAGTCCTGGTTTAGTCCTGGTTTAGTCCTGGTTTAGTCCTGGTTTAGTTCTGGTTTAGTTCTGGTTTAGTTCTGGTTTAGTCCTGGTTTAGTCCTGGTTTAGTTCTGGTTTAGTCCTGGTTTAGTTCTGGTTTAGTCCTGGTTTAGTTCTGGTTTAGTGCCGAAATAGATGCAGAAATAACCTGATATGACTCACCCATAAAAACGCGGTCACTTGTATCCATGTATGCACGTGTCACGGTCTTTAATTACCCGTAGATCCGAAGAAAAGGACATATCTCGAACTTATCCCGTGTCCCGAGACGAGAGTTCCTTCTTACGTAGCAAGTTAAGGATTCTTCTTCTCTTGGAAATGACGTGCCAGACGTGCAATATCCTCCTTTTCATGTTGATGCTTGTTGTTACTATTATCATTATTACTATTTTCCATTATTATTATTATTATTACATATTACTATTTGCACTATTTATTACTTACTTTATCCCCTCCCTGCCTGCATGCACTTTTTCCCTCCTGTCCAATTGTCCTGGAGCTACTGTGGCGAGTAAATTTCTCCTGTGTGAGATCAATAAAGTCTTATCTTATCTTATCTTATCTTATCTTAAATGCCGCGTAAACATTCACGCGGCTCACGCACAGCTGATCGGGGAACAGGCCGATCAGCTGTGAGCGATCGGCCTCACAGCTGATCGCTCAACTCGAGCACTGGTGTGCCAGTGACTTTTTTTCGCTGAAAACGCGCGGTGCCTGCATTAACTTACCGATTTTCTGGGCACAGAAGCGCTGTGAACAGTGGCTACAGTTTTGAATTGCTTTAAAAAATTTCAGCGTGAGAAATACCATGTGTGGTGTGTGAGCGTGTGAACACGTCGAATTGCGTGTGTCACACTCTCAAAGCGTGAGACTTGAGAGTCCTGTGGGTAGCCTCTCTGCAGAACTTATGTTAGAAGCAAGCTAACTAAGCTAGCTATGTAGTGCTGGCAATTATATGCTTGTGCACGTGTTGCAACTTATAATTAAAAATAAATCTAGCAATTGATTAGAGTAGGATCTAAGCTTTCGAAAGAGGTATAGCATGCTTCTACGTATCTTCATATGATCAGATTTTTTAAAATAAGTTTCCTGTAGATAGGCAATCTTGACCTCTAACGGGCAAGGTGCGAAAGAACCTAATTAATATTTGACGCCTTCCCTAACCCCCTGACATTCCTGCTCGCGAATATTACACCAGAACCTATAGGTGATGGCATATAAGTCTTTTAAATTAAAAGTAGCAACACAGTGGCATTTAAAGTGCTAAGAATGGCCCATTGAATGTAAGTCAAAACACCAAAATGAATCATGTATAATATAAAGAGAAAAAGTAGCATTAAAAAACACAGACACAGAAAATTAAATAAAATAAATCTCCCAAAAATCCCACCCCTGCACCTCCCCAACATACAGCTCTGGAAAAGAATAAGAGACCACTGCATTTTTTTCTGAAATCAGCATCTCTACATGTATTACAGCCATTCCATTCCAGCGTCTGTGGAATTCCAACACAAACACAAAGCTGAGCTACTTCAGTTCTTGCAGTGGAATAAAGTCACCCAAGAACAATGTGAAAGACTTGTGGAGAGCATGTCAAGACGCATGAAAACTGTGATTAAAAACCAAATATGGCCTGAAAACATGTCTTATTTTGACCATTTTCTGCAAATAAATGCTCTAAATGATTTTATATATATATATATATATATATATATATATATATATATATATATATATATATATATATATATATATATATGTTTTTTTTTTAATTTGGGGGAAACGTTGTCAGTAGTTTATAGATGCGTGAAAAGTCCCTCAGTCGTCCAGGTAGAATCCATGATAAAAGGAGAAGTTCAATTTGTCAACTGGACAAAGTTTGTTTGGTTGAAGACGTTTCGCCGCTCATCCGAGAGACTTCTTCAGTTCTGGTTCTAGTGCTGGTTGGTCCCTGTTTATATCTAGCTGCAGGGCGGAGCTCACTACACTGAAATCCTTCTGAAACTAGCTGCATTAGCTGAGATAGTTTCAGAAGGATTTCAGTGTAGTGATCTCCTCCCTGCAGCTAGATATAAACAGGGACCAACCAGCACTAGAACCAGAACTGACGAAGTCTCTCGGATGAGCGGCGAAACGTTTTCAACCAAACAAACTTTGTCCAGTTGACAAATTGAACTTCTCCTTTTATCGTAGTTTATAGACTCAAACAAAAATGTTCCTTTTGCCCAAACTCAGACCTATAAGTAGTAAAATCAGAAAAAACTGATAATTTTGCACTGGTCTCTTAAAGCTGTAGGTGCACAACCAATTCTGACAAACCCACCTGTTCACTCAAAACCAAAACTAACAATAACTATGCGCAAGCTCAGGTCATTACAGAATAAAGTAGTGCGGTGTATTCATTGTGTGTGTGTGTTCGGAGCCACGAGGGGGCAGCAACCGTTTATGGGAGTTCATCTTGTATTACGGCGGAGTGAGATCGTATGGGGAATGAGGAGCACATTAATAAAAAGGCTCCATGTGAATCTCTCAGAGTGTTGTTTATTTCGAGCCAACACAACATGGTCTCAGAAGCGGAGAGGAGAAGTCAACTGTGCAAGTGGCTAGCGACTATGAGTGAGGAAGCTCCAGAAGCAGTGGCTCAAATACAAGTGGCTCAAGTACAACCTGTGACAGCCGCGGTAGGAATGGTGGTTCCACACGCGGCAACTTTCGCCATCAAACCACCTGAACTCTTCGACTTTGCAAAACCCCAAGAGTGTGAAAATTGGGCAAGGTGTTTTGAACGCTTCAGAGTAGCAAGTAATCTGCACAACTCAACTGACAGTAACCAAGTGAACACGTTAATCTACTCTCAATAAGAGAGTTCAACAGCCCACAGAACCAGTTGATAACAGCTCTCCATGCACTTGCAGATAACTGTGACTATGGTGCTTCACGATGAACTTTTAAGAGATAGGCTAGTTGTGGGCCTCAAAGATTCATCGCTGTCAGAGAGAATGCAGCTTGACAAAGATCTTACCCTCACTAAAGCTATCACGAGGCCAAGACAATCAGAGGAAATAAAGTGACAACAAACTGACTTGAGAGGCATAGGGAGCACAAGTAAAATTACTTGTACAGTACATTTGAAAAAACCTAAGTCAAATAAGTTGAAAAACAAAGAACATAAACTTTTAGTTCCCAAAAAGCTCAGCAGACGAAACAAGAAACTTGAGAGCCCTGCTGTAAATGTTTGTCTAAAGAGCAAACTTAAACTACAAAGCAACTAATGAGAGTTATATAAATGAA
The DNA here is from genome assembly GCA_036785185.1 of Paratrypauchen microcephalus. Taxonomy (NCBI): domain Eukaryota; kingdom Metazoa; phylum Chordata; class Actinopteri; order Gobiiformes; family Gobiidae; genus Paratrypauchen; species Paratrypauchen microcephalus. The sequence goes on from JAVJIX010000096.1 coordinate 1,768,075, forward strand.
GTTATTACCTGATGGTTCTCAGTTTGTTCCTCGTGTTTCCTCGTGTTCAGTTATTGTCCTTATCACTGACAGGGCAGTGTGCGCTTAGCAGCTGAGACTACACTCTACAGTCTGCCCAACAACAGAACAATCTATTTTCTGATTGGCTGATTTTTTTCCGGGGAGCGGGACGGGGAGGAGGGGGGAGAGTTTTTTCGCTGAAAACGCGCGGTGCCTGCATAAACTGAGCCACACAGACAAATTTTCTGGGCACAAAAAAAACCAAAAAAAATCAGCATGAGAAATGCCATGTGTGGCGTGTGAGCGTGTGAACACGTCGAATTGCGTGTGTCACACTCTCAATGCGTGAGACTTGAGAGCCCTGGGTATCAGTGTACATGTACATATAAAGTTGAGCAGATCTCAGCAGTAAGAACTTTCCCTACATCTACATGTACTTATAATTGAAGATCAATCCTACAAACAGTAAAGTGGTAAGTTGACATGTGTGTTTGTTCCTGAATCATTGTAAATTTACTATATACATGAAGTTAATATGATTAACTGAAATTTGGGAGCAGGACCACGCCTCAACCACCTTCTCCTCCTCACCAGCAAATCACAGTTCTCCGTAACCACACCTCTAATTTCCCAGAGCTATTTATAGCCGCTCATCCCTTCATTCCATTTTGTCTCGGTTAACTCGACAGCTCTCGACCGCATCAGCTTGCTCGAGCCGGGCTGCTAACAACCCGTCACATTCAAACACCGACCTGTTACACGTTTCCTCGTTCCCTCCAGTTCGCGAATTCCTCATGCCATAATATCAAACCCATGTGGCCCCAGGTGCAATAATAATCCCATCACGCTGCTGTTTGCCAAAAATCTTCCAGAGGAGCACAGCCGAACAAACACTGTTGCATTAGCACAACTGAATGTTCAAGCTAAAAACAAACTATTTTGGCCAACTAAAAACTGTTGGTGTAATCTTTAGCCGTTTCCCAATTCAGAGAGTGCACGGTTCGGAGCGTGGTCTCAGGCTGCAGTCGAGGCGGTGCATACTCGCTCAGCCCTTAGTGCAGCCCGTGGACCGCATGGGCGTCTGCGAAATGGAACAGGTCCCGCCACAGCTCAATGAGCCAGGTGGTCTGCTCCTTGGTCCCTAAAGACAAAAATATTATTCTATTACTACTAGTAATACTTGGAATTGGGACATGGCTGTAGAATATCCAGCATTACAACAGCAAAGGAACCATAGAAGTGTAAGGAAAAAAGCATGTGAACGGTAATACAGGTGTCGTGAACTATGCCGTTACGGTTACTGTCACACATGTTTAGCGTAGTTTATGAAGAGTTTCATGTAGCATAGTTGTAGGTGAGGTGAACCAGTACACACATTTGATAGTGAAGTCGCAACTGTCACATGGTGATGTTGCTGGCGAGTCCATCTTTGTAGTCATATATCCTGCCGCACTGTGCATGCTGGGGCTTTTAAGTGTGCGAAGCGTGAATGTTTGCACGCTTGGTCCACACCCCGATTTCCACGGAAACGACTGCGGTGTTCGAACCGCGTGTTAACTGTGCATGGGACAAAAACAAAATGGGACAGCAGTTGTCGCGCCGGATGTGACGCACATCCCCTTCCAAAAACGCGCCGAACCATGCACTCGCTGAATTGGGAAACGGCTTTTGTTAGGTAGAAAAACTCAGGGACAGTTTTAGTTTGTCCAACATAAGTTGCGGTCGTTCTTTTTCAACTTCAGTGCAGTAGTTTGGCAAAAAAATCATACTGTATAGACTGTATAAAGAAGTGAACTAAAGGAGTGTGACATTACCCATAGCGCTCAGCTCCAGTCAAATGAAGTTTATTAGGCTAGCAGTTATAGATTACTTATTGAATAATACTGAATTGACTGTCAGCAACACATCTTAAAGGTACTATATTACACAATATTGATTCTTGTGAGCTTTAAGCCATGTCAGAAAGTTGTTACCTCCTCAAAAACATACCTGGAGTTGTGTTTTGTTTCATTCACACATGTTTTAATGTTGTAAACCTTTTCCAGTCTGTCTACATCTCCAAAGCTCAAAATGCTCTGTTCCACCTTGTGATGTCATGAAGTGGTAGTTTCCAAGTTAACTGCTACCTTTTACGTATCTTTCAGAGATGGACAATTCCAGGGCTGTACTTATCCAAATGATTCTCGTGTATGGAGTGTTTTCTGTTTGAGAGAAGAACTCAGCCTAAATATACAGGGTTGTGTGTGTGTTAAATGTGTGTGAATGAAACAAAACACAACTCCAGATGAGGAAACATTACAACATAGATCAGAAAATAGTGTAAATGAGGCACTTTTTAATAAGTTGGACAAAGACAATCATAGTGTTTCTTTTATAATACTAAAGAAAAAAAGATGGTTTTCACAATGCCCCAGATCTAAAATGCTATAGAGCCCCAGAATGTAGAAAATATATTGCCTCAGTAGAAAATTATTATGATTCTTTGTGCTCAGTTGCTAAAACCGAGTATATAAAATTCACTATGCCATTTATAAGGCCATTCAAGATGATAGGCCAGTCATAAAGTTGTTATGTCAAAACCAATACACCAATACAATTTCATGTTGAGTTGTATAACTGCAATAGGCCGCTTAGTAGGCTATTTATCACATCAGCAGATTGGACCACAACAAATAATAAGTCTAGCAAAACAGTGAAACATTAAAGGGCCCATACTATGCTGTTTTCTCATCTACGTAGTATCTACAAACAGACCTGGAGTTATGTTTCATTCACACATGTTTGACACAAAAATCCTTCATATTTAGGCATTCTTCTCTCAAACAGAAAACACTCTGTTCCACCTTTAAAAAAAAAAAACTTTTATTATTACAAGGTACATATTTTGACATCACAATAACATTCGCAAAACACTCAGAAGACACATCGGGGGATGGGGAGTGCAGAGGACCAAAGGGCTCGTTCCAGGTGCAGAAAGGGAGTCTGTGTTTTTAACTTCACGAGAATCATTTGGATTACTGCAGCCCTGGAATTTTCAGTCTGTATTGAACTAAAGGTAAGAGGTAGCTGTTAACTAGAAAACTACCGCTTCATGACATCAGAAGGTGGAACAGAGCATTTTGAGCTTTGAGGTTGTAAAGAGACTAATAATAAAGGGTTAGTCAGACATGTGCGAATGAACAAAACACAACACCAGGTATGTTTTTTGAGGAGGTAACACCATTCTAACCTGGCTTAAAGGGACAGTGTGTAAGATTTTTACCCGTTAATTACTGAAATTGAAGATACCCATTCAAGAATACATTGTTTTCCAAGCCTTTTCACTTCCATCATGAAATCAAAGTATTCTTTTGGACTTAGATATAGTCACATAAAAGGGGGATCTTCCCCATGCAGAGGCAGCCATTTTGAATACGAGAGCCGCAGAAGGACATTTGGGCTCCGCCTTCGCCTTCGGCAAGGCTCGTGGTTTTGGGTAAACAACACAAGCATGCTGCCGGATCAGACGTCGTAATGGATCTAACACGTGTTTTGGACTAAATTATTTTACTGGATTTTATTCGCTGGATCCTTACGGACAAATTGAGAGCAAGTTTATGGTGAGTTTGACCTGTGCAAAGCATTCTAAGATAAGCTAACCTCGTTTTGTGCTTTTCCGTATAAAAGCCCCATGTGCTCGGGGAGTGATTGTTGTGCAGGGAAATGAATTGCATAGTCAAAAAGAGGAGACTGTAAGGTTTCATTTGATGTGTAGAGTGTCATGGTACACGATCAGGAATGTGTGTTTTCATGAGAGAAAAAAAAAAAGAAAAAAAAACAGGACCGCGTTTTATTTATACAGTAGCGGTGCGTGGCTCGTGCGCGCGCCCGGGTGACCCTAAAGGTCTGCCGTAGCTAAAACAGAAAGTGCAATAGCACCATCCACCTATGCGCCACGAATCCTACACACTGGGGCTTTAAAGGTACAGTGTGTAGGATTCGTGGCGCATAGGTGGATGGTGCTATTCCACTTCCTCTTTTGGCTACGGCAGACCTCGAGGGTCACCCGGGCGCGCCGTAACGCAGACAGCTCGCGTACCCGCGCGCACCCGGCGCTGTGCGAGCTCTCGCCGACAACTACGGTATAAATAAAACGCGGTCCCGCTGTCACATTTTTTTTTTCTTTTCACATGAAAACACACATTCCCGATCATGTACCATGACACTCTACACATCAAATGAAACCTTACAGTCTCCTCTTTTTGACTATGCAATTCATTTCCCTGCAAAACAATCACTCCCCGAGCACATGGGGCTTTTATACGGAAAAGCACAAAACGAGGTTTGTTACTTAGCTTACCTTTGAAGGCTCTGGACAGGTCAAACTCTGTATTTCACCATAAACTTGGCCTCAATCTGTCCGTAAGGATCCAGCGAATAAAATCCAGTAAAACAATTTAGTCCAAAACACGTGTTAGATCCATTACGACGTGTGATACAGCAGCTTGTCTTGTTTACCCAAAACCACGAGGCTCCCCCCTCCCCTTCCCCGGCTCCGCTCTCCTTCTCTCCTTCTCTCCTCCGCTCCCTCAGGCAGCGCGGCTGAGCAGGCGCTAGCAGGAGCCGAGGCGAAGGATGAGCCCAAATGTCCTTCTGCGGCTCTCGTATTCAAAATGGCTGCCTCTGCATGGGGAAGATCCCCCTTTTATGTGACTATATCTAAGTCCAAAAGAATACTTTGATTTCATGATGGAAGTGAAAAGGCTTGGAAAACAATGTATTTTTGAATGGGTATCTTCAATTTCAGTAATTAACGGGTAAAAATCTTACACACTGTCCCTTTAAAGCTCAAAAGTGTAATGTAAGACCTTCAAAAATGACAGACATACCTGGAGCTGAGTTTTATTTCATTCACAAGGTTCACATGTATTAAAGATCCTCTTAAAAATGTTAAATCAGAAAGGTTTTATAGGGTTTGAAGTGGTCCAAAGCTATTCCTCGCTTACCTCATGCATTCAGTGCATCAGTTGCTAAATCAAGGTATGAACATTAATAGCAGCAAATCAGAATCAGAAAGTAAAAGTATCACATGAAAAAATCTGCTTAACCCTCGTGCACCCCTTTAAAAAATTGGTAAATATTTTTATGCAATTTTTATGCAAATTTGTGTTCAACTTTTTTATATCAATGTCTTCATTTACTTCTGCCCTAATAATACATACCAAATAATATATACTATTTTGAAATTTTATCCCCTTAAATTACATTTTTAAGCAAAAGTATCAAATTATGTGCATGGAAAATATATGTATTCTTCCAATTAATTTTGTTTGTGTTGGAATGATCAGAGGCTGGGGATGTTATAAAATACTGCCAGCACTGATTTTGATATTTTTTTTGTTTTCCCCAAAGCCCATTTTTAATAAATAATCCTAACTCTTGCATGACATGCTTTATTGATTTCTCTTTATTTGGGCTGATGAGTGCAAAAACAAACAAAAAATAATTTTACATGATGTAGTTTCTGATAAAATTATGTCCACATACGTATGATGACATTTGTTTTATGTTTTAATCATTTTGATGGAACACAGTAAAGTCACGATTGAATAATGATTTGCAAAAAAAATGTTTTAAGTGCCAGAACACAGTGATGGAATAATTATATATATTTTCAACTTTTGTGATTCTTTATTCTTTAGAAATGAAGTTTCAAATGTGTACGTGATTTGTGATTGTATGTTTTGAGTTGCAGAAATGTCAGATATCTGAGGGGAGATGTGAGCAGACAGCTTGGCTCCTCCACTATCTAAGAATGTCACTGTGATAGATGTCATATCTGGAATTATCTTACAAGTGTTTTTGTTTTAATGATTATGTTTTGTCGGCTGTCCTGCCACGTGTTTCACCCACCCCTTTTAGGGCAGGGCAGCGGGTGTAACTAGGGTGTGGAAAATGAATAAAAGCGCACGGAGAACGGCAGAGAACCAGAGCGCTCAGAGTGACTGTACCAGAGCACTTGTTATCTGGGTTTTTCTCTCTGATCGTTCTCCGCTTGCAAGTGAAAAAACTAATCTGTCTTGTCTTCATTTCCTTGTTTACAGGGGTAAACAATGTTGGGTTTACCAGCACCCATCAAATGGTCCTTCCAGAGCCGGATGTCAACACACCTGAAGACTCCAGGAGGTGAGGGAGACTCGGGAAAGACAGTGGCCAATGCATCTTAAGCCCTTACCGGCCGACTCTCAACCATCGCTTGGAGTCTGAGGGTTGACGACATACCGAAAGGAGGAAGACAACCAGACTCAAAAGAACTGAGTGAGTACGTCTAAGTTTAAACCGTGTGTGACTGAGGGTCATAGCACGTAGAAAAACCCTAAACAATCCTAGGCTCTATTAGGTAAAACGTGGACTAGTGTCCCTCTATCAGGTGGCGGTGAGTCACTGGCAGGTAGTAAAACACTGAAAGGAGTAGTATCCTTCTAACGGGTGACAGGTTAGTCACATACAGTTAGTAAATTACTGAAGGATGCGGTATCCCTTTATCAGGTAACAGGTTAGTTACTGGCTAGATAATAAAAGACCGTGAAAATCGTACTCAAAGGAATCTGTGTGAAAGTGTGTATGACTGGAATTACAGGCCGTTAACACTGTAATTCATATAAACTGTTCAGAGTAATACAGTAATGTATTGTAGATGCGATTTTTCCACCTGCTCATTGCACTGTGACAGGTTGAAGTGAAAAATACTACAATACAGGGGGTCCTCGGGTTACGACGTTGATCCGTTCTTAAGATGCGCCGTAACCCGAATTTCGTCGTAAGTCGGATTTTGACTTTGATCTTCCAACCAAAGCACCAATAACCTTTCCATCTCAATAATTAGACCACTACGCTGCTTGGTTATCACTGCCGCTTTCATAGGAGCAGATCAGAGCCCACATCAGGTACTTCCGCCCACATTGGGCACGCACACGAGGCCGTCTTCTCCGCCCTACAACCACAACAGAGCGTATTCTTCCGCCGTTCGCCGTTCGCGTTTGTTTACGTCGCTTACCACGCTAAACCGCGTAAGACAGAATGACGCGTAATATATATATTTTTTTTAATGGGGGCGCGTTCGTAACCACGAAACGTCGTAAGTCGAGACCGTCGTAACCCGAGGACCCCCTGTACTGATTATTACTGTCTGAACAAATCACATCCCAACCTATAGAGAATCCCCTCTGGACAAAATGGTTGGACCAAATTGATCGAAATGGGAAACAAACAGACAAAACTTCAGAGTAAGGATTATAAAAGTGTTGCGCAACAAAATAAAGACAAAATAAAATACGTAAAACTTTTCCTGAGTATAAAACAAAATGAAAAGCAATTGTGCCTCTTGGAACAATGTGGCCCATTTGAAGTGCTGCTAACAGGAGCAGGAAGACATATGCTTTTAACAAAGTAAAAATATTCTATATTGAACATTTTGAATATTCTATATTGAACATTTTTGCTCTAAACTGTCCACATATATGCGAAAGGCTTTGTAACAGTTGCAGTCTGCCTGTAAGCAGAGGAACACCTTACATGTAACACACAGCACCCGAGTTTTCCCTGAGCAGCCTTTTGCTCTGCAACGCACTACATTCTTTAGGTTTACCATTCCTCCTGCGGACTGAAACATGGGGCACTGCCTTGACTGGACGCCTTTTCCCTTAGACTAAAATGTCTTCATTATCTTCACACTCTGAAAAGTCAGAGTTCTCATTGTGATTCTATGCCAAGAAGCTCATGGCCACTTCCATATGAAATTCAAGGAACAGCATGATTTTCTTCTTTCGTATGCCACATGCAGTGCAGTCTTTGTGGTACAGTAGCCAGCTGTCTTGGCTAAAGCCAGATCTGTAAAGTGCATTATGATCCGCAGTGTCCATTTCTTTGTACGGCACTCATGACATAATAACTCAACCTTCTATCAACAAGGTCAACTCCAGCCATCTTGGAATTGTATTCATGGTCTTACTTGGAATACTTGTTTGCGAGATGGTCACATGCCATTTCAGTTTTTTATCAATGTACAGTTTTGTGTAGTCCAGTGGGATCCATTCCTCTCTGTTCTGCACAGTTTCATCCTCATGCACACACTGGGCCGGATTTGATGCTAGATGACAAGCCCTCCATCGCATTCCACGCCCTTTTTGGGGCTGATCTTGATGGCTTGGTCTTGGTGTTGTCTGTCCAGGGACATTTTTGAATTATCACCCTCTCCACCCTCCTGCTCTGTCCGAGAGCGACGTTTGGCAGTGCGTGATCTGGCAAAGTTGCTGGTTTTAAAGGGTTTGAAGTGGTCCAAAGTTATTCCTCGCTTATCTCATGCATTCAGTGCATCAGTTGCTGGTACAAAGTATAGTATGTATATTTAAAGGTCCCGTGGCATGAAATTTTCACTTTCTGAGGTTTTTGAACGTTAATGTGAGCTCCCCTACCCTGTTTAGCCCCCCCCCCTGAGCATTTGTGGTCCTTTTCTGCGTTTGAAAAAAAGACAGCCCAAACGGGCGATTCTGAACAAGGCTGGTTTCTGACGTCACACTCCAGGAAAAATGCAAATGTAGTTCCACCGCCCGTCTGTATTTCTCCCCACACTCTCTGTAACTCACGCCCAGAGAGTTTGGACCGCGAACGAGCTACGAAATGCGACATGCGTTTTTTTATTTGCCTGGAGGCACGTGAGAGTGTTTCCAGGCTCAGATGTCCTTTATCTGAGCCTCCGAACCTCTGAAACAGCAGTGGTTTCATTTTATTTTCTGTGGAAATGTGTTTATTTTTCAATGGAACGCTTCTTATTTCTTCCTGGAGCCAGCGCACAGCGCACCGCTAAAGAGGAAAGAGCGGAGAGTTTGGCCACGCCCCCACCCGCTGCACTGGCCTATCTCTGTCCTCCTCATTTGCATTCAAGCAACAACGCCCAGAATAAAGTGTTCCAGAGACATATTTTTGACTCTGACTGTGTTCATGGGTCTTTCTCATGCACTGAGTGTTGATTTTGAAGGATTCATTTACAGTATTAGGGAACCATTAAGGAGCCATATAAAAGCATCAAGAAGTACCATGTCATGGGACCTTTAAATAGACATAACTAACCTGCTAGCCATTGCGTCCAAATAGGAAGTGAGCATGAGCGCACTTTTTTTCCCCCTAAATCAAGATATGATCATTAATAGCAGAAAATCAGAATCAGAAAGTATCACATGAAAACTAACCTACTTAATCTACTTAACCCCCGTGTACCCCTTTAAAATAATCATCACACCTGTGGTCCTTAGTGACAAAAATGCACATGGAAAAAGAATACTAGAATATTTTAATGCAATACAGATTTGCGTTCAACTACATTGTAATGTTCAAAGTGTAGTGTTACTAACTTTAGTAAAATTTGACTTCCAAAGTAGACATTGAACACTTGCATAGATATCTGAACAAGAATTAGCCATGAAATTTGATTATTATTATTTTTATTTTTTTTACAATGGCGAGGTTCGTATCAGGAGTTGACGTCTGAACATTCAGATGTGTTGGCAGCCATCTTTAATCTAAACCAGAGGTCTTCAACAGGGGGGTCGCGACCCCTAGGGGGGTCGCGGAGGTACTGCAGGGGGGGTCGTGAAATCTTTTGATTTCACTTTAAAATAATATAATTTTATATTTTTTAGTGTAAAATACAGTATTAACCTGTGTATTATTTCCTTGTATTGGATGTACCATAACAGAGTAGCAATGTTTATACATGACACTAAGCTCAGTTTAATATAAAACACAATTCTATGCCGTATATATAGTAGGGGGTCTTTGGCCCAGTTCGCCATCTGTTTGGGGGTCCCTGGCCTGAAAAACTTTGAAGACCCCTGATCTAAACTATAATGTGTTATACTCTTCGGTCACCACTAAGTGGCAGTATAATGACCTCATATGGGGACACCAGGACCTTGTAGAGAAGAAAAAAAATAAAAAAAATTGTATTGTGGTTTAGAAAACCCAAAATGTGCTGTCCACATATGTCACGACACCAGATCGTCAGAGGTTAAATCCTTAAATGCCATTGTTTATTTTTTTCCTTATATCTTCCAATTTTAATTTGTTTATGTTGGGATTATCAGAGGCTAGGAATGTCATAAAATAATGCCAACACTGATTTTGACATTTTTTCTTTTTGCACAAAATGCTGTTTTCCCCTAAAGCATCATTGACTTCCATTATAACCGCACATTTTTTGCCTGCTTGACATAACACTAGGAAATCATAAATTCTGATTTTTTTACAGGTTTCTCCTGTTAAGAAAAGGTGTACTTTTCTATAGCGTTTTATGGGATGTACACTGATTGTGTATAGGAGGGTTCTGCGGGCATATAGTTGCCTGGGGTGGGTTGTGGGTCTGTGTGTGTGTGTGTGTGTGTGTGTGTGTGTGTGCGTGTGTGTGTGTGTGTGTGTGTGTACTTGGGTCTGTGTGGGGGGTGAAAATGTGTGAAAATGTAAATATTATCATGCTTGAAATGGTGGACCTAAAAATCATAGAATGAAATCTCCAACTCACAAAAAATTATGAACAAATCTGACAGGATAAAAACAAGTATCAAGTGAAATAAAATTGCAAACTCTTTTATGAGGGTTTTAAAGTGAGGTAGGGAGGAGCATGATCTCAGATGAAGGGAGGGCATTCCAAATAGTAGGGGTGTAAAGATTAACCGATCTGGAGCGGTTATCGGTCTGAGACCTGAGATCTGCGATCAGAGTGCACCAATCAACGGAGCCCGGATCGGTCCAAATGCACTACAAAAGGTCCGATGCATCGGATTTACGTTTGCTAGCTCCTGAGCGGTCTCTCTCATGGCGCAGAAGCTGCCCTGTGTGTTTGCGTTCCCTAAATCACGGGTTAGTAAGTGGGTGGTTCACTTACCTGGGGTTGAAGCTTATTGGCTGGTTAACTGTCAGTCATGCGAGCGGCGCGGGCTATTATGCTGAAGCGAGCAATGTTTGTATGTGCCTCGTCAGGACAGGAGATCTAAGCGCTACCGGTAAGATATGTTGTTTCCATTTATTGAGCTGTTGTTTAAGTTAATTTGGAGTGCTACCGCTATTTATGGACATGGTTCGTATGCGTGGTTAACTTTTGTGCCAGTGTTGTGTCGCGGTGATATCAGTCTGATGTTTCACTGAACTCAGTAGTTTCCATAGCAGCTATAGACCATATGTATGATACTAGCGTTTTTATTGTCACGGTTAGTGGATTTTAATTAGACAACATTCATGTATTGGCAATGCATATTTGATTTGGGCTAAAATTGACTTGGCTAATTTACTTTTGTGTGAAAATACAATGTATAATCAGAATTGGTACATTTCTGTATTTAGACACTTATGATTTGTGTTTATAGAAATGTACTTCACATGATTTTTGTCTCAAAGGAGACTGAGGTAATGATATGAGATGGAGAGAAAGTATTAGTTATTCAGTGTTAAGAGCTTTCTCTGATTTTCTTTTTTGTTAAGAAAAGTTAATTATAGGCATAAAAAAGACATGTTGGATATAACATGCTAGTGTTTTCTATAACTGCCTAGTAATATCTATCTTCTTGTCAGTGATATCTTGCACTTTTACAGTTACTGAAACTCATGAGTGACTCAAGCACTAATCATTCAGATTCATTTTGATTTTGCCTTTAATGGGCAACTTGCTTGTTTTATAACGTCTTTTTTATTTTTGATATCTAACCTTATTGTTTTGTGTTGCTTGAGGGAAGGAATGTGTTGTATTTTAAGTATGAGCAGAGTTTTTCAGTCGGCCTGGTGTATTGTCTGTTGGACACTAAATAAACAAAAGGATACTATTTTGAAATTTCATTTCTGTTTCTCTCTTTTTCTTCTCAATAACTTTAAAGCACTCGGGAGTAAAGTTGTCAATTTGTATTGAATCGAAATTAACCGAACCGGATCGGATTGAATCGAATCGAATCGTACTGGATCGTTTACTAATTTTATGAATCGTCCCTGAATCGAATCGTAGCCTGTGAATCAAGATTCGAATCGAACCGTTTTGTGAGTGAAAGATTCACACCCCTACCAAATAGAGTAAACAATGACAGACATACACTAAATGTACACACACACACACACACACACACACACACACTCTAGGACTCCTCTAGAACACACCCATATCATTTTAATTTCAAATATCTACGTCTCTGGCCTTCAGTGTGGACTAATGTACAGGGGGTCCTCGGGTTACGACGTTGATCCGTTCTTAAGACGCGTCGTAACCCGAATTTCGTCGTAAGTCGGATTTTGCCTTTGATCTTCCAACCAAAGCACCAATAACCTTTCCATCTCAATAATTAGACCACTACGCTGCTTGGTTATCACTGCCGCTTTCATAGGAGCAGATCAGAGCCCACATCAGGTACTTCCGCCCACATTGGGCACGCACACGAGGCTGTCTTCTTCTCCCTACAACCACAACAGAGCGTATTCTTGCGCCGCGCGCCGTTCGCGTTTGTTTACATCTCTTACCACGCTAAAGCGCGTAAGAAGGAATGACGCGTAATATATATATATATATATTTAATGGGGGCGTGTTCGTAACCACGAAACGTCGTAACCCGAGACCGTCGTAACCCGAGGACCCCCTGTACAAATGTCTTTATAGATGGATTATTTGTTTATGAACACAGCGGATGAAAAATAAATCAAAAAGTAAAAATATACTGGCAAAGTTATATGAGTAAAAAAGCCATTTTGAATGGAAGTCAATGGGACAAAAATGTACTTAAGAGCCATGGGTGTGAGTATTTTGATTATAGACTGTTCAATTAATCTGATATTTTTAAAAAAAATACACAAAATGGTCGAGTTTTATGATATTTGGTGCAATAAAGCCAAAATTATGCAAAAAAGAAAAATTGCAATGCACAAATATGTACCTAGGGTTGTAGAAGGGTTAAATAAAAGTGTTAAAGTACTCAAGTTCAGTACTTTACTACTTTAACTACTATGTTCTGCCACTGGTGAGAGAAGGGGCGTTACTTTTAACAGCTAGATTGGCTCTTTGGTTGCTATGATACTTGCTGCTGGAATTCCAAATAGGAAACTCAACATCAAATTTGCCCTTGTAACTGCTCATCTTGATGGGCTTCATTTAACTGAAGCTGGACGCTATGGTAAAACGTCACACTCACTCCAATTTTTTATCCAGTCTATGGCACAAACCCCGACTTTGGCACTTCAAAATCGTCACTATGCACTGGCTTCAGATACTATCCTGTTTATTTTTTCAATTTGATCACCGCCTTTCTGAAAGTGACTCTCCATCAGCATAATCCTTGTTTAAGTCTAGCAGTCTAGTCCAGATCAACCCTCCTCTCATCTGCCGCCCCTCGGACACTTCTCCTCTTTCCCTTCATTTAGCTTCCATCGCCGTGCCCTTTTCAACAAAATGATTTTCTGTGAAGTGAGCTTTTATCATTCCAAACAATTCAACACTGGGAGACAGCTTCTTAAGAATTGCTATGACAACCCGGTACTGCCAGGCCTGGTTTTCACAATACAATCTCATCTCTACTGCACATTTTTTGTTTTTCACTCGTTGGTTCTCTATGCTCCATTGCAAACACCTTGGTATGATTTTACATTCTTTGGCAGACATTACAGGGACAACCTTTAGCAATTTATATGCAAAGTAGACAGCGAGGACATGGCCGGGACTGTACGTAAAGAGACAAAGAGAGATCTAATTGGACAGCCAGAGAAGTGCGAAAAGTGCGAGGCGTGCTCATTTCCAAGACAAGAGCGGTGCTACTGTGGAATTTAATTCCAAAGTGGAGCTATACAGTATTTCTGTCAGATCTTTTATTGACGATGCTCCAAAGAGTTCATGTGGGGTTTTCCACTCATGTTTAAATGGACAGTGTGTAAGATTTTTACTGAAATGTTAATTGTTAATTGTTAATTACTGAAATTGAAGATACCCATTCAAAAATACATTGTTTTCCAAGCCTTTTCACTTCCATCATGAAATCAAAGTATTCTGTTGGACTTAGATATAGTCACATAAAAGGGGGATCTTCCCCATGCAGAGGCAGCCATTTTGAATACGAGAGCGGCAGAAGGACATTTGGGCTCCGCCTTCGGCAAGGCTCGTGGTTTTGGGTAAACAACACAAGCATGCTGCCGGATCAACGTCGTTATGGATCTAACACGTGTTTTGGACTAAATTGTTTTACTGGATTTTATTTGCTGGATCCTTACGGACAAATTGAGAGCAAGTTTATGGTGAAATACAGAGTTTGACCTGTGCAAAGCATTCTAAGGTAAGCTAACCCCGTTTTGTGCTTTTCCGTATAAAAGCCCCATGTGCTCGGGGAGTGATTGTTGTGCAGGGAAATGAATTGCATAGTCAAAAAGAGGAGACTGTAAGGTTTCATTTGATGTGTAGAGTGTCATGGTACATGATCGGGAATGTGTGTTTTCATGAGAAAAACAAAAAACAAAAACGGGACCGCGTTTTATTTATACAGTAGTGCCCGGGTGACCCTCGAGGTCTGCCGTAGCTAAAGTGGCTAAGTGCAATAGCACCATCCACCTATGCGCCACGAATCCTACACACTCGGGCTTTAAAGAAGACATATTGTGATTGTGTCTGCTGTATAGTTATAATCTATGACACCTGTGGATCATTATGTTATAATTTGGACATTTTAAATAGCAATATTGATCAAAAAACAAGTTAATAAAACAAACAAGTCTACTGACTTTATTTATCCTTGAACCACCACCTTAATGTGGTGGAGGGGTTTGAGTGCCTGAATGATCCCAGGAGCTACGTTGTCGGAGGCTTCATGCCCCTGGTAGGGTCACCCAAGGCAAACAGTTCCTGGGAGATGGGTCAGACTAAGAGTGGTTCAGAAGCCCCTATGACGAGAAACACAGCAAGGCCAGTTACGTCACCTGGATTGGCGGTGACAAAAATGAAATGGAACAGCAGTTGTCGCCCTGGAAGTGACGTATGCGCCCTTAAAACCACACTCTGAACTGTGCACACTGCGAATTGAGACACGGCTTGAGACAGTCTAAGGAGTCCCTCCTTAGACTGTTGCACCCCCAAAATCCGGCCCTGGATAAGCGGAAGAAAATGGATGGATGGATGGATGGAAGGATTTTATTTATTATTTATTCCAAAATATAGAGTAAAATATTAAGCTTAATTTAGCAAATACATTTTCTAAATGGGACACCCCTGAAGCCAACCTTAGCTTATAAAATGGGCCCATAGCAATAAAAGTACAGACAATACATGTTACAGTTAACTACATACTGTTACCTACCTGTTTACGTCATTTTTACTTTCCTATTATTACAAGCGACCGAGAGGCAAAATCTTTACATTCAACTCTCAACACTTTTTAGGATTTAAAGGTCCCATGGCATGAAATGTTCACTTTCTGAGGTTTTTGAACGTTAATGTGAGCTCCCCTACCCTGTTTAGCCCCCCCCCCCATGGTTAAAAGTTGCGAAATGTCTAAACTGAGCATTTGCGATCCTTTTCTGCGTTACAAAAAATCGGAGCTCAAACGGGCGATTTTGAACAAGGCACCTTATTGACGACAGATCGAAAAAAGAAATGCAAATGCAGTTCCACCCCCGTCTGTCTGTACTCAGCGTCTCTGTAAATCACGCCCAGAGAGTTTGGACTGCGAATGCGCTAGGCAATGCGAAATGCGTTTTTTTATTTGCCTGGAGGCACGTCCAAGTGTTTCTAGGCTCGGAAGTCCTTTATCTGAGCCTCTGGACCTTTGAACAGCAGTGGTTTAATTTTATTTTATGTGGAAATGTGTTTATTTTTCAATGGAACGCTTCAAATCTCTCCCCCCGTGCAAAAACAAGGAAATGGATCAGCTGTGAGCTACAGCGGAGAGCGGAGCGTTTGGCCACGCCCCCACCCTCTACTATTGGCCAGCTCTTTTCTCCTCATTTGCATTCAAGCAACAACGCCCATAATGGCCTGTTCAGAGAGAGAAAAAATACTCTTTCTCATCTTATCTCTGTTTCTCATGCACTGAGTGTTGATTTTGAAGAAGGATTCATTTACAGTATTAGGGAACCATTAAGGAGCCATATAAAAGCATCAAGAAGTACCATGTCATGGGACCTTTAACATGTAAATAAACACATAAGATTTCTGTGTTAGAAAATGACAGTGCCCAATAGGAGTTGACATTACCGTAAATGTCATCACAACAAAGCGCCATGAAGTCTATTTTTTCATTTGTGCCTAAATGACTACACAACGCTGCTGAATCATATCACAGATTAAAAACATAAAACTGGAGAACAGAGTAAGTACGTGTCAGCAGGAGTGTACCGGTGAAAACAGGGGTTGATCAGCAATATGGCGTCTTGAAAGTAAGCGATTAAAGATTGCTCAGACATGCACAAATCACTCCAAATACAACTTCAAATGAATCAAAACACAACTCCAATGATTTTGAAGAGGTAATGACATTACAACATGGCTTAAAGCTCACAAGAATCTATTTTGTGTAATACAGGACCTTTTAGTCATGAGACGCAGTTTGTCTTGCTGTCCACCTGCTTATCTCTAAAGACGTGTTATTGTTTGCCTGGAATGTCTCACAGCATGGCATCAAACTTAAATATTGTATCTCCATGGAGACGAGTACGTGATGCCATCAGTCCATATTACTGATCTATGGAGGAGACACTGCCCACAGTAAGAATACATGTTTTCCATGTCAATTCTAAGCAATAAAACACCTTTAATTGAATAAACGTAAGAGAACTGCTTCTCTGACTTTAGATCTGGTATGAAAGAATGATGTGCTTTGCTCAAGTTCTGGAAAGTTGCATGAGTTGCAAAAAATAAATAGATATAGAATAGATATGAAGTCTTATATGACACATTATATATTCTTGTAATGCTTTTACCTCCTCAAAAACATACTTGGAGTTGTGTTTTTGTTTCATTCATACAATTCTTTATTATTCTGTCTACATCTCCGAACAGGGCCACTGGAAGTAATTTTTAACTGGGGGTGCTGTGAAAAAGTAAAAACTCTTAGCCTATAGGCCTATTTAAAATACATTTAAATATAAATATATTGAAATTGTATTGACATTTCTACTTTAGTATAGCCTCTTGAAAATTTAAGAAAAAAAAAATCTCCCACTTGCCACTTGGGGGTGCTGCCACTTCACATGGTCATTGCCGTTTTCCAATCCAGCGACGGCACGCTTGTGAGTGTGGTCTCGGTCTGCAGTCGAGACGGCGCATACTCGTTTCTCGCCGTCTGCGAAATGGAACAAGTCCCGCCTCAGCTCAATGAGCCGGGTGGTCTGCTCCTTGTTCCCTAAAGAAAAAAATATTATTCTATTGCGACTAGTAATACTTGGAATTGGGACATGGCCAATGTTCCCCCTAATTTTTAATGTGTCTGAGCAAACACACTAACTCCCTGAGCGCTCCTTGGAGCCCTGTGCGCAACATCCGAAATGCCCAGTATGTATATTTTATAGTGACGTCGCAACTGTCACTCGTTGGCGAGTCAGTCTTTGTAGTCATATATCCTGCTGCGCTGTGCATGCTGGGGCTTTTAAGTGTGCGAAGCGTGCATGTTTGCACGCTTGGTCCACGCCCCGATTTTCATGGAAACGACTGCGCTGTTCAGAGCGCATCTTAACTGTGCAGGGGACAAAAAACGAATGGAACGGCGGTTGTCACGCCGGATATGACGCACATCCCCCTCCAAGGACGCTCACAAGCGTGCAGTCGCTGAATTGGAAAACGGCTCATGTCTTCAAAGCTCCAAACTCGTAAATCTGTTAAACGTACGTGAATGAAACAAAAACACAACTCCAGGTCTGTTTGTGGTGAGGAAACAACGCTGTAACGTAGATCACAAAGTAGTGTAATATTTAATTTGTTACTTTAAAGTAGACTACTAACTTCATACATAATCCTGTTTTACATCTTACAAAAACTCTGGCCAAGTTTGAGGTTTATCATTTTACTTCTGGGTTGGACTCGGGTAGCAGATGTGACAAATGTAGTGGTAAATTCGTAACCTTGAATTCAAAATTATAACCATTGTTACCTAGCAACCAAGGTCCAAAACTAGTCGAAATTGCACATGATTATGATTAGACTAATAAAAATAAATAAGAACACAAATTATTTTTGTTAAACTAAGGTTTAAAGATTCAGAAAAATGATTTCCTATTGTGAAACTTACTTGAATTTTGAATGGAATTTTGAGTGTTGGTACCTGTCGGTTAATGAAAGAAAAACTCACAATGGTCACCGAAATAACTTGAATCTGACAAAAGTAATAATAAATACAAATTCTATTAAATTTAACCAATGAAAGTCAGACATTGCTTTTCAACAGAATTATTTAAAATAAACTCATGAAACAGGCCTGGACAAAAATGATGGTACCCTTAACTTAATATTTTGTTGCACAACCTTTTGAGGCAATTACTGCAATCAAATGATTCCTGTAACTGTCAATGAGACTTCTGCACCTCTCAGCAGGTATTTTGGCCCACTCCTCATGAGCAAACTGCTCCAGTTGTCTCAGGTTTGAAGGGTGCCTTTTCCAGACGGCATGTTTCAGCTCCTTCCAAAGATGCTCAATAGGATTTAAAGGGGATACACACACCACGCTGCGTAACAGGGGAACTCCCAACGTGGTGCGTAACAGGGATTCCCCTGTCAGCGTGGTGCGTGCTTCGGCTGTGTTTTTCCGCACTGTAAAATAGTTCCCACCCCAAAATGACCAAGTCAAGCTCTCCGTGTTGATTTGTACATTTATTTGCACTCGATATGAATGCGCACTACACAGAAAGTAATTGGGAAAAGCATCGAGCAAATTAATTCCTTTTGGCCGAAATCTTTCTCTGGCGACGTTAGACTCCAGTCTAACGTGGAGTAGCTGCAGATACCGCGGCGGTCAGTGCTGACAGACTCGGACAATGGCTGGATAACCAGGAAAACGCTTTCCATCACTTATTTTAGTCTCTGGACTGTGGGGAGATGCCCAGGTTTGACCTGGGGGTGGCATATCCCTTTAAGCCAGGGCTTTTGAAAAGTCCAATGTTTTCCTTTTAGCCATTCTTGGGTATTTTTAGCTGTGTGTTTTGGGTCATTGCTCATGACCTGCGGCTGAGACCAAGCTTATAAGCACCAAGCACTAGCCAGCACATTTCTCTCTAGAATCCCTTGATAGTCTTGAGATTTCATTGTACCCTGCACAGGTTCAAGACACCCTGTGCCAGATGCAGCAAAGCAGCCCCAGAACATAACAGAGCCTCCTCCATGTTTCACATTAGGGACAGTGTTCTTTTCTTGATATGCTTCATTTTTCCATCTGTGAACGTAGAGCTGATGTGCCTTGGCAAAAAGTTTCATTTTTGTCTCATCTGTCCATAGGACATTCTCCCAGAAGCTTTGTGGCTTGTCAAACATGTAGTTTGGCAAATTCCATCTGGCTTTTTTATGATTTGTTTTCAACAATGGTGTCCTCGTCCCCCATTAAGTCCACTTTGGCTCAAACAATGACGGATGGTGCGATCTGACACTGATGTTCCTTTAGCTTGAAGTTCACCTTTAATCTCTTTAGAAGTTTTTCTGGGCTCTTTTGTTATTATCCGTCTCTTTGATTTGTCATCAATTTTCCTCCTGCGGCCACGTCCAGGGAGGTTGGCTATGTGCTTAACACACAAACCCTGTGTATTTAGACTGAGTTCTTCTCTCAAACAGAAAAAAAACTGTTCTACCTTGTGATGTCATGTGGTAATTCAAAGTTCAAAGCCAGCTTTATTGTCAAAAACCATATGTACAGTTTGCACACACAGGATTTGAAAATGCAGCGCCCCCTAGGCCCACAGTGAACATAAAACATCTGATAAACAAGACAATAAACACAATGACTAAAACATCACATATACCCATACTCTAAGTACAGTACAGTAAAACGTGTATATGATACAAATGGGTAAAACACAATGTGTAGCATAATACATCTCAAATGGTGTCATTTAAGCAGCAGTGTCAGTGTCATTTAAGCAGCAGTGTCAGTGTCATTTAAGTGTCATTTAAGCAGCAGTGTCAGTGGGGGAAGGAGGGCAGGGCAGGGAGAGAGTTCAGCATCCTGACAGCTTGGTGGATGAAGCTCTTTCAGTCTGCTGGTCTTTGCCCTGAGGCTCCTCAGTCTCCTTCCTGATGGCAGCAGACTGAAGAGGTAGTTGGATGGGTGGGTGGGATCACTTGCAATGCAGAGGGCTTTGCAGGTGAGGCGAGTGTGGTAGATGTCCTGCAGGGAGGGGAGAGAGACACCCATGATTCTCTCAGCTGCTCTCACTACTCGGTGTAACTTTTTCCGGCAGGACACGGTGCAGGTGCCATACCACACAGTGATGCAGCTGGTGAGGATGCTCTCTATGGTACCTCTGTAGAAGGTGCGCATGATGGGAGCAGGGGCTCTGGCTCTCTTCAGCTTGTGGAGGAAGTAGAGTCACTGGTCCTCAGAGATATGCACACCCAGGAACTGGGTGCTGCTCACTCTCTCCACAGCAGCCCCGTTGATGGTGAGGGGGGTGTGCTGTGTGTGCAATCTCCTTTGTCTTCTCCACGTTCAGGGAGAGGTTGTTGTTACTGCACCACTTGACCAGGCGGCTCACCTCGCTTCTATAGTGTGTCTCATCGTCACTGCTGATGTGACCCAACACAGTTGTATCATCTGCAAACTTGATGAAGAGGTTGGAGCTGTGTGACGGTGTGCAGTCGTGGGTCAGCAGAGTGAAGAAGAGGGGGTTCAGCACACATCCTTGGGGAGCCCCCGTGTTCAGTGTAATGGTGCTGGAGGTGTTGCTGCCGACCCGTACTGCGTGCGTCTTCCTGTCAGGAAATCCAGCACATCGAGGTGTTGATCCCCAGCTTGACTGGTTTGAGTATGAGTTGCTTGGGGATGATTGTGTTGAATGAAAGTCAATGAACAATGATTCTAATGATTCTATGAATCTCTGGTGTCCAGGTGTGCAAGGGCTGTTGAGATTGCATCATTGGTCGAGCAGTTAGAACGGTATGCAAATTGAAATGGGTCCAGGGTGGAGGGGAGAGATGTCTTTATGCGTTGCTTGACCAGCCGTTCATGCAATACATCAAGACATCTCTCCCCTCCACCCTGGACCCATTTCAATTTGCATACTGGTCAGGAGGTGCTCCTCTGTGTTTTCCCACATCGCACATTAGAATCACTATGGCTGTGTCCAAATATCCACCATAGTCCCTAAGCCCTCATTCACTACATAGGCCCACACTCATTAGTGCCCTCTATCGTGCACTCCCCCATGGAGAGATTCAGATACACAGCTCACTACATTCAGGTCACGTGACTTTGGCGTGAAAAAAAAAGTCTAAATGCTAAACTCTGATAAAACTTGATTTCTGTCATAAATAAAGATCAGCTCAAACTGATCCGGTCATGTGTTTATGGATGAATAAGATATGGATGATAAGACTTTATTGATCTCACACAGGAGAAATAATAATCATACAAGATTTTGTCATGTTCGATTTCATGTAAACGGACAGAGATGTGGAAATTATCAATCTATTAACAGCTGGAGCTGAGGTAAAGAGCTAAATGTAGCACTTTTACACTATAATGGTTTATTTAAGAGTGTTTATTCAGAATCAGGATCAGTGCCACAAACCAGCTCTTTTATCTGCTTTCATCCAGTCATTGTTTTCCTGACTCTTGCAGTGCATTGTGGTCTATATTGATCAGCCTAGTGACCACCGATGCCCACTACTTTTCAAGGTGTGGGAAATTTTGAGTGCCCTACTTTTTCACCAACTGGTCGTTTGGACGCCCCTAAAAATGGTGGGACCCCTAAATAGTGCCCTAAGTAGGGAATAGTGTGGAGATTCAGACACAGCCAGGGGTGATTTCAGCCCTGGAACTGACAATCTCTTCCCCAAGGTGAAAGGTAGCTGTTAACACAAACGACCACTTGAGGACATCACTAGGTGGAACAGAGATTTTGAGCTTTGGAGATGTAGACAGACTAATAAACCAGGTTTACTCAAATGAGCAAATGAAACAAAACACTCAAACAAAACTCTGGGTAGGTTTTTGAGGAAACGGCACTATAACATGACTTAAAACTCAGTCAGTTGTGCATAATATGGGCACTTTATCTACTGGAAGCACAATTCTTTCACTCCCTGAAACTCATTTGTAGTTTCTTAGCCTATAAATAACTGTCTATATGCTGATAACACTTCCTACACACAGACTCACCGCTAAACCCCGCTATGCAAATTCCTGACCCCGCATCAAACAAGGTCGACGCGCCATCAAAAATCTATCTCCTCTCATTCTCTCTCATCGCAATACTCCTCTTTTCTGCGAAACAAACCTCCCATAACCCCCTCTTACCCACCCCCGGAATGACTAATGTCCTATCAAGATCTGCTCATCCAAAATCCATCTATGTTTTGCAGCCTAAGCATTCGAAAGTTTAGGATTCTGTGTTTACGCCCCAACGGAGAGAGCTCAGCCAGCTAAAGAAGCAGTTTTGAACAATCTCATATATACACACCAGCCATACCGAGCTGCTTCACTGGATTCATTTTTGCATTGCTAACTGTGTGAAATGACCCTGTACGCTTCTAATGAAAAGATTCCAAAAGACTTGCTGGGTGTAGCTAAACGCCGTGGCCAGCTTGAATGCCGATCATCTATTATTAGCGAAGTCCTCCGTTAGCATTCTTGTCCCGAGGAGGGCTCGGCTGTAAAGGGTATTCTAATGAAAATGAAGTTGAAATAGGATGGCTGGAATTGAGTTGTGTTGTCGTGAAGAATGTGCAGGAATTGGATATAATAATGGAATGTATTTTCACTTTCTCTGCACGATTTAGAAATTAGAGTGTTATAAATGGACTCTTGTGAGCTTTAAAACATGTTGGAATATTGTTACCTCCTCAAAAACATACCGAGAGTTGTATACATGTGTTTGAGTAACCCTGGTTCTACATCTGTCTACATCTCCGAAGCTGTGATAGCGCTCTGAAGGGGGAGTGAGAGGGGAGATTCAGACCATCAAAAACAAGAGTGAAACTTATCAAACACTTTTCAATGAATATGGCATTTTTAAAATTATACAAAGTAACTTGGTGATCTAAATATGTTATGTCTTAGCAGTTAACATAGAAGTAAAATAGAATTTACGTCTTTAAAGGTCCCATGGCATGAAATTTTCACTTTCTGAGGTTTTTGAACGTTTATGTGAGCTCCCCTACCCTGTTTAGCCCCCCCCCCCCATGGTTAAAAGTTGCCAAATGTCTAAACTGAGCATTTGCGATCCTTTTCTGCGTTACAAAAAATCGGAGCTCAAATGGGCGATTTTGAACAAGGCACCTTATTGACGTCAGATCGAAAAAAGAAATGCAAATGCAGTTCCACCCCCGTCTGTCTGTACTCAGCGTCTCTGTAAATCACGCCCAGAGAGTTTGGACTGCGAATGCTCTAGGCAATGCGAAATGCGTTTTTTTTATTTGCCTGAAGGCACGTCCGAGTGTTTCTAGGCTCGGAAGTCCTTTATCTGAGCCTCTGGACCTTTGAACAGCAGTGGTTTAATTTTATTTTATGTGGAAATGTGTTTATTTTTCAATGGAACGCTTCAAATCTCTCCCCCCGTGCAAAAACACGGAAATGGATAGGCTGAGAGCTCTGAGCTCTGAGAGGAGAGTTTGGCCACGCCCCCACCCTCTACTATAGGCCAGCTCTTTTCTCCTCATTTGCATTCAAGCAACAACGCCCAGAATAAAGTGTTTGAGAGAGATATTTATGACTCTTTCTCATCTTATCTCTGTTTCTCATGCACTGAGTGTTGATTTTGAAGAAGGATTCATTTACAGTATTAGGGAACCATTAAGGAGCCATATAAAAGCATCAAGAAGTACCATGTCATGGGATCTTTAAAAACACAGTGGGGCACCTGTATTACTGCACTGTGTAACTTTTATGTTGGAGGGTCCTCTACCTGCTTTGCTCCTCAGAGATGTTATAGCTTTGCCTAAAATGTTTCACTATGGCATTAAACATATCACATTACATGTCAGATGTGGCATGCCCACTCACAGTAAGAACGCATGGTAATTCAAAAAATTCAGGACTTTGGAAGATTCCAGGATAAGCAATCGAGACAAAGACCGGTACTCAGTTATAGAGAAGGGGTATTATGCTGAATCTTTATTTTATTTGATTTGATTTATTTTTAAACATGCCTGAAGAGGTTTTAGTTGTAATCTATGCATGACTGAGTAATTTAGCGATCTCTCCCAGGCCTTATTCAAATGCTCATTGCGATTGGCTATAAGATTCATATGAATCTAGTGAAGGTGTATGGAGTTTAAAAACACAGTGGAGCACAATGGAGTAAACGTGTGTGAGTGAAACAAAACACAGAAAACTCAGAAAACAGTGTAATATGAGCCTTTTAAAATAAATGTAATACAGTAGGCATCCTATATAATAGTATAAAAGGTGAGATGTAATGTTTTATATTTTTATGACATAACATCCAAATAAATACATCAGTAAATAAACTTATTGGATCATTTAAAGGAGCACTGTGTAACTTTGGAGATTGGGTCTGTCACCTGGTTGTTTCTATGGAAACAGCATTGCCCTGCCTGTTCATGTTAAACAGGTCTGTCTTATATTTATTTTATTTTGAGTATATTGTAACTATCAGTAGTGATGCATGTGGGGTTTTATGCTGCACAATTGCGGTTTAAAGCATAAAGATTGTTTAATGCCCCTCCTTG
Organism: Paratrypauchen microcephalus; assembly: GCA_036785185.1. Taxonomy (NCBI): domain Eukaryota; kingdom Metazoa; phylum Chordata; class Actinopteri; order Gobiiformes; family Gobiidae; genus Paratrypauchen; species Paratrypauchen microcephalus. The sequence goes on from JAVJIX010000096.1 coordinate 1,792,946, forward strand.
AACTGCCACCTTAATTGGGTGGAGGTGTTTGAGTGCCCGAATGGGGACGGGTCACACTCAGAGCCAAGAGCGTCTGGTGGCCGGGCCTCCCCCCACGGAGCCCAGTCTGAGCTGGTGCGGAAGGTTGAGTGTTACTGGCTAGATATAGTCGGCCTCACCTCCATGCACAGCTTGGGCTCTGGACCAACATTCCACAGGCCACAATTGACAATCTGATAAACTCTATGCGAAGAAGATGTGTTGCACTGCATGAGGCAAATGGTGGTCACACCAGATACTGACTGGTTCTGAGTCGCCAGACCCCCAATAAAGCAAAAAAAAAAAAAAAAAAAAAAATGCACATTTCGGGGTGGCCTTTTATTGTGGGCAGTCTGGGGTGCACCTGTGCACTGGTCATGATGTCGGATCGGCATCTTGATGTGGCGCACCTGTGAGGTGGGGTGGATTGTCTCGGCGGGGCAGAGGTGCTCGCTGTCACACATTTGGACAGATTTGTGAACAATGTTTGAGAGAAATGGTAGTGTTGTGTATCTGGAGTGAATTTTGGATCTTTGGGTCCATCTCAGGAAAAATGGCAGCAAAACCAAAAGTGTTGCGTTTATATTTTTGTTGAGTGTAAAATTAACTGTGAATTTTTATGTGTAAGTAAGAATGTGTAAAAACTACTTTAACCACAGCGTTTAATAAGACATGGTCTGCACACAAAAGTTAACTTCACCATATTTGGAAATTTAGCTTGAGGAACAAAACAATCATTTACACCAAATCATGTGTAATATTACATTTTCACTTTTCAAAATGTTTTTCCAATTATCTAAAAAAGAACTTGGCAAAAGCAAGAAAAACACACATCACTTTCTCCTTTCCAAACAATCAAATGCGCTTTTTGTAAATCGTAGCAACCTGATGGAAACCTGGAGATGTCTGATGAAAACTGCTTTTATTTGAGACTTTTTCATAGAAAAGCACAGCAAGGAACTGCATGTAAGATTCAGATTTGAAATTCCATAAATGTGACCAGTTCTGTCTCCAAATATGATGTAAACATGTTCAAATCTAATCTAGCTTTTACTGATAACTATTCTATTGCTTTTTATTGTTTGTTTGTTTATTTAGTTTTGCTAAGCTCAGTAAAAAAAAACAAAAACGAATGAAACACCAACATTACAAAGTTTCTATTAAAAAAAATGTATAGATCATGAAATATTCACAAATTCTCTAACTTTATTACACACATTTGACAACAGCATCTGACTTATGTCATTTTTACATTGTGGTCTTGCATGCTAATCATATCATTTTAAAGATCCCATGACATGGTACTTCTTGATGCTTTTATATGGCTCCTTAATGGTTCCCTAATACTGTAAATGAATCCTTCTTCAAAATCAACACTCAGTGCATGAGAAACAGAGATAAGATGATAAAGAGTAATTTTTCTCTCTCTGAACACTCCATAATGGGCGTTGTTGCTTGAATGCAAATGAGGAGAAAAGAGATGGCCTATAGTAGAGGGTGGGGGCGTGGCCAAACTCTCAGCTCTCCGCTCTCAGCTGTGCGCTCTGATCCATTTCCTTGTTTTTGCACAGGGGGAGAGATTTGAAGCGTTCCATTGAAAAATAAACACATTTCCACAGAAAATACAATTAAACCACTGCTGTTCAAAGGTCCAGAGGCTCAGATAAAGGACTTCCGAGCCTAGAAACACTCGGACGTGCCTCCAGGCAAATAAAAAAACGCATTTTGCATTGCCTAGCGCATTCGCAGTCCAAACTCTCTGGGCGTGATTTACAGAGACGCTGAGTACAGACAGACGGGGGTGGAACTGCATTTGCATTTCTTTTTTCGATCTGACGTCAATAAGGTGCCTTGTTCAAAATCGCCGGTTTGAGCTCCGATTTTTTCTAACATAGAAAAGGATCGCAAATGCTCAGTTTAGACATTTTACAACTTTTAACCATGGGGGGGCGGCTAAACAGGGTAGGAGAGCTCAAACCTCAGAAAGTGAAATTTCATGCCATGGGACCTTTAAACCTTCAAAAGATGACCCAGATGACCAGATGACCCATCCCCATGTTTTCGTTCTCAAGACGATTATCCAATCAGAAAGCAGTATGAGCCCCACATGATGCTGAAATCCAGTTGGTTTAAAGCTAAAATGCCTCTCTCTGATCTGAACGGTCTCTACCTAAACCCCAGAACATGCAGACAATCCTGAATCAGTGCTAGTGCAGCCTCTGCAGCTCAGAGACTAGTCTTGGCTTAGTCCTGGTTTAGTCCTAGTTTAGACCTGGTTTAGTGCTGGTTTAGACCTGGTTTAGATCTGGTTTAGTCTTGGCTTAGTCCTGGTTTAGACCTGGTTTAGTCCTGGCTTAGTCTTGGTTTAGACCTGGTTTAGTTTTGGTTTAGTCCTGGTTTAGTCCTGGTTTAGTCCCAGTTTAGTCCTGGTTTAGACCCGGTTTAGATCTGGTTTAGTCTTGGCTTAGTCCTGGGTTTAGACCTGGTTTAGTCCTAGTTTAGACCTGGTTTAGTCCTGGTTTAGTGCTGGTTTAGACCCGGTTTAGATCTGGTTTAGTCTTGGCTTAGTCCTGGTTTAGTCCTGGCTTAGTCTTGGTTTAGACCTGGTTTAGTTTAGGTTAAGTCCTGGTTTAGTCCTGGTTTAGTCCCAGTTTAGTCCTGGTTTAGACCCGGTTTAGATCTGGTTTAGTCTTGGCTTAGTCCTGGGTTTAGACCTGGTTTAGTCCTAGTTTAGACCTGGTTTAGTCCTGGTTTAGTGCTGGTTTAGACCCGGTTTAGATCTGGTTTAGTCTTGGCTTAGTCCTGGTTTAGTCCTGGCTTAGTCTTGGTTTAGACCTGGTTTAGTTTAGGTTAAGTCCTGGTTTAGTCCTGGTTTAGTCCTGGTTTAGTCCCGGTTTAGTCCTGGTTTAGACCCGGTTTAGATCTGTTTTAGTCCTGGTTTAGTCCTGGTTTAGTTCTGGTTTAGTCCTGGTTTAGTCCTGGTTTAGTTCTGGTTTAGTCCTGGTCTAGTCCTGGTTTAATTCTGGTTTAGTCCTGGTTTAGACCTGGTTTAGTCCTGGCTTAGTCCCAGTTGAATCCTGGTTTAGACCCGGTTTAGACCTGGTTTAGTCTTGGTTTAGTCCTGGTTTAGTTCTGGTTTAGTTCTGGTTTAGTTCTGGTTTAGTCCTGGCTAGGTCCTGGTTTAGTCCTGGTCTAGTCCTGGTTTAATTCTGGTTTAGTCCTGGTTTAGTCTTGGTTTAGTTCTGGTTTAGTCCTGGTTTAGTTCTTGTTTAGTCCTGGTCTAGTCCTGGTTTAGTTCTGGTTTAGTCCTGGTTTAGACCTGGTTTAGTCTTGGTTTAGTCCTGGTTTCATTTTTAACGGATTCATCTTCAACCTTTATTCTTTCATGTAAGAGTCTGGTTAATGCACCGGGCCCGCGTCTCACCGCGTCTCACCACGTCTCACCATGGGCAGTTCGGCTCTGGGCCGCGCGTATTCCGCGCGTAAGCCGTCGGGCGGGACACGTTACGCACAGACGGAGACACCGGGACTGAGGCTCAGAACATGCCCGGGGGACGGCGTGTCTGCTCCGGCCTCGCTCGGACCGTGCGCCCGGAGCCTGAAAACGCACGGAGCCTGCATAAACTAAGCCACACAGACCGATTTTCTGGGCACCAAAAAAAAAAAAAGAAAAAAAAAAGAAAGCAGCGTGAGAAATGCCATGTGTTGCGTGTGAGCGTGTGAACACGTCGAATTGCGTGTGTCACACTCTCCATGCGTGAGACTTGAGAGCCCTGCAATGGGAGTCAGGATTAGAGGGAGCCGGAAGAGCCCGCATGCGAATTTCCTATTTGAAAGGCAGTGGCTAGCGCGTTAGCTATGTCCATTTATATACAGTGGTCCCTCGCTCTATCGCGGTTCACTTTTCGCGGCCTCGCTGTTTCACTGATTTTCAATTTTTTTTTAAATAGTGTATCAACATTGTGTTCTGCGTCCTGATTGGCTTCTCCTCTGTGCCATGTCTCCTGTACAGTACAGAATGTGTTCAGTTTGCCAGATTTTGAGCCGCCACCTTAACATGGTGGAGGGGTTTGAGTGCCCGAATGATCCCGGGAGCTATGTTGTCGGGGGCTTTATGCCCCTGGTAGGGTCACCCAAGGCAAACAGGTCCTGGGGGACGGGTCAGACTAAGAGCAGTTCAGAAGCCTTTATGATGCGTTCCACATCAAGGTCAGATACGTCGCCCGGACTGGCGTTACCGGGGCAGTGCAGAGTACCCAGCCTTCTTGGAGTGCCTGGGAGGGGTACTGGACAGTGCACCAACCGGGGATTCCGTCGTTCTACTGGGGGACTTCAACACCCACGTGGGCAACGATAGTGGACTTCTGTGCTAGCCACAGTTTGTCCATAACAAACACCACTGTCCATCAGTGCACGTGGCACCGGGACACCCTAGGACGGAGGTCGATGATCGACTTTGTTGTCGTGTCATCTGACCTCCGGCCGCGTGTCTTGGACACTCGGGTGAAGAGAGGGGCAGAGCTGTCAACCGATCACCACCTGGTTGTGAGTTGGGTCCGCTGGCGGGGGAGGAAGCCGGAAACACCTGGCAGGCCCAAGCGTATCGTGAAGGTCTGTTGGGAACGTCTGGCAGATCCCTCTGTCAGGGGCACCTTCAACTCACACCTCCGGGAGAGCTTCTCCCGGATTCCGGGGGAGGCTGGGGACATAAAGTCCGAGTGGGCTCTGTTCTCGGCCTCTATTGTTGATGCGGCCGCCCATAGCTGTAGTCGTAAGGTCTGTGGTGCCTGTCGTGGCGGCAATCCCCGAACCCGTTGGTGGACACCGGAAGTAAGGGATGCCGTCAGGCTGAGGAAGGAGTCCTATCGGGCCTTGTTGGCTCATGGGACGGGTACCAGTGGGCCAAGCGTGCTGCAGCCCGGGCGGTCGCAGAGGCAAAAACTCGGGTTTGGGAGGAGTTCGAAGAGGCCATGGCGAAGGACTATCGGATGGCCTCAAAGAAATTCTGGCAAACCGTTCAACGCCTCAGGAGGGGGAAGCAGTGCTTCACCAACACTGTTTACGGTGCGGGTGGAGGGCTGTTGACCTCGACTGGGGATGTTATCGGACGGTGGAAGGAATACTTTGAGGATCTCCTCAATCCCGCCGTCACGTCTTCAGAGGAGGAAGCAGAGGCTGGAGACCCGGAGGCGGACTCATTCATCACCCTGGCTGAAGTCACTGAAGTGGTTGGAAAGCTCCTCGGTGGCAAGGCCCCGGGGGTGGATGAAATCCGTCCTGAGTATCTTAAGTCTCTGGATGTTGTAGGGCTGTCTTGGCTGACACGTTTCTGCAACATTGCGTGGCGGTCGGGGACAGTACCTCTGGACTGGCAGACCAGGGTGGTGGTCCCTCTGTTTAAGAAGGGGGACCGGAGGGTGTGTTCCAACTATCGGGGAATCACACTCCTCAGCCTTCCCGGTAAGGTCTATTCCAGGGTGCTGGAGAGGAGAATTCGACCGATAGTCGAACCTCGGATTCAGGAGGAGCAGTGTGGTTTTCGTCCCGGCCGGGGAACACTGGACCAGCTCTATACTCTCCATCGGGTGCTCGAGGGTGCATGGGAGTTTGCCCGACTAGTCCACATGTGCTTTGTGGATCTGGAGAAGGCATTCAACCGTGTCCCTCGTGGGGTCCTGTAGAGAGTGCTCTGGGAGTACGGGGTTCGGGGCCCTTTGCTAAGGGCTGTTCGGTCCCTGACCGCAGCAGGAGGTGTGCTCGCATTGCCAGTAGTAAGTCGGACCTGTTTCCGGTGCATGTTGGACTCCTGCCCTTTGTCACCGGTTCTGTTCATTATATTTATTGACAGAATTTCTAGGCCCAGTCAGGGGCCAGAGGGGATCTGCAGATGATGTTGTCCTGATGGCTTCATTGAACCGGGACCTCCAATGTGCACTGGGGTGGTTTGCAGCCGAGTGTGAAGCAGCTGGGATAAGTATCAGCTCCTCCTAATCCGAGGCCATGGTTCTTGACCGGAAAAAGGTGGCTTGCCTTCTCCGGGTGGGTGGGGAGTCCTTGCTTCAGGTGGAGGAGTTCAAGTATCTCGGGGTCTTGCTTCTCCACGTCGAGAGGAGCCAGCTGAGGTGGTTCAGGCATCTGTTCCGGATGCTCCGGGTGGGACGCACGGCCTCGCGCCGGTCATGCTGCTCACGGATTTTACCATGATGAGCGGGTGCACGTGTCCGCGTGCACACTTCTCCGGTCCCAGGACTAGACCAGGTCTAAACCTGGACTAAACCAGGACTAGACCAGGTCTAAACCAGGATTAAACCACCGCATGCGGCTCTTTGCCTTATTTCGTGGTCATGATGAGCGGGTGCACGTGTCTGCGCGCACCCCCCCTCCACGCTTCACTATTAATACATTTTGTTGAAAATCTACGAAAGTTTGAGTGTTTAAACAAGAGAGAAATGTGAGAAAATGTTAATTCCAGTCTGAGAAAAGTGTATAATGTGTGTGGTGAGGTGTTTACAGCCTTAAAACATGTATAATAATTGTAAAATATAAAGTTGTCCTACTTCGTGGATTTCACTTTAATTTCAGAGAAGTGAGGCTACCATTCTAGTTGTTATTAACATTACAGTGACGGCAAACTCAAAATAATTTTCAAGTTTAATTAAAATATCATAATCCTTTTTAAATAACCTAATTCAGTTTTTCACATTTATCACATTAGATGCTTTGAATAACAAGGTCTTAAAAAAAACTTTTCTCAGTTTTCCAACTTAATAAGAGATAAGTGTACAGACCGTATGTGCCCTTGATGAAGTGAGGTAAATAGCAAGCACTCCAGAGTCCACTTCAAACAGACCCTTTAAGGAGGGAAGGGCAGAGTGGTTTTAATGAAAAAAGCCATATACAAAAGATAAGGCTCAAGGCTGTCTGCACAGTGGAGAGGTTTGACATACAAACAAGACCCACCAAGTCCACCCAATGACTCAGATCAGACACACGAGCAGGAGAAAGAATACAAAATAATAAGGTCTTCATTACAGATCTTAGCACATTAACAGCAGGGCATCTGTGTCATCTTTTGAAGGTTTAAAGGAAAAGTAACGTTTTTTTTAACAATCTGAGCCTTCTTTCGGCAATAAAACAAGTAGTTTTACTCACCCATAGCAGTTTAATGTGTCATTTTGAGCAGTTTCGTAGAAGTTATGTTGTAGCGTATCCGTTAACTTGAGTGCTCGGGGCATTACTTTGCGGTCTCCAAATAACACAAACTTTAGCACTTTTCAAATCATAGAAGCCCGATATCTTAATCTACAATTTCGTTTGGAGCAAAAGTGGCCTGTAATCCGAGATTTAGCCATAGTTTCGAGTAGATGAGGAGGCCAGTGCGCATGTGCGGACTGTGCTCTCAGCTCCCGGGACCCAAACATGAAATGCAAAGCTGTAAATTATGGATAAATCTCGGACTAGACTAAGATATCGGGCTTCTGTGATTTGAAAAGTGCTAAAGTTTGTGTTATTTGGAGACCGCACGGGGCATATTACATGCTTGGGGAATATATTATATGCCCCGAGCTACGGCTAGAAGTTGCGCTAGGCTAACGCAAATCTAAAACATCTCTGGAAGTGCTCCATATGACACCAAAGTGCTATGGGTGAGTAAAACAACTTGTTTTATTATCGAAATAAGGCTCAAATTGTAAAAAAACGTTACTTTTCCTTTAACACGAGATGCGTGACATAGAAGCCCAAAAATGTAAAAATGTTGTTGCCAAACGCGAGTAATAAGGTTGAAGGTTGTTTTTTCATAGAGCGATGTTTTTGATTGCTCCTTCTAAATAGAATATAAGCAAACATGAAAGTGAGCGAATAAACAAGTCAACAAACAAGCAGACAAAAAATGAGCAAACAATAAAACAAACTAATAATACAAAAAAAATAGCAAAACAATGAATCGAAATAAATAAACAACAATAAAACAGCAACAAAATAATGAATTAAAGTAAATAAACTACGAATAAGTAAATTAATAAACAGGAAATCAGAAAACAATGAAAACTAAGAATAAAACAGGCAATGAAAATAAACAATAAAACTACAAATGATGAAAATAAACAAACAGTCAAATAAACAAGCAGATAACAAAACAAGCAAATCAAACAAGCAATCCAAATCTGTCAAAATCAAGCAAATAAACAAACCTCCTTCTTACACAAAAAAATTGACAAATAAAATGATAAGAAACCTTTATTTTGTGGGAATCGTGTTTTAAAGTGTTTTAAATGTGTTTCTACAGGATTTTTCGGTCATAAATGATTTAAAATGTGCCAAACAAAGCACACACCACAGACACAAGGAGAATCCAAAGAGATTTCAAATCTCTGATCACGAAGACTGTTGTGGGATATGAGATGATCTGACAGCACACACACGACGAGCGCAGCGGCTTCAAAATCACATGCAAAGACTCAAAGTCAGGTCACGTCTCCACGAACATGGAGAGAAGTAAATCGCAGCCTAAATTGGGTAAATTCTCCTGTAGGGTGTGGCGGCCTTTATGTGTAAGAACTCAACTTCCATATTTTTCAACTTTTCTTCACAAATTGCTACTTGATTGGTGTATCATTTATATTTACAACAGGTATTGTCAAAATGAGAAAAACGTAAAAATCTCTTTTTTTTTTTCTCAACATGACAACAAACAGCATCAATGTAAATATGCCAAATTAGCACAATACCCCCCACCCCACGACCCAAAAATGGAGAAGTGGAAGAAGATGGATGGATGGATGGATGGATGGAGAGCACAATAGCTACTTTACATCCTGTGTGTTCCTCTAAAGAACATTCAGAGGAACACACAGAAGAGACAGAAGTGCACATAGACATGACAGCAAGTTCACCACAACAGACCATTCTCTGAGTTTAAGAGGCCTCAAGAAGAAGAACATCTACCTGTGAGAGCATGTTTGATTATTTTTCAACAAATGTTTCAGAGTGTTGTTGAAGGTTGAGAAGGACCCACAGTTTTATACTTAAGATATTACAATAGTGATACTGTAGAGGCTTTAAAGGGACAGTGTGTAAGATTTTTACCCGTTAATTACTGAAATTGAAGATACCCATTCAAAAATACATTGTTTTCCAAGCCTTTTCACTTCCATCATGAAATCAAAGTATTCTTTTGGACTTAGATATAGTCACATAAAAGGGGGATCTTCCCCATGCAGAGGCAGCCATTTTGAATACGAGAGCCGCAGAAGGACATTTGGGCTCCGCCTTCGCCTTCGGCAAGGCTCGTGGTTTTGGGTAAACAACACAAGCATGCTGCCGGATCAGACGTCGTAATGGATCTAACACGTGTTTTGGACTAAATTGTTTTACTGGATTTTAGTCGCTGGATCCTTACGGACAAATTGAGAGCAAGTTTATGGTGAAATACAGAGTTTGACCTGTGCAAAGCATTCTAAGGTAAGCTAACCTCGTTTTGTGATTTTCCGTATAAAAGCCCCATGTGCTCGGGGAGTGATTGTTTTGCAGGGAAATGAATTGCATAGGCAAAAAGAGGAGACTGTAAGGTTTCATTTGATGTGTAGAGTGTCATGGTACATGATCGGGAATGTGTGTTTTCATGAGAAAAGAAAAAAAAAAAACGGGACCGCGTTTTATTTATACAGTAGTGCCCGGGTGACCCTCGAGGCCTGCCGTAGCTAAAACAGAAAGTGCAATAGCAACATCCACCTATGCGCCACGAATCCTACACACTGGGGCTTTAAGATATTACAATAGTGATACTGTAGAGGCTTTAAAGAGCATCATATGAAAGTCATACGCACATTAACTATAAATTTACTACAGTAATTGAGTACATTTTAGCCATGTAACTTTATTATACTGTAGTACAAAATCTTCAGCACTTTCCCACCTCTCACTGTGCGTATGAATATCAGTGGGTTAGATAAAGTACACTGCCTGTACTGGCTGGCACTTCCTCTGTCTCTATAGCTGTCCTAATGTCAACATTATTCACAAGCAAAAACATCCTATCAAGATCCTCAAAACAAGCACTCCTTCCACCACTATATATATGTATATATAGGCATAAATCAAGCAAAGTGCTGTGTCTGCTTGAAGTACTACTAGCGCTATCTTGTAATATTTGGTGGTGTTTTTTTTTTGTTGTTTTTTTTTTTCATTTTTCTTTTTTGTTCAGTTTTGAAGGTTGGTGTTTCATAGTATTTATTTATTTATTTCTAATAATGCTATCTAACAAAAAGCAAATAACATCTAAGATATCAAATAAGAATGCAAATGAATAAATAAAAATAAATCAATAAAAAAGTTTCTCTTTTCAATTACGCCTATATATGTAAATCAAGTACTGCGTCTGCTCAAAGTACTACTAGTGCGTTACCTGACCAGCCAAACATATCAATTTGAAAATTCAAACGGCTCTTCATGCGGCGGTAATTATGATGACCAAACAAAAAATAATGAAAATCCATCAACTGTGGACGTGGCGAGCCCAGATAAATGATAAACGAGGCTACTTTGTTATCTATTGGCTATCTATCGATCAAACTCCTGACGTTTCTTGTGTAAATGACTTTCCGGCGCGCTGGGATTCCGTGGTTTACGTACGCCTCTCATGCATTCCACATACGCAAGACACTGTTTACTCAACCAATGCAGTGGTTCTTAGCGGCTTTTTCCAACTGTAGCTTCCTCGCAGTTAGCACAAAGTTTGTTACGATGGCGAACAAGAATCCACCACCAATTAACCACAAAAGAAAGACCCTTTTTGAGGTTGCGGAAAGAAGAAAAGAAGGGGAAAAGGAGCAAAGCCAAACTAAGGTGGTGCTTGGATATTCCTTCCAGCAAAGGAGTGCACTGAAGCAGATGAAGGATCTAAAGACTGACACATTGATCGCTAAATTACTTCTGGACAGATAACTTCAACACCAATTCTGAACGCGCACAGGCTGTAAATAAGCAGGATTTCTAGAGTAAGGAGGAGGCGGGATGTGGTGTTTCTACTTAGGGAGCTGTGGAGGAGAGAGGGGTGTCACACATGCGCAACATTTGAAAAAGGATAAACCGGATTTCTCTTTCCTTGGAAAATCCTCTGTACAACTGTAAGGGAGTTACATGAAGAGTCCCTCAGTTTGTGTTTGTGGATATCCTAAATGGGCTGTTAACAAAACCAAGAGAGACAAGGGCAAGAAACAAGATAATAGAGAATCCGAACCCAGGAGGAAAGGGGTAGCGATTCCGTACCTGGCCGACGTTTTGGAAAAACTACAGAGGATTTTCAGACAATATGAAATCCCAGTTTATTTCAAACCCACAAACACTTTAAGACAAAAACTCGTCCACCCAAAGGACAAAACACCGAGCCACAAACAAAGCAATGTGGTCTACTCCATTCAGTGTAGTGAAGACTGCAGTGAGCGCTACACTGGAGAAACAAAACAGCCACTTCACAAGAGGATGTACCAACACAGACGGGCGTGCCAGAGTGGACCTGCATCTGCCGTACATCTTCACCTAGAAGCCACGGGCCATTCATTTGAGGACAGTGAGGTTCAGATCTTAGCCAGGGGAAAGAACTGGTTTGAGAGGGGGGTTAAAGAGGCTATTTTTGTCAAAAAAGAGAATCCTCCTCTGAACAGAAATGGTGGAGTCAGACATAATTTGTCTCCCATCTATAATTCCATTCTTAAGCCTAGATCAAGCAAACAGGGGAACAATAGGGCTAGCCAGGTCAGGGCCAGAGGTGTGAGAAACAGGCGTGTAGGGATGAATAGGGATCGTTATCTAGACGCCAGAGAAACAAAAGACTGAAACCAATAGTTTTGGAAAGTAGTTAGCTAGTTAGCTCCTCCCTGCAGCAAGATATAAGCAAGTGTCTTACCAGCATTCTAATTAGAGCTGACGAAGCCTCTCGGATGAGCGGCGAAACGTTTTCGACCAAACAATCTTTGTCCAGTTGACAAATTTAATTTCTTCTTTTATCATGTAAGGGAGTTAGACTTGCACTCTGTTTTCGTGATTAGATCGCTGTTACTGTTTTGGCCCTTCATGTCCACGTGCGGCCACCATGACGGCAGCGCAAAGAGGCTGCGCAGTACAGTGCCCGCCCTCTTTTCTCTGCCCTCACACTGTAAGGTACACACCGCCAATTGTGTTTATCAAATCCTTCAATATCTTTGTCGATATTTGCCATCCATAAGTTCCATAAGCACTCAATATGTTATGTATGATGTTCTGCTAACTACTGGTCCTGTTCTGAGTGACCAGCACATTGATTTGGTTATGGTCTGGACACTTGAATTTATGCTAGCAGTTAGGGGGTCAGGTGGTGTGCTCTATTATGTTGTGTTGTAGTCTATTGAACATTTCTTATGCATATTGGTAGTTACTGAGCATTATATGTTGTATCAGATTACTAATTAGGTCCCCTCTTTTTCTCTGCCCTCACACCGTAAGGTCCTGTGAGCCAAGCAACTTTAAAGGTCCCATGGCATGAAATTTTCACTTTCTGAGGTTTGTGAACGTTAATGTGAGCTCCCCTACCCTGTTTAGGCCCCCCCCCCCCTGGTTAAAAGTTGCGAAATGTCTAAACTGAGCATTTGCGATCCTTTTCTGCGTTAGAAAAAAATCGGAGCTCAAACAGGCGATTTTGAACAAGGCACCTTATTGACGTCAGATCGAAAAAAGAAATGCAAATGCAGTTCCACCCCCGTCTGTCTGTACTCAGCGTCTCTGTAAATCACGCCCAGAGAGTTTGGACTGCGAATGCGCTAGGCAATGCGAAATGCGTTTTTTTATTTGCCTGGAGGCACGTCCGAGTGTTTCTAGGCTCGGAAGTCCTTTATCTGAGCCTCTGGACCTTTGAACAGCAGTGGTTTAATTTTATTTTCTGTGGAAATGTGTTTATTTTTCAATGGAACGCTTCAAATCTCTCCCCCCGTGCAAAAACACGGAAATGGATCAGCTGAGGGCTGACAGCAGAGAGCAGAGAGTTTGGCCACGCCCCCACCCTCTACTATAGGCCAGCTCTTTTCTCCTCATTTGCATTCAAGCAACAACGCCCATTATGGAGTGTTCAGAGAGAGAAAAATTACTCTTTCTCATCTTATCTCTGTTTCTCATGCACTGAGTGTTGATTTTGAAGAAGGATTCATTTACAGTATTAGGGAACCATTAAGGAGCCATATAAAAGCATCAAGAAGTACCATGTCATGGGATCTTTAAAAACACATGTTCATCATTGGAACCCCTCAAAAATAAATGTTCTGACTGCTGCTCATTCCACAATCTCAAAGAACCACTGTGTCTGCTTTGCTCCTTCTCCGCACCACACCTCGCCACTAAGCCATCAACTAACACAACGCAACATGAAGCTGGGTGTGCTGAGACAACTGGGACCACAGATAGACAGAGTCAGTCCAAGAGGGTTACACAACCTTTAATACAAAATATAATATAAAGGGAACAATCTAAGGGCTGGAGCCATAACAGATGATCTGACTTCCTTCTTTCACAATAGTTTTCTCCTCAGAATACCTGGAGTACATACATTATCCTAACTTGCTCACTGTTAAAAACCGGACTAAACTCACAAAAGTAACTCATACAGCTGCTAAAATCATAGGACTCTCCACACCCAACCTTGCAGATCTTAACGACAGGGCTATTGGACACATTGCACTTTCCATAGAACAGGACCCCACTCACCCACTACAGGAACACCTCACCCCTCTGCCCTCAGGACGGAGGTACAGGACGCGCTTTGGCAGAAGCCTGATCCCTTCAGCCATCACATTTTTGAACAACAGGCTCTGCTGCGTGTGCTGTAACGCTTATTGTAATGTGTCTGTGTTTGTTGTGTTGTTGCTGTGTGTGTCAAACAGGCTCTGTGTGTGTGAATTCTAAGTCTAACTTATCATTTCCAGTAACTCATATTATACTATCATGATCTCAATGGGCCATATTACACTCAACAAAAATATAAACACTTTTGATTTTGCTCCCATTTTTCCTGAGATGGACCCAAAGATCCAAAATTCACTCCAGATACACAACACTACCATTTCTCTCAAACATTGTTCACAAATCTCTCCAAATGTGTGACAGCGAGCACCTCTGCCCCGCCGCGACAATCCACCCCACCTCACAGGTGCGCCACATCAAGATGCTGATCCGACATCATGACCAGTGCACAGGTGCGCCCCAGACTGCCCACAATAAAAGGCCATGTGTAGCCAATGTGCATTTTTTTTGCTTTATTGGGGGTCTGGGGACTCAGAACCAGTCAGTATCTGGTGTGACCACCATTTGCCTCATGCAGTGCAACACATCTTCTTCGCATAGAGTTTATCAGATTGTCAGTTGTGGCCTGTGGAATGTTGGTCCACTCCTCTTCAAAGGCTGTTATGGACGAAGAACACAGGTGCATTTTATTGATGGCATTTTGAATGCACAGAGATACCGTGATGAGATCCTGAGGCCCATTGTTGTGCCATACATCCATGAACATCACCTCATGTTTCAGCAAGATAATGCACGGCCCCATGTTGCAAGGATCTGTACACAATTCTTGGAAGCTGAAAATGTCCCAGTTCTTGCATGGCCAGCATACTCACCGGACATGTCACCCATTGAGCATGTTTGGGATGTGCTTGACCGGCGTATACGACAGCGTGTACCAGCTCCCACTAATATCCAGCAACTTCGCACAGCCATTGAAGAGGAGTGGACCAACATTCCACAGGCCACAACTGACAATCTGATAAACTCTATGTGAAGAAGATGTGTTGCACTGCATGAGGCAAATGGTGGTCACACCAGATACTGACTGGTTCTGAGTCCCCAGACCCCCAATAAAGCAAAAAAAAAAATGCACATTTCGGGGTGGCCTTTTATTGTGGGCAGTCTGGGGCGCACCTGTGCACTGGTCATGATGTCGGATCGGCATCTTGATGTGGCGCACCTGTGAGGTGGGGTGGATTGTCTCGGCGGGGCAGAGGTGCTCGCTGTCACACATTTGGACAGATTTGTGAACAATGTTTGAGAGAAATGGTAGTGTTGTGTATCTGGAGTGAATTTTGGATCTTTGGGTCCATCTCAGGAAAAATGGGAGCAAAAACAAAAGTGTTGTGTTTATATTTTTGTTGAGTATATTAAACGACATGATGACATAATGAGAAAGTGGCAGTCGCATCTATAACATACACACCTGTACTGTTCCAGTATTACATCAGTTAGAAAAGTCCCTCACTGTAACATGACTGAAACGCTTGTACAGTTTTTTAAATTGCCTAAAGTTTGGACACGGCTTAAACTCCCATTCCAGAGGCTCACCCACAGACCGAGACACAAAAACTTTGACTCATGGTTTGTACTTTGGCAAGTTTAAAGGGTCCATATTACACTATTTTCTGATCTATGTTATGGTGTCCCCCGCGACCCGGCTCCAGATAAGCGGAAGAAAATGGATGGATGTTATGGTGTTTCCTCATCACAACCATGCCTGGAGTTGTGTTTTGTTTCATGCATGCCTTGTAATGGCCAATCGGAAACAAAACTGTTTTTGTGAAGATAACAACATTCTAACATGGTTTAAAGCTCACAAGAATCAGTTTTGCATAAATTAGGACCTTTAAAGTCTGATGTTCCTTGTTTTTCTTTCTATAAATAAGTTTTGAAATATTACTAGAAGTTTGCCTTGTACTTAATGAAGGCGGGACCAAGTCGTTGCTCAAGTCTCAAGTCTTTGGCTTCAAGTCTGAGTCAAGTCCCAAGTTAAAGACCAGCAAGTCCAAATCAAGTCCCAAATCAGTTGTCCACAAGTCCAAGTCGAGTCAAAGTCCTATACTTAGATTTTCAAGTCTTTTCAAGTCTTCAGACACAAATTAATTTATAAAGTTAGGCTCAATAAGCCATGTTTACATATATTTTATATTGTGTATTATATTTTTTGTTTTGTTTTTTTCTTCAAAATCAACCACAAGGGGTTCTCAATGTTTTTTTATTGATATCTGGTAAATTAATCTAGGCCAAAGTCGGTGGTGTTCAAGTCCAAGTCGAGTTCCAAATCTTTGGCCATTTTCCCAAGTCAAGTCATAAGATGACTCTTCTTTCTGCTTCCTTTCATTCATTTCTTGTAATGTTATGATACTGTTGATGTCTTTTTATACTTTATGAGAGAAATAAATAAAGAATTAAAAAGTCCTTAAATTGGTGACTTACAGCCATCATCCAAGTGCCCAGCTCTGGTACATAATAAGCACTCTGTAGTACAGTATATAGCAACTTCAGACAAAAAGGAAAGAACAACATGTAAATAAGCTAGCAAATGAGATAACAACAAAATAATCAAATAATATACATAAATACTGTGTAAGTACTGCGTCTGCTACTACTAGCGTAATCTTATAACTCCAGAATAATGCATAGCTTGGGAGAGAATCAAATTTTTGGGTATTTTAAATGTTTTTTGCCTATATATACTGTATAAAAATATTGCTTAAAGGAAAAGTAACGTTTTTACAATTTGAGCCTTATTTCGGTAATAAAACAAGTTGTTTTACTCACCCATAGCACTTTGGTGTCATATGGAGCATTTCCGTAGATGTTTTGGATTAGCGTTAGGCTAACGCCGTTAGCCTAGCGCGACTTATAGCCATACCTCGGGGCATTCCCCGAGCATGTAATATGCCCCGTGCGGGCTCCAAATAACACAAACTTTAGCACTTTTCAAATCATAGAAGCTCGATGTCTTTAGTCTACGATTTCGTTTGGTCAAAAGTGGCCTGTAATCCGAGATTTAGCCATAGTTTCGAGTAGATGAGGACGCCAGTGCGCATGCGCGGAGTGTGCTCTCAGCTCCTGGGACCCAAACATGGAACGCATAGCTGTAAACTATGGATAAATCTCGGATTACAGGCCACTTTTGACCAAACGAAATCGTAGACTAAAGACATCGAGCTTCTATGATTTGAAAAGTGCTAAACTACTGCGTTCGCACGAAGTACTGCTGGTGCAATCTTTTAACTCCAGAATAGAGAAAAGTTTTTATTTAAGTTTTCAAAGTTGGTGTTTCATAGACAATTTTTTTCTGCCTATATACATAAAGGAGTAACGTCTGCTTGAAGTATAATAGCGCTATTTTGTAACTTAAGAATACAGATTTTTTTTTTTTTACTATATACAAGCACTGTGTCTGTTTTTTTTGGTTTCACCTTCCAACAAAATGCAATCACCATGTAAACAAATAAACAAGTAAACAAACAAAACACCATCGTCCTCTTTTCAATATCGCCTGAATACATAAATCAAGTAAAGTATACTGAGTCCGCTCGAAGTACTACTAGCACTACTTGTAACTCCAGAACACAGAGGGCTCATACATCATGTGCGTACATGCTCTACTGCATGTACTGTGTGTACTTTGTGTAGTACTCGCTTGTACACGGGCTCGGATGGATCTCATGCGCGAGCGAGCACCAGACACTCGCTATTATTTACATGCGGCCGTGCCTGTGATGCCCGTGCCGACGCCATCCATCACCTGCACTTTGTGTCACCGGGGAAACGACGGTCTGAATGAAGGTGAGGGGGAAAGAAGGGAGAGAGAGGAGAGTGTGAATGAAAGATAGAGGAGAGAGAAGGAAAGAGAGAGAGAGAGGAAAGAATGAATGAGGGAGGTGGAAGAGGAAGGGGGAAGGGAGAGAATGAATGAAAGATAGAGAGGAGAGAGAAGGAAAGAGAGAGAGGAGGTGAGAGTAGGTAAAAGTGAGAGAGGGAAAGAGAGAGGGAGAAGGGAAAGATGGGGGAGAAGGAAGGGGAGAAGGGAGAGGGGGGAGAGAATGAAAAAAAGATAGAGAGGAGAGAGAAGGAAAGAGAGACAGGAGGGGAGAGGAGGAAAAAGTGAGAGAGGGAAGGAGAGAGAGAGAAGGGAAAGATGGGGGAGAAGGGAGAGTGGGGAGAGAATGAATGAGAGACAGAGAGGAGAGAGAAGGAAAGAGAGAGAGGGGAGAAAATTAATAGATAGATAGATAGAAGCAAAGAGACAGAAAGGAGGGAAAAAGTGAGAAAAGGAAAGGAAAGTAGGAAATAGTGGGTGAGGAGTAGAGAAGGGGAGAAGAGGAGTAGGGGTGATTAGGAGGGTAGGAGGGAGAGAGGGTAGAGAAAATGAAAGTGAGATAGAAGAGAGGAGAGGAGGGAAGGGGAGAGAAGGCGATAGTGAGAGAGAGGGGGAGAGAAAGAGTAGGAAAGGGGTAGGATGAGAGGGGGAGAGAAGAAAAGAGATAGGTTGACAGAGCAGGAACGAGAGAGAGGAGGGAATGAATGAGAGACAGATAGAGAGAGAGGAAGGGAGAGTGGTGAAGAGCGGAGAGAAGGAAAAAGGGAGATGGGGAAGAGAGAGAGGAGGGGAGAAAGTGGAGAGAATAGGATGGTACAGAAAAGAAGGAGTGAGGAGGAGGGTCTTGGTTGAGTGCAGACCATAGCTGTAGTTAAGTGGACTGGGTTAAATGAGACAGATGAGAGGGCAGGAGAGAGAGAGAGAGAGAGAGAGGGCAGGAGAGAGAGAATACAGAAAAAAGGTCTATCATTTTCTATCATTGTTTTCATCTTTCTAAATATCACATTTTTAAAGGTCCCATGGCATGAAATTTTCACTTTCTGAGGTTTTTGAACGTTAATGTGAGCTCCCCTACCCTGTTTAGCCCCCCCCCATGGTTAAAAGTTGCGAAATGTCTAAACTGAGCATTTGCGATCCTTTTCTGCGTTAGAAAAAATCGGAGCTCAAACGGGCGATTTTGAACAAGGCACCTTATTGACATCAGATCGAAAAAAGAAATGCAAATGCTGTTCCACCTCCGTCTGTCTGTACTCAGCGTCTCTGTAAATCACGCCCAGAGAGTTTGGACTGCGAATGCGCTAGGCAATGTGAAATGCGTTTTTTTATTTGCCTGGAGGCACGTCCGAGTGTTTCTAGGCTCGGAAGTCCTTTATCTGAGCCTCTGGACCTTTGAACAGCAGTGGTTTAATTTTATTTTATGTGGAAATGTGTTTATTTTTCAATGGAACGCTTCAAATCTCTCCCCCCGTGCAAAAACACGGAAATGGATCAGCTGAGAGCTCAAAGCTGAGAGCGGAGAGTTTGGCCACGCCCCCACCGTCTACTATAGGCCAGCTCTTTTCTCCTCATTTGCATTCAAGCAACAAGGCCCAGAATAAAGTGTTTGAGAGAGAGAAAAATTACTCTTTCTCATCTTATCTCTGTTTCTCATGCACTGAGTGTTGATTTTGAAGAAGGATTCATTTACAGTATTAGGGAACCATTAAGGAGCCATATAAAAGCATCAAGAAGTACCATGTCATGGGATCTTTAAAGATTTTTTAGATGGAATGATCTCCACACACTTCCAAGGAACAATCTAAGAAGCACTTCAATAGCACACATTATTTTAAAGTTCCAACTGAAGGAGCTTTTCTGTGGCTCATTAAAAATAAACAAATGAATGAAAGAATGAAAGAAAGAATGAATAATGGTCCTTGGGGACAATTTTTGACAATGTTAGTGGGGTATTATGCAAAACTTTTTTATTTTAATTTGTTTTAATTTAAAAAAAAATGTTGTAGCTTCCTTACCTGGCCAGCCAAATGATATCTCTCTGTATTTCCTATACACCGCGATACCATTTGGACACCCTCCATCCACCCTCGCTCCTCCGGTTACAAACGGACTCCGCGATTCTGATTCGTTCAAAGATGGTGACGTCAGTGCCCCCGCCTTTGCCCGCAAAGTCACTCTTAGGCAGCGGAAGTTCCGCCTCAGTTTTGAATCAAGATGGCGCAATCTCTGATTGGTTCACTTAGCTGTCTGTCTACGCGCAACCACAGCGCATTCTGGACCAAGTGTTACCAGACTCACTGCTGGAACAGCGATGAGTCATGGATTCTTCCAGGCAAGTAGCTTCCTATGTTCTAACCATAGACTAAGGGCTCCAGTCAGATGAAGCTCGGTGACATCAGCTGTTATAGGGGTGAATTTGGCGCTAGGAGTAGGAATTGATTTACGGACAAATAGTGAAATAAAAACACATAGGTTAATATGAATATTTTAAGACCAAATGAGCCTGACAGGAGCAGTTACAGAGAAAGGGGAGACGTTTCTTTAATACAAAGGCTACGTTTATATGCGGTCTGAACAGAAGACGCAGAAGTGACGTCGCGTCTTCACTTTTTATTCCGTGTTTAGACGGGTGTTTTCAGAAGGAAATCTGTGTGCATATGGTGATGCAAAAGTGTGCGGAATTCAATTGGGTATGCATGCCAGGTGGCTAGGTGGTGCTGTGATACATTATCACTATGCCCGCGCGCATGCGTAGAATCTTCCTTCGTTACGTTCGTTACGTTAGACTCCCACATTAGACTTAGGGTGACCATTCATCCGGATTTCGTCCGGACAGTCCGGTTTTAGAGCTGTCTGTCCGGCCGTCTGTCACGTGTCCTCCTTTTTTACATTTTGTCCTCCTTTCTGACCCTCATCGGCCACCCTTGCATAAATCGTCATAAATCCCCACTCATTATTTACACTTGCTACTCTGCGATGTTGTGTCGTATGCAAACATTCGCGATGCGCGCCGCGCGCAACTGATCCAGCCCGTCAGCCCCTCGTATTGTCCGCTCTCTATCTGCGCTGTCAGCCACTCTTTGAGGTGCAACTTGGCTCCTTCTTCCATCTTCATCACCTTATTACTGTCACTTAAAATGTTGTTTTCTTTAGTGCCGTGCGTAACAAGTTTCACTTACGTTTCCTCTCAATGTCGACAGTTAAAATACGTTACAATATTTACATTACGGCTTTCATAATTGCAAATAATATTTTGGGGATTTTGTGGGAATTACACAAATCCAGGTAGCGAGATCTTACCTCTTAAAAGTGAAATGCAGAACTACTAGTTCTGCATTTCTTCTTTCTTCTTTGCCATGGCATATGATGGCAGGGCAAAGACTGTGTTTTTTCAGTGAATTAGTGATGTTATTGTTTTTTGTTCATATCATCTTGACCATAATTTGCCACATTTTTCTTTTTGATGGGTGTTCCATGTTAATAAATATATGTTGACTTCATGCATTATTCATAATCCCCCCGAGGGAAAAAAAAAAGAAAAAAAAAAAGGTGTCCTAACTTTAGGGCCTTTGTCCTCCTTTTTGGACACAAGTGTCCTCCTTTCCTGTTTCATGCTGGTGGTCACCCTAATTAGACTACAAAGCAACGAAGGTGCAACAAGATGAGGACTGGGAGTCCTGCCAAACAAAGTACACTGATACATGGACCGATGTGACATAAACACGTCAGCAGATTTTGCCAGAGTTTTGCGTCTTGGGCAGTGTAGACGAAAACGCTACGGCGGAGTGTATTCAAGTTTTCCACTTTCGAGAGTGGTTTCAGTTTTTTGCATTTTTAAGCCCCCAAAATGCCGTCACCGTCTAATCGAAAGGCACTTCTGATAAAATATTTTGTCTTTTTTACCCGTAAGCGTTCTCCTATAAACAGGCCCAAAGTCAATTGGAGCTGGAGTTGATGGAGCTAGAAGTGCACCCACGGTCACTTTCTTTTTGGAATCGACTGATATAGATCGACCGATATGTTTTTTTTTTGTTTTTTTTTCATGGCTGATGCCGATTGTTTGGAAACCGTAGCAACCAATAGCCGATTAGCTTTGCCGAGATATTTTTTTGGCCGATATATGGGGCTCATTTTGATCATTTCTATCCAAATAACATGATTTGAAATGGCAACAAACGTAAACATGACTTTGTTCCACTGCAAAGCCATCAAAGAGCGGTGTAATTTGAGCAGTGTCCTCTTCACATTTAAGTGTTCAGATGAATCTAAAGGTCACTCCCATAGTCCGGTGGTAAACTGGAACATCAGATTATTCTATGTTGGAGACTCAAAGCAGATATACAATATGCTAAAAAGCCCAATATATCACCCAAACAATCGGTCTGTCTCTCTTCTTTGTCCAGTAGAAATGGTAGCTCGGGGCAGTGGTGATGAAATACGGTTAGTATTATTTTCTTGAGCTTTGTTTACCTATTTCTAAAGGGAATGTCCTTCTGTAGCTTCAAGACCTTATATTATACAAAATTGACTCTTGTGAGCTTTAAACCATGTTAGATCCAAGATGCCAAGGAATAAGACATCAATTGTAGGAGACTGAGAAGACTGAAGGCAGGCGGTTTCCTATTGGCTGTTCACTTCAGTGGGCAGGGCTTATAGTTAAGGAATCAAAGAGAGTGTCATAAAACAGTTCCGCACACCTCCCGCATGACTATATGTGTTATCCGAAAACAATATCAGCAAAAAAAATAATTACCTTACGTTCTTGGTCAGTTTTGACAAATCTCCACTCATTTAAAAATATTCTTTTGAGCCGCTGTCTTTACAACATTATCAAATAGAAAAATTCCAGAGGCCACACAGAGAAGGACTTTGGTCGAGTGGTTAAGTACTGGGTCTCTGGTGTGAGCATCCCGGGTTTGATTCTACTGACGTATTCATGCGCAAGACAATTTTGGGTTACATTTTCACGAATGTACATTTGCCACTAGGGCTGTCAGTTTAACGCGTTAATTAGATTAATTAATTACACCGCAAATTAACGCGTTATAAAAATTAACGCAATTAATTATGAACGGCAATTCAATGCGCGCGCATTTTAAATTTGGCGTGCGGGGCGTTTGAACGGCAAGTTTATTTATAAAAATGTGACTGAGCAGGTCCGTCCCTAAGCCCGTTGTTCTCGGGGAGAGCACATGAAGACGTGCGCGCCCGTTTCCATATCTGCTGTGCTCCGCACGTCGAACCCTTTTCCCCATAACCTCTCCAGCGTGTTCTGCCGTGACTAAGGCTGCACACTTAGAAGTGCCAGTTTTGCCCATCCAAATCTCTAAACCTGATCATTTACTTACCGCGCTGCGATCTGGTGCTATCTCCGGGGGTCATGTGAGCCATGAGTAATTTTCACGGGCAATTATTTGTATTCTCTGTATATTTGAAGCTTTGTATATTATTTATTGACGTTGCATGAAAGCTACTGTACGTGCTCACCTTTTGACACCAGAAACATTCGCCATTTAATAGTGGAATGGTGTAAATGAACTTTCGAATGAATGTTACGTAATGTGGGAGGGGGAATGGGGTCTGTCAGCAGTCTTGTCTTGTGTGCACGGAGAGAAAGAGAGTGAGCCAAAGACTGAAAAACTTAAAGACTTAAAGGGGAAGTCTGCAGTGTTTTCACTGTACCACTATAAATCACACATTTGACACCTTTTTTGCACTGTGGGAGAGCACAATAAACCACCTAAAAAATTTATTAAAATGTGATTAATTAGATTAATTAATTACAAATCCTGTAATTAATTAGATTTTTTTTAAATCGCCTGACAGGACTATTTGCCACACATTACACAAATGTGAATGAATTCAACCAACAATTCTTCATATCATCATAGAACTTATATCAGCTGGGCCTCACATCACTCTCACCTGACGACAATGACACTTTATATTTTATGTGACATCTCTATCAAAGAATACAGTTAAAGGTAAATCTTTACTTTTAAAACAAAATGTAGCCAAATAACAGGCACACTCCATGATGCAACATTTCAATGATTCAACAGATTTGCTTCAGAGATGCTGTGCAAGCCTTTTTAAAGGTCCCATGGCATGAAATTTCCATCAATAGGCATAAAACAATAAAAGACATTAGGTATGACATTCTGGTGTGAGACCACTGCTGGAGGACTGCTGAGGGTCAGGCAAGGCACTGCTGGAGGACTGCTGAGGAGGGTCCAAGTGTACGCCATCTTCAGTAACTAGAACACAAACATACTATTAAAATATACAAATGCTTGGAGCTCAAACGGGCGATTTTGAACAAGGCACCTTATTGACGTCAGATCACAAGAAATGCAAATGATCTTCCACCCTCCTTCAATCTGTACTCTCTGGCACCAGTGGAGCGAAACCCCGGTTTATTTGCCAGTGCCAGCTCCTCTGCAGGTGAAAGGTTTCTAGGCTCGGGACTCCTTTACCTGAGCCTCTGGACCTTGGAACAGCAGTGCTGTTCATTTTAAATTATGTGGAATTAAGGGACCATTTTTCAATGGAACGCTTGCTAATCTCACTGGAAAAACACGGAAATGGATTAGCCTACTGAGAGCTCAGAGCAGGGAGCGGAGCGTTTAGCCACGCAAAACAGTCTTCTACTATTGGCCAGCTTTATTCCTCCTCATTTGCATTCAAGATAACACAATTTAACGCCCATTATGGAGCAAATACTTTTACACAGTGAGAATAAATTACTCTGACAAGACTGCTATACTCTGTTTCTCACCAACTGAGTGTTGATTTTGAAGAAGGATTCATTTACAGTATTAGGGAACCATTAAGGAGCCATATAAAAGCATCAAGAAGTACCATGTGAATTTCCATCAATAGGCATAAAACAATAAAAGACATTAGGTATGACATTCTGGTGTGAGGTCACTGCTGGAGGACTGCTGAGGGTCAGGCAAGTGTACGCCATCTTCAGTAACAAGAACACAAGTATACTATTAAAAAATACAAATGCTTGGATCACAGCTGAGACAAGCAGTAGCCTAGAGAATACCTTGAATATACTCCTCACGAGAACTCGCACCCCCCCCCCCCTCGGAAATTACGCAGTCTCACGCACGACCCCGCTCAAAACTTGAGAGCCCTGGAAATGCGTTAATGAAATGACTTCAGGCTTTAGTCTGGGTTGCGGCTAAGTCAGGCGAGGACTAACCACTTAGGTGCCGCTATGTTTAGCGACGTTCGTGGAATACTTCCCAGGCTAGCCCTATTGTTTCCTTTGTTTGTGTTGATTTAGGTTTGAGAATGGAATTAAAGATGGGAGAGAGATTGTATCTGACCCCTCCATTCCTGTTTAAGTGTGGATATCCTAAATGAGCTTTCAACAAAACCAAGAGAGACAAGGACAAGAAACAAGACAACAGAGAATCAGAACCCAGGAGGAAAGGGGTAGCGATTCCTTACCTGGCCGGTGTTTCGGAAAAACTACAGAGGATTTTCAGACAGTATGAAATCCCAGTCTATTTCAAACCCACAAACACTTTAAGACAAAAACTGGTTCACCCAAAGGACAAAACCCCGAGCCACAAACAAAGTAATGTGGTCTACTCCATTCAGTGTAGTGAAGACTGCAGTGAGCGCTACACTGGAGAAACAAAACAGCCACTTCACAAGAGGATGTACCAACATCGACCTTCATCTGCCGTACATCTTCACCTAGAAGCCACGGGCCACTCCTTTGAGGACAGTGAGGTTCAGATCTTAGCCAGAGAAAAGAACTGGTTTTAGAGGGAGTTAAAGAGGCTATTTTTGTCAAAAAAGAGAATCCCTCCTTAAACAGGAATGGAGGGGTCAGACACAATCTCTCTCTCATCTATAATTCCATTCTCAAACCTAAATCAAAACAAACAAAGGAAACAATAGGGCTAGCCAGGTCAGGTCCAGAGGTGTGAAAACACCTATTATGGTCAGTACTCGAGTTGAGGGGGGATGGGGGAGGGATGGCATCCCCCCTGTGGGAAAAAATAGTCAAAATCATCCCTCTTCTAAAACGGGCATCCCTTCTTCCATCCCTTATGGCATTTTATCAATCAGGCATGAAAATCCCTAAACTTTTGGCGAAATTCGCCGTCTTTAAGTCAAAACAGCCAGTGCCAAGAGCCAATCATAGGCCGAACTGCGCTCCGGCTTCCAATCATGTTGCAGCATAATTACGCACCGATCGCGCTCCCGCCAATCATGACGATTGCTGCTGTTGTGTTTGCGCCTGTTCGCGGATCAGCTGTGAGCGAGCCGCGTGATATTTACGCGGCATTTCCAAGAGAAGAAGAATCCTTAACTTGCTATGTTAATGCTACGTAAGAAGGAACTCTCGCCTCGGGACATGGGATAAATTCGGGATTATGTCCTTTTCTCCGGAGCTCCGGATTATTAAAGACAACACGGCAAACTGTCGTGCGGGAATGGAGCTGACCGCATTCTTATGGGCAGCGCTCTCAAGTCTCACGCTTTGAGAGTGTGACACACGCAATTCGACGTGTTCACACGCTCACACGCCACACATGGCATTTCTCATGCTGAAATTTTGGTAAGCAATTCAAAACTCTAGCTACTGGTCACAGCGCAGAAAATCGGTCTGTGTGGCTCAGTTATGCAGGCACCGTGCCATTTTCAGTGAAAAAACCTCACTCGCACCTCCATCCCCCTCCCCCCGCTCCCCCCGTGAGTCATATTATCAGATTATTTCTGCATCTATTTCAGCACTAAACCAGGACTAAACCAAGACTAAACCAGGTCTAAAACAGGAGAAAACCAGGACTAAACCAGGACTAAACCAGGACTAAACCAGGTCTAAACCGGATCTAAACCAGGATTAAACCGGGACTAAACCAGGACTAAACCAATACTAAACCATGTCTAAACCAAGACTAAGCCAAGACTAAACCAGGTCTAAACCAGGACTAAACCAGGACTAAACCAGCTCTAAACCAGGACTAAACCAGGTCTAAACCAGGACTAAACCAGGACTAAACCAGCTCTAAACCAGGACTAAACCAGGTCTAAACCAGGACTAAACCAGGTCTAAACCAGGACTAAGCCAAGACTAAACCAGATCTAAACCGGGTCTAAACCAGGACTAAACCGGGACTAAACCAGGACTAAACCAAAACTAAACCAGGTCTAAACCAGGACTAAGCCAGGACTGATTATGGTACTGAATGGGTATGCTAAACAAGAGTCTAGACAGAAAGTGTAAAACAAAGAGGTGATAGTTTCAGAGGAATTTCAGTGTAGTTAGCTCCTCCCTGCAGCTAGATATAAGCAGTGTCCATCAGCACTCTAACCAGAACTGACGAAGCAGTTCGGATGAGTTGCAAAATGTTTTCGTCCAAATAAACTTTGTCCAGTTAACAAATTGAATTTCTCCTTTACCATGGATTCTACCTGGACGACTGAGGGATTCTTCATACAGTATCTTCCATACATAAACCCCACCACATGTTGAATGCACATCACATTCTCACACACTGAACGGTGGACATGAGTCAATAGCACATAAAGTACATTTGTGCGTCTCATATTTGGCAGAATCCAGACTCCATATTGACAGAGCAGGATCACTGTTTACTGGCCTTTTCATACAAGTCTAACAGCATCTATTGACTTTACTTCATACACAGCCTTGGCCAGTCCCTTTGATAGATGTCTGCAAATAGAGCGTTGAAAACCTTGACATTGTTGACACCTTGTGAACATTTTCAAGTTCATACACAGGGCTGGACTGGGACAAAAAAAAGGCCCTGACATTTTTGGCGTAGCCCGGCCCTTCATAATTAGCGGAGCACAACGGACTAATTCATGAATGTGTTCCCTGAAGCACTATTGTCACATCTTGGCTGAGGGGAAACCGGGGAGCAACATTTAAAGGAAAAATGACAGCTCCCAAACACCACCAGCAAACTCGCAGTAGCTATACATTCAATGGTTTATTTAAAATGCATCTTGCACACAAGGTCAGGACCAATGTTCCCCCTAATTTTTCATGTGCCTGAGCAAACACACTAACTCCCTGAGCATTCCTTGGACCCCTGTGAGCAACGTCCGACATGCACTGTGGCCACACCAGTATCACACCTGAGATCATCGCTACAAGATTTTTTTTTGGCCCACTTAGAATAACAAAGACAAAAATCAGTTGAGCTTTGTATATGTTGTATGTCAGTGTGAGGGTCCTGCTGTGATCAGTGAAACATTGAACAGTACAATATTTTGAAAAATAACCTCAAATAAATAAAATAACTTCAAATAAAAAATATTGGCTATGCCCAGGTGAATCCTTTCCTCCCATAAATGAGCAGTGTATAAATCTGTAGAATCACATGAAGAGAGACTTTTTCAGCTTGATAAATATAGCCTGCATATAACTTTTTTTTTTTTAAATGGATTCTAGGACCTATAGGCCATAAGATGGGTCTTTCCCAAAATAATGATCTCCAAAATAAGTATAAATTATTACTTATTATCACTTTATATCTTGCTTTTTAATCATTAGTCTATTTGGCGGCACGGTGGCTGAGTGGTTAGCGCTCATGCTACACAGCAAGAAGGTTCCGAGTTCGATCCCCGGGTCGCCCAGGCCTTTCTGTGTGTGTTCTGTATGGAGTTTGCATTCATGGTCTGGGTTTGATCCCCGGGTCTCCTGGGCCTTTCTGTGTGGAGTTTGCATGTTCTCCCTGTGTCTGGGTGGGTTTCCTCCGGGCACTCCGGTTTCCCCCACCAACCCAAAACATGCTCCATAGGTAAATCCTCCAGCTGTGGTCCTGACCAAGCCGAAGCAAGAAGATCATGGAGATGGTCCCCGGGCGCAGTAATGTGCTGCCCACTGCTCCTGATAACAGGATGGGTTAAATGCAGAAATGGAATTTCCCCACTGTGGGACTAATAAAGGCATAGCTTTCTTTCTTTAAGTAATTTTGTGTGAGTGTCAGAGCGCTCTCCCCAGAGCACGATCTGGGGAGAGAATTCAGACTTTGACAAAGTCCCGTCTTTTTGGCTCACAAAAAACTATGAAAACTATGAAAATAAAGTAAACAGGGGAAGATTACATTATGGCTCTACCTGTCTCCTCTTCATGTGCTCTTCCCTACGTGGAATGTGTGCGGGCTCGTGCGGACCTGCTGCTCTGAGCAGCAGCAGCTCTGACCCACGGCGATGTGCACTACAACCACGGTCATACTGAAGGAAGCAAGAGAAATGCAGTCAAAATGTGTCTGTTTGTAGTTGGCTTGTTCCTAATGCGTGTCACATTCACATGTGCAGTCTATCAGATTGGTCGTTCCGTGCGTCTAACCAGCGCTTTGTTTGTCACACAGGTTAGATTTTATTTTATGCACTGTAAAGAATTTGATGTGTGCGCTGAACATCTGGGCAGTGCGCGAGGGAACATTGGTCAGGAGCACGTTGGCTGGCCGACAGGTGAACGATTTACATCCCTGTTCATCACCTAAAAGTCCTGGTATTATCCTAACATTACTACCTGCTTGCCTGCTGTGCCTGTGCTACACTTTCTGGTCACTCTGTCCCTCGGGTTCCCTCTCCACAGACTCAGGCTGCTCCTCTCCCGGTCCACCTTCAACCTGGGCTACAGAGGACGTGGAGGCTCCAGCAGCCACTCCAGAGAATACAGTATGTCTGTTATTTTAGAACATTTTGCAGCGTCTCTAGCAAATTTTTTAACCTTTTAGCCTGCAACTTCTCTGCACCCCCTTTCAGATGCTTCTCCATGTTTCCACGCTCAACACTGAAACTGGCGGGAATCAGTGCAGAGAAAGGGGTGGGACTTCTCTCTTAGCTACTATATTCTGATTGGTTTAGTCCACTGTCTATATTGAAGATAAACCAATGGGCTGCCTCCTCTAAATTGTGGGCCGGTCTCTAAGTAAAAAAAAAAAAAACAGCATCGGCCCCCGGAAAATGCCCGGTATGCCCGATTACCAGTCCAAGCCTGTTGGGCAAAAGGCACATAAGTTGGGCAAAGGCACATAAGATACTACTATGCATATATTGTTGTCGTGGCGAAGGGTTGGGTAGAGGGTGCTTGGTCGAGATTTGCAAACTAACAAAAAACAAGCAGTGAAAAAGAAAAAAATATACTCAAAACATAAATTTTAATTTTCAATTTCTTGTACACTTTTAGCTTTGACCCATATTATGCTATTTTTTGTGCTGTTTCCTCATCACAACCAGACCTGGAGCTAATTTGCAGTGTGTTTATTAGTGGTCACGCCAACGCATTTCGACTACTTGTGAGTCTTCATAAGGGCTGATAGATTGAGCAGAAGGTGTGACCCTATTTATAGAGGTCATGTGACCAACTATCAAATGTGATTATAAAAAAACAATACCCATATACATACATGTTGAATCCAAGTAGATTAAGATTAGATTAAGCCTTTATTGGTCTCACACACAATGACACACAGTGACACACGGGAGAAATTTGACTTCTGCATTTGACCCGTCCTTTTTTCAGGAGCAGTGAGCAGCCATCTTTTTCGGCGCCCGGGGGGTAGTATATTGACAAGTATATTGACAACATACCACTCTAACACAACAGATAAGAGCCACTGTTCTGTAGAGAATGGAGTAGAGTCAACAATATTTCCCTTAGGGTACACAGCATACTTCATCAAAAACTGTTTTAAAGGGACAGTGTGTAAGATTTTTACCCGTTAATTACTGAAATTGAAGATACCCATTCAAAAATACATTGTTTTCCAAGCCTTTTCACTTCCATCATGAAATCAAAGTATTCTTTTGGACTTAGATATAGTCACATAAAAGGGGGATCTTCCCCGTGCAGAGGCAGCCATTTTGAATACGAGAGCTGCAGAAGGACATTTGGGCTCCGCCTTCGCCTTCGGCAAGGCTCGTGGTTTTAGGTAAACAACACAAGCATGCTGCCGGATCAGACGTCGTAATGGATCTAACACGTGTTTTGGACTAAATTGTTTTACTGGATTTTATTCGCTGGATCCTTACGGACAAATTGAGAGCAAGTTTATGGTGAAATACAGAGTTTGACCTGTGCAAAGCATTCTAAGGTAAGCTAACCTCATTTTGTGCTTTTCCGTATAAAAGCCCCATGTGCTCGGGGAGTGATTGTTGTGCAGGGAAATGAATTGCATAGTCAAAAAGAGGAGACTGTAAGGTTTCATTTGATGTGTAGAGTGTCATGGTACATGATCGGGAATGTGTGTTTTCATGAGGAAAGAAAAAAAAACCCAAAAAACGGGACCGCGTTTTATTTATACAGTAGCGGCGCGCGGCTCGTGCGCAGGTACGAGAGCTGTCCGCATCACGGCGCGCCCGGGTGACCCTCGAGGTCTGCCGTAGCTAAAACAGAAAGTGCAATAGCACCATCCACCTATGAGCCACGAATCCTACACACTGGGGCTTTAAATAGCATATTTTCACATTTTCTAGAATATGATCAAAGGAGAAGTTCAATTTGTCAACTGGACATAGTTTGTTTGGTTGAAAACGTTTCGCCGCTCATCCGAGAGGCTTCGTCAGCTCTAATAAGAATACTGGTAAGACACTTGCTTATATCTTGCTGTAGGGAGGAGCTACCTAGCTAACTACTTTCCGGAACTATCTCATTGGTTTCCGTCTTTTGTTTCTCTGGCGTCTAGATAACGATCCCTATAGGGATCCCTGTAGGGATCCCTATAGCAAGATATAAGCAAGTGTCTTACCAGTATTCTTATTAGAGCTGACAAAGCCTCTCGGATGAGCGGCGAAACGTTTCCAACCAAACAAACTTTGTCCAGTTGACAAATTGAACTTCTCCTTTGATCATGGATTCTACCTGGACGACTGAGGGACTTTTCACGCATTTTCTAGAATAAAAATATAGGTAACAGCCAAGGAGGCATTTAACAGGCCATCGCCCATGTTTCTTCAAGACACAGCTCACCAAAATAAAATACAGTGTGTAAATTGTACATCAGTTTATGTATTCACAGCTGTAGCCAGTTACATAGCGACTATCAGCAATCAGTTGGGCCACTGCTTTGCTCATAAATGGTCCAGAAGTAACACTAACCATCGCACATACGCCACCGTGCGGCTTCTCTCTGCGCTTGATG
Organism: Paratrypauchen microcephalus; assembly: GCA_036785185.1. Classification (NCBI taxonomy): domain Eukaryota; kingdom Metazoa; phylum Chordata; class Actinopteri; order Gobiiformes; family Gobiidae; genus Paratrypauchen; species Paratrypauchen microcephalus. Next base: position 1,824,752 of record JAVJIX010000096.1, read on the forward strand.
CCTACGGTAGCCTCAGGGAGCCTAAACATGGTGAGTTTCCAGTGATCCGATATCTTGCGGCCATGGCCCAGTGCCTTGACACCAGGGGCTGGGCAGATAGGTAAGGGGGCATATGCTCTTACTGCTGCTATCATAAAGACTTGAGATGAAAAGTTAGAAAAACTAGGCAAGAAACAAATAGGCAAACAAAAGAAATAAAAAGAGATTTTGTTTGAAAAATATTTAAAACACACACACAAGGACACATATGCTTATACCATGTAATGTTATTCCAGCAAAAACATGATACAAACCAATTAACAACAACTTGACAAACCAGATGTGATGTCCAGTAATTTCATGAGTGGGATGCACACTGATTGTGTTGTGATAGTAGTGTGAAGGGGGAGGGAGGCTCAGAGAGTCAACAACACTTTAATACATTGTTTCTGGCAAATATAGCATTTTATACAGTAGTATATAGTAGGGGTGTGAGGCTCATTCTGCTTTCTGATTGGATAATCATTTTCATAACCAGAGGGGTATTCCACGAACGCAGCTAAGCGCAAAGCCCGGCTTTATTCGACAGTTCGCGCTAGTTTTAGCGGGAGTTCGGTTCCATGACTCTCGCTAACCTTAGTCCTCGCTGAGTTACTGTGGCAACATGGTTTCAGCGGCTAGCCTGGTCCGGGCAGGCTAAAGATGCAGCTTAAACAGGCCGTGTTGCAGAGAATACGTACCGGAAGTAAACAGAGTGTCAAAAAACAGTTCCGCACACCTCCCGCATGACTATCTGTGTTGTCCGAAAACAATATCAGCAAAAAAAAATTACCTTACGTTCTTGGTCAGTTTTGACAGATTTCCAGTCATTTAAAAATATTCTTTTGAGCTGCTGTCTTTACGACATTATCAAATAGAAGAATTCCAGATGCCACACAGAGAAAGACTTTAATTGAGTGGTTAAGTACTGTGTCTTTCATGTGGGTGTCCTGGGTTCAGTTCCTCTTACTGACGTATTCATGCGCAAGTCAATTTTGTGTTACATTTTCACGAATTTACATTTGCCACTCATTACACAAATGTGAATTAATTTAACCAACACTTATTCATATCAACATAGAACTTATATCAGCTGGGCCTGACATCACTCTCACTTAGAGCCCCAGCAACCTAAAGAGCCCCAGTGGCCTAATGGATAAGGCACTGGCCTCCTAAGCCAGGGATTGTGGGTTCGAGTCCCATCTGGGGTGAAAAGTATTTCGGCTGGTACTGCCCTCCGAGTGCTGAAAGATGATTGCTCACTGCTCCTGAAAAGGATGGGTCAAATGCAGAAGTCAAATTTCTCCTGTGTATGAGACCAAATAAAGACTTAAATCACTTGATGACATTTTATGTGACATCTCCATTAAAGAGTACAATTAAAGGTAAACCTTTACTTTTAAAACAAAATGTAGCCAAATAACAGGCACACTCCATGATGCAACATTTCAATGATTCAACAGATTTGCTTCAGAGATGCTGTGCAAGCCTCTTTAATGAAATCCTATTTATCAATTTCCATCAATAGGCATAAAACAATAAAAGACATTAGGTATGACATTCTGGTGTGAGGCCACTGCTGGAGGACTGCTGAGGGTCAGGCAAGGCACTGCTGGAGGACTGCTGAGGGTCAGGCAAGGCACTGCTGGAGGACTGCTGAGGGTCAGGCAAGGCACTGCTGGAGGACTGCTGAGGGTCAGGCAAGGCACTGCTGGAGGACTGCTGAGGAGGGTCCAAGTGTACGCCATCTTCAGTAACTAGAACACAAACATACCATTAAAAAATACACATGCTGAGGCAAGCATTAGTCTAGAGAATCCCTTGTTTATACTCCTCATGAGAACTCGCAGGAAGGATCTTTGATGGGGTCCCTCCTTCAGTTACCTCCACCAGTGGGTGACCCCGGTTTAGGGCCAGTGCCAGCTCCTCTGCAGGTGAAAGGTTTTGAGGGGGGCTCCCACCTCCTGTGGCTTGGTAGCTACTGTTCATTTTAAATTAAATTAAGGTACCATTTCAACAGTATTGCTAATTTCACTGAATAATAATATTAATATTAGGTTACTTACCACTCTGCAAAATGTTTTTTTGCTTTGTCTTTACCTGCAAAACACTCCTCCTCTTCACCTTATTCCTGCTCAAAGACAAGATAACACAATTTAACGTATTAGTTGGAGCAAATACTTTTACACAGTAAAAATAAATTACAACTGACAAGACTGCTCTACAAATATGAATATAAACATTTTATGACATCAACTGTTCTCCCTGAGTATCGAACCCGCATCTCCCACGTGCCAAACCGTAGAATATCCTCTCCCCCATGGAACTGTCTTAATGCCAAAGGTGAAAACATACTTTAAAAAACTCAACATTCAGCACTGTTATAGAACTTAACTTACGCATTTAAGCGCTCGGCGATCTTCTGCCACGCCATGTCTCTCATCTTAGTTATTGCAAATGTGTTGCACAGTTCCAAAAGCAACTTCTGTTCTGATGCGCTGAAATAATCGGCCTGAATCTCCGACATGATCGCGTTTTCGACAGTTGCTTGTTCTGGACTTCTTACGTTCCCCGTGCACACGCGTAGGCCAGGCCTGGATAGGCGCGGCTGAAGTTAGCGCTGCTGAGGCGCAGCTGAAACGCGTTAGTGGAACGACTTCAGGCTTTAGTCCAAGTTGCGGCTATTTCAGGCGAGGACTAACCACTTAGGCGCCGCTATGTTTAGCGACGTTCGTGGAATACCCCCCAGCTCACCAAATCATAACATAAACAACTTGACCAGCATGTGCAATGTTTTTGTAATTAGTAATAAATCATCAGTATAATTATGCTCTAATTATAATGCTTAGAGTTATCAGAAAACTTGTTTTATACAGGTACAATGTACAAAATGTTACATTCAGTTTATTTCACTTTTTGAAAGCTGATATTCATAGAGAAATAGAGCAAATAATGTTTAGCATGCATTTACCACTGTCATGAAATGCTGACAGGAAAAATATGAAAGCACTTAACTTCCAAACAAAAACCTCCTCCCCCGCACTGGTCACATTTTTTTCGCAGCATGACCGAAGCATTTTGCATTCAAATGGTTCCCAGAAGCTTTTAAGATCATTTGAGCGATAATGCGGATACTAATTTGAGGCCAACCTTGAAAGTTTGAAGTTCTTGTGGACTGTAATCTCGCTGTAATCTTGTGGCAATCTGAAGAGGTCACCACTCTCATCGTCAGACACACAGTATTCTACTGTATTATCTATGAAGGCTTTTAAAAGTTCACTATTTAACTTTCTGGTTGAGACGTTAATGGTTTGAATGGAATGTTTTAAAGTATGGCATTAAACATCTATCTCATTGGAGACAAGCAGGGGACACATTCATATTCATGTGGATTAAGTGTCTTGTCCAATGTAAAACTCTGATCCATCATGTAACGATCAAATACCCCCAGCTGCACTAAAACAGTGTTGGTGAAACTGTTTGGACAGTTTGACCAAACAAGCTGTATCACACTTGGCCTGTCAGTACACATCAGCTACCTCAGGAGGCCCACAAGACAGAAAGGCTCAATATGACTCCTCTGTTGAAGACCTGGTGGTGGACCCCTTACTGTAAGGGTCCACCACCAGGTTCAGAGATTGTCACTATGACACCACAGATTTTATGACCACAGCTATGAGCAACCGCATCCACAATGGGGTTCCCAGCAGACCTTTACCATACGTCAGGTGTGTCCAGCTTCCTCCTCATCAATCAATCCAACTCACCACCAGGTTGGCAACTCAGCCCCTCTTCACCCTAGTGTCCAAGACAAAGCCAAAGGTCAGATGACACAAGGAGAAAGCTGATCATCGATCTCCCTCCTCAACTCTGGCTCCACGGTGGAGCCCCGATAATGTAACTAACTATGTGCTGAAAGAATGTGTTTTATGTATTTTTTTGAGCAATTGAAATACCCGTAAATGTATAAATGCATGTTAGATAAGTTAAATACCATACTGTGGGAAAAACAATACGCAAACAAACACTGTCTCCACTGTGGTGTACCACCCCTCTGAAAAGTCCCACAGAACAGAAACTGCTGACAGGCTGTGTAGACAGATTTTTCTTCACATTCACAGCCAAATCATTCCAATAGTTTAAGATGGTGCCTAATCCCAGTATAGTGTATGACCCTGGAGCTGTGTGTGTGATGAGTATGGTGTGTGTGTGTGCGTGCGTGTGTGTGTGTGTGTGTGTGTGTGTGTGTGTGTGTGTGTGTGTGTGTGTGTGTGTGTGTGAGACTATGTGAGAGTCACAGACAGGTGTTTGTCACCAACCTGCTGCAGCATCAGATGGGGCAGATTCTCTCAATCACACACACAAATTCCATTCACTAGCAAGGACCACGCCTACAACATGATGTGATGAAGATATTTATTAATGAATATGGGGGTGGGTTGTACCAATTATATATGTGAGCCCAGATGGATGCAGTGTCATGTGTGGGAAATATTTGTGACCACCTGCATTCTGCAGAAGGGCGCCGAGCAACCAACAGTCGGTAGAAGGTGTGCGTTCTCGTCATTGTCAGCCTTGACATCCTCTCCCCCCATACAATATCAAAATAAAAAAAAACACTTACCTTCTTCTTCGTCATTTACCTCGCCCGGGTCAGGGGGGCCTTTCTCAAAGAGAACACCCCACTTCGCCAGAACAAAAGACTGGATTATACTTACCTTTCTAAAAATTCCTAAGCCCAACCCTAGCCCTTATAAACCTACCTCTGATTTCCTCTATGTCAAACCTGCCTGAAACATCTAAAAGCTGCCTTACCTGTTTAATTCCCACTCTCTCCAAAACCCCACTGAACATGCTCTCCCTCCTCTCGGGAGGGTCGGAGAGCATGTCAGGATTGAAACGCAGAGGCATCTGCCCCAGCTGCCACAGGGAACGTGGTGCAGCCACAGTGCACGGCCTCAGCGCAGCCCAGGCCTCAAACACCTCCCTCTCGAAAGGGGGAAACCGCTCAAGGGTGGCTCGCCGGAGGAGCATGCATAAGTTAAATAAACCGTACTCACCTAAATGACCTACCTGAACCATAAATAAGTCCTTCCACGCGGCTGTGAAGCCGGTGTCAAGGAACTTCTTGAGTATTTTAAGACGCAACGCGCGCTTTTTAACAACTAAATCAATGAGTTTAAGTCCCCCTTGATTATACTCACCTATCATAACATTGTGTGCAATCAGCTCATGCTCTCTTCTCCAAATAAACCTACTTACCGCAATACTAATTTTGTTTGCCACTACGCTTGGCAAGTCGTACACGGTGAGGGCATGCACGAGCTTGGACAAGCACAGGGCATTGACAACTAAAACCTTACCTTTGATTTTTAAATTACGTAATCGCCATAAATTCATGCAAGCATTAACACTGTTATACAAACCTGTCCATAAATTGTCTCTACAGGCCACCTCATCTCTCCCCAGTGGGACGGCGAGCACCCTGTAAAGGTCCCCCGCGTCCTTGAGGCCCCAGGTATTCTGGGCGGCCGTGAGGCTTCTGGAGAAAGCCACGGAGGACTTGTCAAAATTGACAATGGCGCCTGAAGCCAGGCAGTAAACACTGAGCGCGTGGAGAGCCGCGTTGAGGCTCTGCACGTCTCGAAGGACCAAATTAGTGTCGTCCGCAAATTGAAAAATTTTGTATTCCCTACCTGAAGGACTCGTGAATCCGTGCACGACCCTGTCTTTCTTCAGCACAGCAGCGAGGGGTTCAGCTACTATGCTGTAGAGGAGCGCGCTTAACAGGCACCCCTGTCTGACCGACCTCCGCAAAGGGAAGGGGTCAGAAAGGAGGTCGTTGCATTTCACTTGACTGACTGCACTCGAATATAATATTCCGATCCAATTGATAAACCTACCTTTAAAGCCAAACTTGCCTAGAATGCGATAGAGAAAGCTGTCCTCTACTCTATCGAAGGCCTTATTAAAATCAACAGAAACGTGAATGCCACCCGAGGTGTGCATCTCCTTCAACAAGTACTTTAAAGAAAGTATTGTGTCAGAGATGTCACGCCCTGGGATGCCATACGCCTGCGTATCCGCTTTAACCTACCTGTCAGAATGAGAGATAAAATTTTGTAGTCAGTGTTGAGGAGATTTATAGGCCTGTAATTGGCCAGGATCTCTCGAGCACCTTTCTTAAAGACTAGAGTCACGATACCAAGAGTGAAGGAGGGCGAGCACCTCCCCTCACTCTCAATATCATGAAACAACGTGTGGAGAATAGGTGCCAACCGGTGAGCAAACGCCTGGTAAAACTCAGCGGTCAGGCCGTCCTCTCCGGGACTCTTACATTTATTGAGCCCCTTGATGGCTGCAAAAACTTCATTTAATGAGACGGACTTGATGGAATAATTGTATATATTATCAACTTATGTGATTCTTTATTTTTAGAAATGAAGTTTTAAATGTGTACATGACTTGTAATCATATGCTTTTGAGTTGCAGAAATGTCAGATATCTGAGGGCAGACAGCTCGGCTCCTGCTTTCATTATCTGCTGATGTCACAGTGACATTGTCACTGTGATAAATGCCATATCTGGAATTATCTTACAAGTGTTTCTTGATGATTATGTTTTATCGCTGTCCTGCTACGTCTCCCCCCACCCGTTTTAGGGCAGGGCAGCGGGCTGTAACTAGGGTGTGGAAAATGAATAAAAACGCACGGAGAGCGACAGAGAACCAGAGCGCTCAGAGTGACTGTACCAGAGCATTTGTTATCTGGGCTTTTCTCTCTGATCGTTCTCCGCTTGCTAGTGAAAATATTAATCTTGTCTTGTCTTCCTTTCCTTAATAGAGTACAGATAGCACCCATCAGAACTCATCACACAAATCTTCGTCACTAGTGCGAAGCCTTGCATCAAGCGCATCTAGTACCTGACTGCAACTTACCTCACTTATCCCCTCACTATCAAATAAACCTGAGTAAAACTTACCTGCAACATCTAAAATCTTACCTGTGTCACTAACTAACCTACCTGTATCATCTACCAAACTGTCTATATACAACTTACCTTGCTTGGCCTTCTCCAAACCATAGAATTACACGGTAGAGCACTCCTCCTCCACCGCGTACTGAGCCTTGGCCCGGAGGATGGCAGCCTTAGCTCGACTTTCCTGTAAATTGCGGAGCTCAGCCTGCAGCTCCAGATACTCTGGGTCCACAGGGCCCACCAGAGACAGGCCCAGTCCGTTATCCATTGCCGTGGTCTGGAGCCTAGTAAGGGCCGAAATGGCGCTGTTCGGCCGGTGTACTGTCGATATGGGCCGCCTCGTCAGAATGAGCCCACCACTGACCTATTTTGACGGCGATGTCTATCGGGTTACGCCCCCCCGTCGAAATAGGCCGCCTTACGTCGAAATACGCCGTTTTTCGTTTACAGTTGTATGCGTGAGTTGTTTACAGTTGTATAGATTCAAAGCTAATTATTTGTAAAAATACAAATAATTATAGATAATTATTTGTATTTTTAGGATTGGTTGAGTTGTTTACGGTTGTATAGATTCAAAGCTAATTATTTGTAAAAAATACAAATAATTATAGATAATTATTTGTATTTTTAGGATTGGTTGAGTGGGAGGGACCATGCGTGTCATAATATCTCCTTTCAATGGGTCTTTCTGGCGAGATTAAATTGATTATTTCTTACTCATTAACAAATATTTAATATATTTCTAACTCATTAACAAATATTTGTAAATGTTTTGTAAAATAATTAGTTCATTATTTACTAAGTATTTCTTACTCATGAACAAATATTTGTAAATGTTTTGTAAAATAATTAGTTCATTATTTACTAAGTATTTCTTACTCATGAACAAATATTTGTAAATGTTTTGTAAAATAATTAGTTCATTATTTACTAAGTGTTACTAATGCTATTAGTGTAGTATTTGTTACTCATTAACAAATATTTTTTAACATATTTGTAAATGTTTTGTAAAATAATTAGTAATAATTAGTTCATTATTTACTAAGTGTTACTAATGCTTTATAAGCGACCGTTATTATAAAGTGTTACCGAAACATTTTAAAAATTATAACAGTTTTGTGCACATTTTGAACATTGCACTCAATGACATCCAAAATTGTGGCGTTTGTACTTGACAAATACGTACTACGACAAATACGTCTGCAGTTTTAGATTAGATAGGATTAGAGAGTTGTATGCTGTTTGCTGTTTGCATACGGTGTCTTTAGTATGTAAAATTCCAACTCTTTTATAATGGGCATGGACAGTTCATTTCGACACGCTTATATTATCTGTCAAATTAGGCTCTGACTGTACAGAGCTCATTCTGACACGCTTATATTATCTGTCAAATTAGGCTTGTCTCTTATTCATGATTTATGAGGACAGGAAAAGGGACAACAGAAGAAACATTTACAAATATATTTATATTTACAAAAATATCAATCAATCAATCAATCAAACAATATTTATAAAGCGCTTTTCATACACTTTTTCATTTTCCCCTCAGCTGGAGGATTTTACCTAAGGCGCATGTTTGGGTTGGTGGGGGAAACCGGAGTGCCCGGAGGAAACACACCCAGACACGGGGAGAACATGCAAACTCCACACAGAAAGGCCCGGGCAACCGAATCTTGCTGTGAGGCATAAGTGCTAGCCACTCAGCCACCGTGCTGCCAGAAAGAAAAATATATATATATATATATATATATATATATATATATATATATATATATATATATATATATATATATATATATATATATATATATATATATATATATATATATACAGTATATACATGTCATCCATGGAGGGATCTTTATTGCAGTGATGATGCCTCTAGGAGAGCACATGCGACCTCCAGTCGAGCCTTTAAGACTTGTTTCTGGTCTGTCTTGATTGACATGATGTCGCCATTTGTGACAATCTCTTCTGCAAACTGCAAAATGAAATTTTAGGCATTCAGTTACATATAATATTGTGGAAAGCTGAAGCAATATTGTGGAAAGCTGAAGTAAAAAAAAACAAAACATAATGTATTATCCAATATAACTGCAGGTAAACAGAGCATTACAATTGCCTCTACAGTCTTAAAATACAAAAATACACTCACTGGCATGTCAATAGGAACTTCGGACGGGAAAACTGCCTCCCTCCCATACATTAACATAAAAGGGGAGTGTTTAGTAGTCGTGTGGACCTTTGATCGCAGAGAAAATAATGCTGCATCCAAAAACGCATCCCAGTTGTTCTGCTGGTCATTCACCAATTTTGTAAGAGCCCTAAGAAGTACATATATAAATATAAAATATAAATGTAAAAACATTAACTTAAGTCAAGTAGTCTGTAGTGTGTGTGTGTGTGTAGTATTGAGAAGTACACAAAAAACTTGCCGTTTTATGTTGTCATTTGTTTTCTCGTCCAATCCATTTGTTTGGGGATGGTATGCAGCCGTGACACTCCTTTTGATACCCATGAGGGCACAGAGGTTGTTGTTGAGCTGAAACATCATTGCGACATGATGAAACAGATTAAAACATTTGAATAAGAACATTCCTGAATTCCATTCTCAAAATCATTTCATTATTCACATACCTCATTCACAAATTCTCTTCCCTGATCCGATAATATCCTTTTGGGGCAGCCATGCCTATACACAATGGAACAGATGTGCTGTGCCACTTCAATTGCTGTTTTTGTCCTTAAAGGAAAGGCCTCAACCCATTTTGAAAAATAGTCAGTGGCTGTGAGGATGTATTGAAAGCCATCCTGAGTTTTGGGGAGTGGTCCCGTTAGATCGATGCCAACCAGCTCCCAAACAGCAGACACCTACAAAAGACAACCAGTGGTCAGGAACCATTGTGAATTAAGTGCAGTTTCACAGGTAACCAGACGTGATAATCTACTAGGCTGTCCTACAGATATGTAAATAGAGTAGAGGTGCCACTGGCCCTGGCCTTGAGACAAAGACTGGAGACAAAGGGGTGTGAATACACACTCTCAAATATACGTCTGGAACAGTACCTTCTGTTATTAAGTAGGGAAAATCAAGTTTAATCTTGATATTTTTATTTGGCTTACACTACAATTGCACTGTAAACATTTACCTTTATACTTTGCAGTGGCTGTGCAACAGCCAAAGATGTTCCAGTTCTCTGGCATCGGTCACACTCCGACACCTTTAAGAAAATTGTCATGATAAACAAATTAATAATGTCCTAATCAAATTGGCTGAACAAAATGAGTCCATAAAATAATACAGAAAAAAATCACATCCAACACATACCCATCTGTCAATATCCACGGTCATGCCAACCCAATAAAATCTGGAGCATATTGCTGCTCTTGTTTTAACGATTCCTGTATGTCCCCCCATTGGTGATGTATGGAATTCGGTGAACAGGGATCTGACTTCATCCTTTGTTTGGATCACTCTTCTATTATCTCCATAGAAGAGCTGTCCATCTGCAGTAAACAGTCACAAAGTGATAAACAACATTTCCTAAGACATGGATATATTTGAACACACCTTTGCCTACTTACCCTTCACTGTAAACTTCCTAGAATACCTCTTCAAGCTCAGCTTCTGATTTTTGGTATACCCGTCTGGGTATTCCCCACTTGTCAGGAACTGAAACACTTGCTTGGATCTCTCCATAGTTTTGTTCACAAATGTAAGAAACTGTAAAAGACAAAATAAGGCTAATTATACACAGCGCCTTTCTAAACAAAGTTACAATGTTTTCTACGTTCACATAGAAACAAAATAACAAAATACGATGTAATAAAAACCATAACGATGCAGTCAAATGTTAAATCCAAACTAATATCATTTGACGTAGGTATTCTGCCGCAAATTATCATTCCTTACATGCTTAATTGGTTATAACACAAAATAAATCCAATACTACGTTCACATAGAAACAAAATAACAAAATACGATGTAATAAAAACCATAACGATGCAGTCAGATGTTAAATCCAAACTATTATCATTTGACGTAGGTATCTGCCGCAAATTATCATTCCTTACGTGCGTAATTGGTTATAACATACAATAAATCCAATACATTGTTAAATGTAATTGGTTGTATGTTGGTTGTAACATACAATAAATCCAATAAAATGTTAAAATGTTACTTACTTGCGTTGCAATTGTTGAAAACAAGTCCACTTCTGTAGAAAGCAACTCAACTTCTGCCTCTGGAGCCAAGCTCGATGGCATTTAAAGGGAACAACACTCAGGGGTGGTTTGCGCATGCGCGCGCATGCGCAGTAGCGCTTGGAGCTCATTCTGACGGGGCGGCCCATTTCGACCGGACACCGGGCCTGAGCAAAGCTCACGGGGAAAAGAAAAAACGTCTCCTCCTCAGCAGGAGTGCTGGGAGGAGGTGATCTAACAACCAAAAGAAAGGGGAAAAACAAAAATAATCCAAAATGTAAAAAGCAAGAACACCAAACAAAAACAGCTCCAGAGGAGCACACCACACACACGTGTACTCAGGGCTGCGTTGACTACGTCATTGCAGGGGATACATTATCTGCACAGACCAGTCATGGACCAGCCATGGCCGAATCAAGGAGCAGTCACTGAAACATGGGAAAAAAAGCACTTTACTTGAGTTTTTAAAAAAATGATAACTTTTTCTTTTACTTCACTACATTTCTGAATTTAATTGCATACTTTTACTCCGATACATTTTCAATGTGCCGTTTAGTTACTTGTTACAAAAAAACCTCTACTGACTGCAAGGAAGTCAGGACGTGCCTGAGCTTGTTCGCTACTGACGATCAGCCTACACCTGTTGGTTTCATGCAGCTAGTTTAATCAATCAACATCCCTGATGGAAGAGGAGACAGCATCCACGTCGGCTACAAATGAAGGGGGACCTGACGATGAGCATCCCTGGCCGTACTTAAACACAATGTTCTCTTACGCTGATATGAAGGATTCGTATAACGTATTTTGTGCCTGCATTTTCTTGCTCATAGGACGGCGTTTCATGGATATCACCAAACCCAATATCTTCGACAGTTCTCCATATGACACAAAACTACCATGGGTGAGCCAAACATGGTGTTTTACAGTAGAATTAAGGGCCCAATTGCAAAAAACCCTCTTCCTCCAAAACACTCCTTCAGTGGTGTTATGTATGCCTTATTTTCAGCACTGTTATTTAAAAAAAAAAAAAAAGGTTGGGGGGGGGGGGGGCGAACTTTAAAAAATATTTAATTCAGACTGCTTTGCTTGATACTTACTTGTACTTTACTTGTACTTTTAATTACATTACTTGAGTACATTTATTTTTACATTACTTGTCATACTTAAGTACAAGAAGTTCCAGATACTTTAAGACTTTTACTCAAGTAACATTTCAGTCAGTGACTTCGACTTTTACCAAAGTCATTTTTGGGAGGGGTACCTATACTTTTACTTGAGTTTGATTTTCCAGTACTTTATACAACACTGGAAGCCACTTCTTTGTTATTTTAGCTGTGTGATTAGGGTCATGGTGTTGTTGGAAGGTAAACCTTCTGTCATGTAAGGTTCACCAGAGTGCACCTGAGTCCTAAGCACTCTGGAAAAGGTTTTCGTCCATGATATCCCCATACTTGGCCGCATTCATCTTTGCTTCGATTGCAACCAGTCGTCCTATCCTTGCAGCTGAAAAACAACCCCACAACATGATTCTGCCACCACCACCCTGCTTTACTGTTGGGACTGTATTGGACAGGTGATGAGCAGTGCCTGGTTTTCTCCAAACATACTGCTTAGAATTAAGACCAAAAAGTTCTATCTTGATCTCATCAGACCACAAAATCTTATTTCTCACCATCTTGGAGTCCTTCACGTCTTTTTTTAGCAAGCTCCATGCGGGCTTTCATCTGTCTTGCACTGAGGAGAGGCTTCCATCGGACCACTCTGCCATAAAGCCCCGATTGGTGGAGGGCTGCAGTGATGATTGACTTTCTACAACTTTCTCCCATCTCCTGACTATATCTCTGGAGCTCAGCCACAGTGATCTTTGGGTTCTGCTTTACCTCTCTCACCAAGGCTCTTCTCCCCCAACTTCCCAGATTGGCCAGACGGCCAGCTCTAGGAAGGGTTCTGGTTGTCCCAAACATCTTCCATTTAAAAATTATGGAGGCCACTGTGCTTAAGTGCAGCAGACTTTTTTTTTGTAACCTTGGATCAAACAACTTTTAAGGAGGGAAGCCTATTGGATTAATGAACTGTCAACAACTGAACCTGGTGGACTAAATGAAGAACAGGATTTGAGCTGCTTTTTGCAAAAAATTTTTCTACTGTATATGTAATATATATTGCATTCCAAAAATATGACTTTAAGTGAAGGAACATGTGACCGGATGGTATTTAGTCACACCTGGCACTACTCGATGACGCTGTAGAAGCGAAACGCGTTGTTCGCTCTTAGCCCAATAAAGGAATAAGAGTAAAGTCAAGCGAGTGTGCGGTAAACTTATTTTTTTCTGGAATTATTCAATGTTACTGTTGTTACCAGCACCTGGAAGGTGTGCATGGAGTTTTGAACTTTTGACTCTTCAGGCAGTTCCTTTGACGTCATGATTCTGATTTGCTCTGACCTGCACTGTGAGCTGTAAGGTCATATATAGACTGGTGTGTGGCTTTCCTGATCAAGGCCGTTTAATCAAACATAGCATCAAACCTCTTCACCATCTACACCTCGGACTTCACATACAACACGGACAGCTGCTATCTCCAGAAGTTCTCTGACGACTCGGCCATTGTGGGCTGTGTGTCAGAGGGGAACGAGCTGGAGTACCGCTCGGTCATCAGTGACTTTGTGGACTGGTGTGGGCGCAACCACCTGTGCCTTAACACCAGTAAGACAAAGGAGCTGGTGATCGACTTCAGGAGGAGACCACTACCTCACTCACCGGTGAACATCCAGGGGCAGGACATAGAGACTGTGGACAGTTTCAAGTACCTGGGTGTTCACCTCAACAATAAACTGGACTGGTCCCACAACACCGACGCCCTGTACAAGAAGGGCCAAAGTCGCCTCCACCTCCTGAGGAGACTGAGGTCCTTTGGAGTGTGCAGGCCTCTGCTCAAGACTTTTTATGACTCTGTGGTGGCCTCTGCTCTCCTCTACGCTGTCGTCTGCTGGGCCCCGAGCAGCACAGAACGGGACAGAAAAAGACTCAATAAGCTGGTCAGGAGGGCCAGCTCTGTCCTGGGCTGTCCTCTGGACTCTGTAGAGGAGGTGGCTGAGAGGAGGGTACTGGCCAAATTCATGTCCATCATGGACGACACCTCTCACCCTCTGCACCGGACTGTAGAGGAGCTGAGCAGCTCCTTCAGCAGCCGACTGAGGCACCCCCAGTGCAAGAAGGAGCGCTACCACAGATCCTTCATCCCCACCACCATCAGACTGTATAATTCTAACATATAGGCCAGACGTGCAATATCCTCTTTTCCATGTTGATGCTTGTTGTTACTATTATTATTATTACTATTTCCATTATTATTATTATTATTACTACTTATTACTATTTTTATTATTACTTACTTTATCCCATTCCTGCCTGCATGCACTTTCTTTGTTGTCCAAATGTCCTGGAGCTACTGTGGCAAGTAAATTTCTCCTGTGTGAGATCAATAAAGTCTTATCTTATCTTATCTTAGCAGGACTCCAATGAAGGTGTAGAACATCTCAAGATGATCAGAACAAATGGACAGCACCTGAGTTAAATATATAGTAATATAGTAGTAGTAGTATAGTATATAGTGTCACAGAAAAGGGTCTGAATACTTATGACCATATGATATTTCAGTTTTTCTTTTTTAATAAATCTGCAAAAATGTCAACAATTCTGTATTCTTCTGTCAAGATGGGTGCCGTGTGTACATTAATGAGAATTAAAAATGAACCTAAATGATTTTAGCAAATGGCTGCAATATAACAAAGAGTGAAAAAATGTAAGGGGTCTGGATACTTTCCGTACCCACTGTATATAAAAATATTGAAATTGAAATATTGAAGTGTGATTTTTATTTCAGTTGGACCCCAAAACAAGGTTGTAACAATGTTTTTGTTCAATAGCACTTAAAGCTCCTACACAAAATGTACTTGTCATGTTAGAATGATGTTACCTCATAAAAACCTGCCTGGAGTTGTGTTTTGTTTCATTCACACATGTTTGAGTAACCCTTTATTATTAGTCTGCTTACATTTCCAAAGCTCCAAATACTCTGTTCCACCCGATGTCATGTAGTTTTCAAGTTAAAAGCTATTTCTTACCTGTAGCTCAGTGGAGATTGGCAATTCCAGGACTGAAATCATCCAAATGATTCTAGTGAATGTGTATGGAGTTTAAAAACACAGTGGAGCACATCCTGTATTACTACATGACAAGTGTTTCAGTTTGAGAGAAGAACACAGCCTCATCATGCACGAATGAAACAAAACACAACTCCAGATCTGTTTGTGATGAGGAAACAATTTTATAACAGATCAGAAAATGGTGTACTATGGGCTCATTACAATAAGAGTACTTTTGGGCACCAGGCCTCAACAGAACATTTTTGACCTAAAAAAAATCATGAGACTGCAGGGAAATGCATTTTTGAAACTGCTGATTTGATCGATGCTCCATGTTGCTTTCAAACTCTTCATTTTGGTCATAAAATGGTCATATTAATCTACATGATCCTGGGGTTTTTATTTCACTGTCTCTGAATTAAAGCCCCAGTGTGTAGGATTCGTGGGGATGGTGCTATTGCACTTTCTGTTTTAGCTACGGCAGACCTCGAGGGTCACCCGTGCATGAGCCGCGCGCCGCTACTGTATAAATAAAACGCGGTCCCGTTTTTAAAAAAAAAAATTTCTCATGAAAACATACATTCCCGATCATGTACCATGACACTCTAGACATCAAATGAAATCTTACAGTCTCCTCTTTTTGACTATGCAATTCATTTCCCTGCACAACAATCACTCCCCGAGCACATGGGGCTTTTATACATAAAAGCACAAAACGAGGTTAGCTTACCTTAGAATGCTTTGCACAGGTCAAACTCTGTATTTCACCATAAACTTGCTCTCAATTTGTCCGTAAGGATCCAGCGAATAAAATCCAGTAAAACAATTTAGTCCAAAACACGTGTTAGATCCATTACGACGTCTGATCCGGCAGCATGCTTGTGTTGTTTACCCAAAACCACGAGCCTTGCCGAAGGCGAAGGCGGAGCCCAAATGTCCTTCTGCGGCTCTCGTATTCAAAATGGCTGCCGCTACATGGGGAAGATCCCCCTTTTATGTGACTATATCTAAGTCCAAAAGAATACTTTGATTTCATGATGGAAGTGAAAAGGCTTGGAAAACAATGTATTTTTGAATGGGTATCTTCAATTTCAGTAATTAACAGGTAAAAATCTTACACACTGTCCCTTTAAGATATGAACATGACCATTAATAACAGACCAATCCGGTGCCTATTTTCACCCATCCCCTTCTAAATCAATGGTGGGAGCAGGAGGGGCCTTCACCTCGCTCCTGATTGGCTCTTTGGTTTTGTGCTTGAATTTCCAAAGCCTCGCTAAGCTGCATTTGGTTGCAACTGAACACTATGGGTAACAGCAGAAAAAAACAGATCTGGATCTGGCTCAAATCAGGTCCAAACCAGGTCTAAGCCATTGTAAAGCAGAGCTAATGCATAATCAAAAATGACTGAAACTGTAATTTGAATTCTCTAAATAAATATGTCTAATGTAGACATTCAAAGCCCAAGGAAGTACAATAAATCCTCATTTGGTTATTTGTGGGCGCCAGTCTCTGTGTCCTTAGGCAAGACACTTCACCCACATTGCCTAGTATGAAAGTGGAGTGCGTGTGAGTGTTGGTGGTGGTCGAAGGGGCCGCTGTGGCTTACCACCACTGAGTGTGGAGTGAATGAACAATGATCTTTAAAGCACTTTGAGTGTCTTAAAAGGCGCTATATAAATGCAATGATTGATTAATTAATTAAGTTTATGGCCTGGTGTCGCTCATATAGTTCGTGTCGTTGTATAGTTGACACATTTTCACATTTTGCAAATCTTAAGTTTTGCTTTTTTCACTTTTCCGTGAATGTTCACCCATCACATTGTGACACATGGTACAGCCTGTCCAAGCCCCGCTGATGCCTCCTCATGAAGAGCTGAAATAACCTTTGGTGCATGTCATATGGAAAAACACACTGAAGGACTGTGCATACATCTAAACTCTATGTTTCTTTCTTTATTTGATTTATTTTACAGGGACCATGTACAGCAGCATTAATTAAAATGAATGAAGAGATGTTTTGTACCAGACTATAGCTCTTCGTGCTAATTTCCCTCTGCAGTCCCTGAGACACACAACATGACAAAACATTAAACACAGCATAAAACAATGCATTTCATAAAACATTTCCCATTTCATCGAAGGTACATTTTTCATTAGGTAAAATGGATTTCCCTTTACCTTCCCATCCCCTTGTCAGGTTTGTCTTAATGCTGACAGGTTTGTATTCTTAGGAAATGTTGATTGACTCCTTTGCTAAATTGTTTGAAGTCTTTGAACAATTTCAATCAATCAATCAATCAATCAAACGTTATTTATAAAGCTCAGTGGGAAGTTTGTTCCATTCTGAGATCGATGTTGATGTGGTGTTCCATCTTGACCATAAAATTCAATTCAATCTTTATTAAGAACACATAATATCTGGTTCATAGTAAGTATATAAAAATATGAAGAATGCAAATTCAAATATACAGTGCATGTTATAATGTGTACAGACAAGACCATCAATGTCTCCACAGCTCAGAGGTGACTCTGACAGAGCTCCTCACAGGACACACTGGAACTTGAATCATTTGATTGCTCAGATTCAAGGTTCTACACATAAATAAGTACAACATCTAATCATGAAAGCACAGGATCTCACACAACAGTTTACAGACATTACACTGGCACTACAAAATATCGGCACTTTCAGAAATATTCTCAAAGAGTCATTCTAGGCCACTGTCAAATTTGGCAAACTCTTTTTAATGTAGAGACATTTGAAAAGTGCAATTTTGACATCACTGGAGCACATTCTGACCAGTGTACAGTTTGACCCCATAACATCAGTGATTATTCTGTTTTTCTCTCATTAGTTATTCTGTTATCCCCTAATATCTATTTTCTATTTTCTCAACTCTGTCATGGAAATAACTGAATTATTTCCATTCCCTGATCTCAAAACAAAGTCCATTGATCACACGCAGCCTGTTTTTAATTTACGTGAAATAACATGGAAGTGTCCAAAATTATTAGTTCATTAAAAAATCCAAAAGCCAAAGATATACATGGACTGGACACTCATCTCCTAAAATTATGCAAAGACTCTCTTGTTGCACCAATAACACACAATTAATTAATCTCTTAAACAGAGAGTTGTCCCATTGTCCTGGAATCTGTATACAGTGGTCCCTCGCTCTATCGTCGTTCACTGTTCGCGCCCTCGCTGTTTCGCGGATTTTTATTTATTTTTTATCGTGTAACATTTTTTTATAGGGTAACATTGTGTTCTGCGTCCTGATTGGCTAAGAGACTGTAGACCTTTGCCGATTGATAGATGGGGGACGCGGGGGGACCGGGACTAGACCAGGACCAGACCAGGACCAGACCGGGACTAGACCGGTACTAGACCAGGACTAGACCAGGACTAAACGTGGACTAAACCAGGTCTAGACCAGAAATAAACCAGGTCTCGACCAGGTCTAAACCAGGTCTAAACCTGGACTGGACCTGGACTAAACCAGGACTGGACCAGGTCTAGACCTGGACTAAACCGGGACTAGACTATCTCTAAACCAGGATTAAACCACCACAAGCCGCTCTTTGCTAGTTTCGTGCGGCTGGTTTGTGGCTGGGACTGAGAGGATGTGGTCTGGGCACCGCGGTTTGATCTTGTGTTCGCAGCCCCAGTGTATGCGCGGCCTCGCGCCGGTCGTGCTGCTCTGTCACGGATTTGACCACGATGAGGGGTGCACGTGTTGCGCACTTCTCTAGGGGGTTGGTGCGCATTGCGTCCCGGGACGTGGCGGTGCCGTTGGATGAGCGCGGTGCTTCCTGTGGATCCAGTGACTCATGTCTCCGCTCCCCTCGCGCGTCTGGCGGGGGTCCCGGCGGAGCCGTGTCTCCCCCCACGCTTCACTATTAATACATTTTGTTGAAAATCTATGAAAGTTTGAGTGTTTAAACGAGAGCGAACTGTGAGAAAAGGTTAATTCCAGTCTGAGAAAAGTGTATAATGTGTGTGGTGAGGCATTTACAGCCTTAAAACATGTAGAATAATTGTAAAATATAAAATTGTCCTACTTCGCGGATTTCTCTTATTGCGGGTTATTTCTGGAACCTAACCCCCACGATAAACGAGGGATTACTGTGCTTCCAGTCATTTCTAAGGTTGTTGAGAGATGGGTAGCAAAGTTGAAAATGCTCTGTTCCACCTTGTAATGTCATTAAGTGGTAGTTTTCAAGTTAACTGCTCCTTTTACCTTTATTTCAGTAGAGATTGGCAATTCCAGGGCTGAAATCAACCAAATGATTTAGGTGAAGATGTGTGGAGTTTAAAAACACAGTGGAGAACTTCCTGTATTACTACATGAGTAGGGCTGCAACGATTACTCAAGTAACTCGGGTAATCCGAGTACAAAAAATAATCGAGGCAAATTATTTGCCATTAACATATAAACTATTTAAACATTTATAAAATATGTATTGCAAAATCTGTCGCCTACGGTATGTCTGTACAGTATGACTACGTTTCACCTGGACTGTTGTTACTGACGGACATTTCAAACAGACACCCCAGGATTTCGCGGGCATTTTTTGTGATTGTTGCGGGCTCAAATGCCTGAATTTGCGTGAGCTTTGCCAAAAAGTTGCGATGAAAGTTGCGGTGCTTTTAAGGTTTTTATTGCGATTTTGTTGCGGGAGGAAGTGAAAGTTGCGATAAATAGTTGCGATTTTCTATTTTTGTAATTAAAATTGAGTAATATTTTGAATACTTAATAATAGAATAATAGTTATTACTGACAAAGAATAATACAAAGACACAGAGATCACAGATATGGTCGTAAAACAACCTTACCAACATCGGAAATAAATGACTACTAGGAGGGGAACTGTTTCGCGCTGTCTTTTGCTGTTATTTTTGTGGGCAAATGGTGCAGCAGACATGTTTCTTTGCCATTAGAAGCCGTGTCCCAGTTCCCAGAGTGCACAGTTCGGAGTGTGGTTTGAAGGGCATGTGCGTCATTTCTTTTTGTCCCATGCGCAGTTAACACGCGTTCGCAGATCGCAGTCGTTTCCATGGAAATCGGGGCGTGGACCAAGCGCGTGAAAATGCACACTTCGCACACTCATATCCCAGCATGCACCGCGCGCTACTTCTTCTACGGGAGAAAATGGAGTCGGCGGCTGCTTCCCGTAGTTGCGAGACCTGTCGCATTTCGCAGACGGGCATGCGGTCCGCGGAGTGCACTCAGGGCTGAGCAAGTGTGCACCGACTTGACTGCAGTCTGAGCCCCCTTCAAACCACGCTCCGAACTGGGGACACGGCCGCAGGTTCGTTTCGTCACACGGAAGTAAGGCAGAAGAAAGTTGGTCGACGTGAGTTCAATACGTCGCCGATGACTTGTCAAAATTGGTAAAAATTGCGGGAAAGTTGCGGTGATTGGTCAAAATTGCAACACCGCCCTGAATTCACGGGGATTGGCCGAAGTTGTGTTGAAGTTGCAAATCGCAACATCGCAAATTCCTGGAGGGTCTGTTTCAAAGCAGCCACAAGCGGTTTGCTTTTGTCGTTGCTTTGGTTCACTATGGCAGAGTTTGAAGAAGAGGGGAGGAAAAGGATGAAAACGTCCCAAGTGTGGGACCATTTCACCCTCAAAAAAACAGCGAACGCAGTGCAGTGTGTGTACTGTAAAGTAGACCTCGCATACAATCACAACGCAGCACTTAAAGCGGAAACACCCCCACTTCACCGCTCAAAGCGGAGCTTCTGCGAGGTATATTAAAGATTTCCGATTGATCACTTAATCATTGACCACTTGAGTCTGTTAAAATATAAGGTATGTAAAGCCTATAAAATTAGTCAGCAGTGACGAGGCCTGGCAAGTCCCTCATCTGTCTCTACGGTACACACGCAAAGCTCAAGCGCATTTTAGGCAGCGTTTGACGGACAGTGATAGCCCCTGTCCCTGCTCAGCAAACGCATATTACGTATTAAACAGACACACGTTTAAAAGGCTTGTCAAGCCAGTAATGGTTTAAACTTTGAAAGTTGTGACATAAAAAAGTTTTTTTTCTGAGGAAAAATAACAGTTGTTTGCTCATTTTTAATAGACCCTTCATTTAATTATTTTTAAAAAGTAATGATTCGTTAGAGTAATCGATTACTCGAAAAAATAATCGACAGAGTACCCGATTCCAAAAATACTCGATAGTTGCAGCTCTACACATGAGTATTACCACATGTGTTTTCAGTTTGAGAGAAGAACTCAAACATATGTGAATGAAACAAAACACAACACAACTCCAGGTATGCTTGTGATGAGGACACAACATTATAACATAGCTCAGAAAATAGAGTAATATGGGCCCTTTAACACCCCACAGAAGTAAAACAGCCTGTCTTTAATACAGACACACCTCCTACAGAATCAACAGACAACACACAAACACAAACACACAAAGCGATGGACTTTTCAGCTATTCATTTCCAGATATCAGCACCTATTTTTGGATTGAAATTAATATCTCCTCCTCCAGGCACGGCGAATATTGCAATCCTATAGGAACTGCTTCCTGCATAATCTCCACAATACAGTGACTCCGGACAACCAAATACACGCTGCATATTGTACATTTATCAATTGCCATTCCTTCTGTGGACATTTGTGATTAAGTTGGCAGTTGTGTACTGTGAAGTTACTTTTTGGCAATTTTAATGCTGTGGAGGTCACTAGGGTGGTTGGTGGTTGCTAGAGTGAAGCATAGTTGCTATGTGTTGTGTTGTGTTGTGATTACGTGGCGTTAAAGAAGACATTGTGCTGGTGTCTGCTGCATAGATATAGATGTTATAATTTATACATTTTAAAGGGCCCTTAATATACTATTTTCTGATCTGTTATGTTTCTTCATCAAAAATATACCTAGAGTTGTGTTTTGTTTCTTTTACAAATGTTTAACACACAAATCCTGCACATTTTAAGTTCTTCTCTCAAACGGAAAACACTTTGTTCCACCTTGTGATGTCATGTGGTGATACAGGAAGTGCTCCACTGTGTTTTTAAACTTCATACACCTTCACTAGAGTCATTTGGATAATTTCAGCCTGGAATTGCAACTCTCTACTGAACTAGAAGTAAAATCTCTACTGAACTAAAGGTAAAATGTAGCTGCTTCATGATATCACAAGGTGGAACAGGAGGAGGTAACAGCATTATAACATGGCAAAAAGCTCACAAGAGTCACTTTGACATTATATAAGACCCTTAATAAAAGAAACAAGCCCATTGACTTCTGTGTTAGAAAACTGTGGTGCCCAGTGGAAGCTGACATTGCCGTAAACGTCATCACAACAAAGAGTCGGCACTATGAATAGCTGCAGATCACACTTGCGAGGTGCATATTTTTATTTTTTTGTTTTTTATTAAAAACGTTGTGGTGGAAGGGTTTGAGTGCCCGAATGATCCCAGGAGCTATGTTGTCGGGAGCTTTTTGCCCGTGGTAGGGTCACCCAAGGCCAAGGTCCTGGGGGACGGGTCAGACTAAGAGCGGTTCAGAAGCCCTTATGATGAGTTTCACATCAAGGTCAGATACGTTGCCCGGACTGGTGTTACTGGGGCCCCACCCTGGAGCCAGACCTGGGGTGGGTGCTCGCCAGCGAGCGTCTGGTGGCCGCGCCTTTCCCCACGGGACTCGACCGGGTGAAGCCCGAAGGAGTGACGTTTGGCCGTCCTCCTGTGGACCCACCACCAGCAGGAGGATCCATAAGGGCCGGGTGCAAAGAGATATGGGCGGCAGTCGAAGGCAGGGGCCTCGGCGGCCGGATCTCCGGACATGGAGACTAGCTCTGGGGACATGGAATGTCACCTCGCTGGGGGGGAAGGAGCCTGAGCTCGTGCGGGAGGTTGAGCGTTACCGACTAGATATAGTCGGCCTCACTTCCACGCACAGCTTGGGCTCTGGAACCCAACTCCTTGAGGGTTGCTGGACCCTCCATTTTTCTGGCGTTGCCCGTGGGGAACGGCGGCGGGCTGGTGTGGGCCTGCTCATTGCCCCACAGCTCAGCCGCCGAGTGTTGGAGTTCACCCCGGTGAACGACAGGGTCGTGTCCCTGCGCTTTCGGGTCGGGGACAGGTCTCTCACTGTTGTGTCGGCCTACGGGCCAAACTGCAGTGCAGAGTACCCGGCCTTCTTGGAGTGCCTGGGAAGGGTACTGGACAGTGCACCGACCGGGTCTCCGTCGTTCTACTGGGGGACTTCAACGCCCACGTGGGCAACGACAGTGACGCCTGGAGAGGGGTGATTGGGAGGAATGGCCTCCCTGATCTGAACCCGAGCGGTGTTCTGTTATTGGACTTCTGTGCTAGCCACAGTTTGGAGTTCAGAGAGGCCATGGAGGAGGACTATCGGACGGACTCAAAGAAATTCTGGCAAACCATTCGGCGCCTCAGGAGGGGGAAGCAGTGCTTCACCAACACTGTTTACGGTGCAGGTGGGGAGCTGTTGACCTCGACTGGCGATGTTATCGGACGGTGGAAGGAATACTTTGAAGATCTCCTCAATCCCGCCATCACGTCTTCCGAGGAGGAAGCAAAAGCTGGAGACTCTGAGGCGGACTCATTCATCACCCTGGCTGAAGTCACTGAGGTGGTTGGAAAGCTCCTCAGTGGCAAGGCCCCGGGGGTGGATGAGATCCGTCCTGAGTATCTTAAGTCTCTGGATGTTGTGGGGCTGTCTTGGCTGACACATCTCTGCAACATCGCGTGGCGGTCAGGGACAGTACCTCTGGACTGGCAGACTGGGGTGGTGGTCCCTCTGTTTAAGAAGGGGGACCGGAGGGTGTGTTCCAAATATCGGGGAATCACACTCCTCAGGCTTCCCTTGGGAGGTGTTCCATGCATGTCCCACTGGAAGGAGGCCCCGGGGAAGACCCAGGGACTATGTGTCCCGGCTGGCCTGGGAACGCCTTGGGGTTCCCCCCGGAGGAGCTGGAGGAAGTGTCCGGGGTGAAGGAGGTCTGGGCGTCCCTGCTTAGACTGTTGCCCCCGCGACCCGGCTCCGGATAAGCGGAAGAAAATGGATGAATGGATGGATGTTTTTTATTTGTAAAAAAGTGACGTGACGCTGCTGAATCCTGTGTGTATCACCAATTAAGAATCTTGCAGTATGTCACAGTGGGCATCTACTGGTGGCGCTGAAAATGGGAGTTAATTGGCAAAGTGGCGTCTTGCAAATAAGCGATTAAAGATTGCTCAAACCTGCACGAATCACTCCAAATAATCTGAGAGGGTAAATACTGAGAAGGGGAAACAACTATAACATGAATAAAAAGCTTTAAAAGAGTCAATTTTGTATAATAGGCCTGCCATAATAATAATAAAAGTCATTAATTTGTCTGAAGAAAGAAATCCATTTTGTTAAAGGGAATATGCTTTGCTTTGCTTTGGACTTGATGAGCTTAGCAATGTCAGTGTGAAAAAAGAAACAAACAACTTCTGGAAATTTCTTGACAGTAGATAAAACAGCTAAAGAACCTTTTTTTTTTTTTATTTAACAAGAATTCCAATAAAAACACAAGATTACCAGGTTGCCAAATACAAATAAAAGGAAAATAATTTGCAATTTACTGTGAGCAGATTCACCTTTCTACTGATCTGACCTGTATCTATGTGTTCACCTACTTCTCCATGGAGATATTGTTGCTTCACCTGGCATGGCATTAAACATTTAAACATTTATTTAATTATGGTAGTTCTCATTGCTCAAAAAAAAAAAAAAATCAACAACACAACAAAAACATGTATTTGTACGAAGAGCAGGCTTGCCCCTCCACAGATTTGACCTGTAACCTGGATACAAACAGGTGCCTCACAAGCAAAATTACACAGTATATATCTAAGACAATACAGGAAACATTGGAATTTAATGGTGCATTGTATAACTTTTCAGGTCAAATGCTTGTTTCTATGAATATGCCACTAAATTGCCAAAAGTATTCGCTCACCTGTCTTGACTCGTATATGAACTTAAAGATCCCATGACATGGTACTTCTTGATGCTTTTATATGGCTCCTTAATGGTTCCCTAATACTGTAAATGAATCCTTCTTCAAAATCAACACTCAGTGCATGAGAAACAGAGATAAGATGAGAAAGTGTAATTTTTCTCTCTCTGAACACTCCATAATGGGCGTTGTTGCTTGAATGCAAATGAGGAGAAAAGAGCTGGCCTATAGTAGAGGGTGGGGTCGTGGCCAAACTCTCCGCTCTCTGCTCTCAGCCCTCAGCTGATCCATTTCCGTGTTCTTGCACGGGGGGAGAGATTTGAAGCGTTCCATTGAAAAATAAACACATTTCCACAGAAAATAAAATTAAAGCACTGCTGTTCAAAGGTCCAGAGGCTCAGATAAAGGACTTCCGAGCCTAGAAACACTCGGACGTGCCTCCAGGCAAATAAAAAAACGCATTTCGCATTGCCTAGCGCATTCGCAGTCCAAACTCTCTGGGCGTGATTTACAGAGACGCTGAGTTCAGACAGACGGGGGTGGAACTGCATTTGCATTTCTTTTTTCGATCTGACGTCAATAAGGTGCCTTGTTCAAAATCGCCCGTTTGAGCTCCGATTTTTTGTAACGCAGAAAAGGATCGCAAATGCTCAGTTTAGACATTTCACAACTTTTAACCATGGGGGGCTAAACAGGGTAGGGGAGCTCACATTAACGTTCAAAAACCTCAGAAAGTGAAAATTTCATGCCATGGGACCTTTAAGTGACATCCCATTCTTAATCCACAGGCTTCAATATGACATCGGTCCACTCTTTGCAACTATAACAGCTTCAACTCTTCTGGGAAGACTGTCCACAAGGTTTAGGAGCGTGTTCATGGGAATTTTTCACCACTCTTCCAAAAGAGCATTTGTGAGGTCACACACTGATGTTGGGCGAGAAGGTTCGACTCTCAGTCTCTCCTTTAATTCATCCCAAAGGTTTTCTGTTGGGTTGAGGTCAGGCCAGTCAAGTTCATCCACACCAAACTCTCTCATCCATGTCTATATGGACCTTGCTCTGTGCACTGCTTAGGGCCCCATAAAGGCTTGGGCCGGTGTACTGTCAGATAGAGACGCTTTGTCAGATTGAGACGCCTCCTGCGCTACTGCGCAAGCGCGCATGATATAATGGTAGCCGTTGTACTGTCAGATTGAGACGCTTTCTGAGAGTACACCGTACGCTTTTATTGTATGTTTTAACCAATTAAGCATGTAACGAACGAGATGTGAATGTTAGATTTGTGGCAGAATACCAACGTCAGATAAGCGAGATGCTTTGACAGCCCAGCTGTTTTTAAACCATTACTTCATATGCGCAGTAACAAAGCGTCTCATTCTGACAGTACAATAAAACTGTCAAAGCGTCTCATTCTGACAGCACAATAAAACTGTCAAAGCGACACCCAGCTGTTTTTAAACCATTATTTCATATGAAATAATGGTTTAAAAACAGCTGGGCTGTTAAATTATTATTGTACTGTCAGAATGAGACGCTTTGTTACTGCGCATATGAAGTAATGGTTTAAAAACAGCTGGGCTGTCAAAGCGTCTCGCTTTGACAGTTTTATTGTACTGTCAGAATGAGACGCTTTGACAGTTTTATTGTGCTGTCAGAATGAGACGCTTTGACAGTTTTATGCGCTACTGCGCAAGTAAGTAACATTTTAACAGTATTGGTTTTATTGTGTTTTAACCAATTAAGCATGTAAAGAACGAGATGTTAACGTTAGAGTTGTGCCAGAATACATATGTCAGATGATAATAGTTTGGATTTAACATTTGACTGCATCGTTAGTTTTCATTCAAAATAATTAAACCAGACAGGTCAGTATTTAGTTATTTTCTTGTGCTTTTTTAACATAATCTTTTACTGTTATTAATTGCAAGCTGCTCTTAATAACCTGTTTTAATTATTTTGTTTGTCATTTGTCTTCGCTATGATTCACTGCTCAAGACTTAATGCTTTTCTACTTCTTAACCACGTCTGCAAATGTCTTTAAGGAGCCATCTGTAACCGTGACAACGGACAACAGATGAAAACTAGCCTCTTGGCTAATTCTGGCATGTTAAACAGTTACTGTTGGTCAACATTATAAATAAATACATTTCATGCAATTGAATTTAAAACAATGGGCTTGTCTCTTATTCATGATTTATGAGGACAGGAAAAGGTACAACAGAAGAAACATTTATTTATATATTTATGCTGAGGCCTCTAGGAGTGCACGTGTGACGTCTAGTCGAGCCTTCAAGACTTCTGTCGGGTCGGTCTTGATTGGCGTTTCAAAATCCTCTTCTGCAAAATTCAAAATGCAATTTTAGGCATTCACTTACATATAAGAAATTAGTGGAAATAGTGAAAACTTTACCTTTACACTCCAAAATCCCACAGCTAGTGGCATCTTGCTGAAGGAAATTAACGCAGTGATGAGGCCTCTACGAGTGCACGAGTGACCTCTAGTCGAGCCTTCAACACTTCTGTCGGGTCTCTTCTGCAAAATTCAAAATGCAATTTTAGGCATTTAGTAACATATAATTGGATAGATACAAGAGAAAGAAATTAGTGGAAACAGTGAAATCTTTACCTTTAAAACCAAAATGCCACAGCTACTGCCATCTTGCTGCATTTCATGTGGAACAGTTTGAAGAGTCCATCTGTCTTGGGACTGAACGGCCTGCCATCCTCAAGAAGTTCCTATTATTGTGTGAAAAGCATAACAAGCATATGCAATACATTAGACACATTATCACATACAAAAGACCAAGAACTTTACTTCAAATTTTTCCTCAGACTTTACATCCAATTTGGAAGGGTCTTGCGTGCATACTTCGTCTCATTAGCCAGTGGATCCACAAGAACGAGGGTCTTCTGACATGTTGACAATCTATAAATGTTTACCACATTCATGTTATTTCATAACATTCACATACCGTATTTATATACATACATACACATTATATATGTATATATACACACATGTACATACATACACACATACATACACATTATATATGTATACACACACACATATACATACATACACACATACATACACATTATATATGTATATATACACACATACATACACATTATATATGTATATATACATATACATACACATTATATATGTATATATACACACATACATACACATTATATATGTATATATACATATACATACACATTATATATGTATATATACACACATGTACATACATACACACATACATACACATTATATATGTATACACACACACATATACATACATACACACATACATACACATTATATATGTATATATACACACATGTACATACATACACACATACATACACATTATATATGTATACATACACACATATACATACATACACACATACATACACATTATATATGTATACATACACACATATACATACATACACACATACATACACATTATATATGTATACATACACACATATACATACATACACACATACATACACATTATATATGTATACATACACACATGTACATACATACACACATACATACACATTATATATGTATACATACACACATATACATACATACACACATACATACACATTATATATGTATATATACACACATGTACATACGTACACACATACATACACATTATATATGTATATATACACACATATACATACGTACACACATACATACACATTATATATGCATATATACACACATATACATACGTACACACATACATATACATTATATATGTACTGTATATATACACACACATACATACATACACACATACAGGAGTGCGTTTGATGCACAGGTGGTGCGCCAAGAGCTGCACGAGCTCTGGCTACAGACTAGCCGTGTGCTAGCACACTAGCGCGGTTTAATACGATAAGTTTAATACGAGACACGTAGCATGCAGTCAAATGTTAAATACAAACCACTATCATCTGACGTAGGTATTCTGGCGCTAATTATCGTTCTTTACATGCTAAAACATACAATAAAACCAAAACACTCTTAAATTGTTACTTACTTGCGTTGAAATTGTAGAAAACTCCACTCCTGTTGAAAAAAAATGTACTTCTGCCTCGTTATGTTGAGAATAACTCGACGTCCGCCTTGTTTTCCGCCTCGTTTTGTTGAAAATAACTCGACTTTTGCCTGTTGTATGTTGAGAATAACTAGACTCCTGTCTCGTTCGGTAGCAAACAAAAGGACTTCTGCCTCTGGAGCCAAGATGGGCGTATTTATACGATTACGTCACGGCATGCATGCGCGCGCATGAGGAGGCGTTTTAAACTGACCCAGCTGTTTCAAAACCATTACATCATGCGCGCTTGCGCAGTAGCGCAGGAGGCGTCTCAATCTGACAAAGCGTCTCTATCTGACAGTACACCGGCCCTGACGCTGGAATTCGCTGAGCTCCTGAGAGTGACCCATTCTTTCACAAATGTTTGTAGAAACAGTCTGCAGGCTGAGGTGCTTCATTTTATACATCTGTGGCCATGGAAGTGATTGGAACACCTGATTTCCATTATTTGGATGGCTGAGTGAATACTTCTGGCAATATAGTGTATCTAACACAGGAGAGGCAAGTAGGTTACAGCACTGTGGAGAGTCGCCCCTATTCAAAGAAGGAATTATTGTATTGTTGAGCAGTAGAAACACCTGTAATGAATAAATGCTAGATGGAAATATTTAAAGTCATACCATGAAACATTCCAGACAAAGCAATAACATCTCCATGAAGACCCCAAGATAGTGGACCCTCCACCAGAAAGGTTTAAGTCATTTTAGATAAATATAGCGATTAAAATGTTCAAAATGTAACATACTGACGTATTCTGGTTTTGTGAGTGTCTATGTAAATGCGGTATCCTGATTTCAGTCTTCTGGATATTCCAGTATCCCGGTTATGAGAAACTAAGAGACTCTCACTGGGTTTATAGTACATGCCACAGTATGCAGGATACTGTGGCATGTAGATGCAATATCTTGATTTCTCAAAACTGGTGCTGTACTGAGCATGTGTGAACTGAAATGCAGATTCAAATCCATCTGTGTAATGTGTAGCCACTGGAGAGCAGAAAATGATCTAGAGGATATAGGTCTTCACAATTCATAGTAGTCTTCATTCATACAAATACTTGATATTCATTAAGTACACAATAAAACCAATTAGAATGAGCAAATGAGCAGCCGCTTTGGTTAATGGCTTTTTCGTCATACACTTCTCTGCTAATGACTCACCAAGCTAAAGGTTGTGAGACAATACAATTTAGCCACAAATGAAGATATGCTTAACTGGAAGCTAAAAGTAATTACTATTGGGTGAGGCTAAATGATATGAGTTTGTGTCTACACTGTAAGCAGTGTACAGTGATGTTTGTAAAGTCTATGA
Source organism: Paratrypauchen microcephalus (assembly GCA_036785185.1). NCBI lineage: Eukaryota > Metazoa > Chordata > Actinopteri > Gobiiformes > Gobiidae > Paratrypauchen > Paratrypauchen microcephalus. Next base: position 1,855,527 of record JAVJIX010000096.1, read on the forward strand.
TTTTACTAACTTAAGTCTATTGATTTAAAGGATTATATAAAGGATTCATTCATGCAATATTTTCTGTTCTGTTATAATGTTGTCTCCTTAACAAAAATGTACCTGGAGTTGTGTTTTGTTTCATTCACACATGTTTAACGCATAAATCTTGCATATTTATTGTTTTTGTTTTTTAAAACTCCATACACCTCCATACAATTATTTGGTTAATGTCAGTCCTGGAATTGCCTAGCTTTACTGAACTAATGGTAAAAGGAGCTGTTAACATGAAAACTACCACTGCATAACATCACAAGGTGGAAGAGAACATTTTGAGCTTCAGAGATGAAGACAACTTACCTGGCCAGCCAAATGATATCTCTCTGTATTTCCTATACAGCGCGATACCATTTAAACACCCTCGCTCCACCCTCGCTCCCCCGGTTAACAACGGACTCCGCGATTCTGATTCGTTCAAAGATGGTGACGTCAGTGCACCCGCCTTTGCCCGCAACGTCCCTTCCATTCAGCTGTAAAATTGGTCTTAAATGACCTAAAACACATCGATTCCTTAAAACCACAGCAGCTGACAGCTCTAGAGGCCTTTCTTTTCAAAAAAGATGTTTTTGCATTGCTTCCTACCGGCTTGGTTCATGTCGCTGTCCGTTAACTGTTCTCTGATTGGTTCACTTAGCTGTCTGTCTAAGCGCAACAGCAGTGCATTCTGGACCAAGCGTTACCAGACTCGCCGCTGGTACAGCGATGAGTCATGGATTCTTCCAAGCAAGAAGACAACACCAAAAAGATACATTTTGCATTTTCAACTAAAAGGACATATATGCTTTATTTGTATAGTTATAGGCATTTAATGTAATAGTTATGAGCATGAGCACCTTCGCTTTGGCACCTCATGTTTGGAAATTAAAATAATGACCATGTATCAAAGCAGACATTATTTTCCAGCTGCATTCCAGCTATAATGCAGAAAAAATGCCACACACAGGAAAAAAGACAAAAAAAAAAGAAAAGCAAAACCCAATTCTTCCACCCACCCCTGCTGTCACCACTGTAGAATACAGATTAATTACACTGCAAATTAAAATACACAAAGCCCATAAAACAGATCGACACACTTACAAAGATTGAAATATACACAGAATAGAAAATAATTAAAGCCATCAAGGGCTAGCAGACCTTAATGATTTATCTAAGATGATCAAAAAAAGTTTTCCACACCTTAGAATTTTTTGTTTAGAACCACGCATTGTGTATCTGATTTTTTTTCAAGTCTGAGATTCAAAAAAACATCCCCAATCCAGTGTGCTACAAAGAGTGGCACAGGGTTTAAGAATAAGGCGGCAGGCCAGTAGAGTGCTAAACGCAATCACCTTGTTCTTCTACCTGGAAGCTGCAGCCCCCCAGGTATGACCCTGAACAGTGCAATAAGAGGACTTGGTGATATCTTAATCTAACACTGTGGATAATGCCTCAAATATGCTTTTCCAGTATCCTTCTAAGCTAGAGCATCACCAGAACATATGAAGCAGTGTAGCCTCACTTGATGTATCACATGTGGGGTCAGTTTGCGGGAACATTTCCACCAATTTAGATTTAGACATATGCACCCGATTTGGGAACCACTGGTTTAAAGAGTTTATATTACACTATTTTCTGATCAATGTTATAATGTTATTTCCTCATCACAAACAGACCTGGGGGGTATTCCACGAACGTCGCTAAACATAGCGGCGCCTAAGTGATAAAGCCTCGCCTGAAGTAGCGGCAACTTAGCGTGAAGCCTAAAGTCGTTCCACTAACGCATTTCAGCTGCGTCTCAGCAGCGCTAACTTTAGCCGCGGCTAACCTGTCCTGGCTTAGACGCGTGCATGGGGAACGTAAGAAGCCCTGAACAAGCGACTGTCGAAAACGCGATCATGTCGAAGATTCGGGCCGATTATTTCAGCGCATCAGAACAGAAGTTGCTTTTGGAACTCTACAACACATTTGCAATAACCAAGGCGAGAGACATGGCGTGGCAGAAGATCGCCGAGCGCTTAAATACGTAAGTTAAGTCCTATAACAGTGCTGAATGTTGAGTTTTTTAAGTATGTTTTCACCATCAGTTTCAAGACAAGTCCGTGGGGGAGAGGATATGCTACGGTTTGGCATGTGGGAGGCCTGAGTTCGATTCCCAGGGAAAACAGTTGATGTCGTAAGTATTATATATTTGTAGAGCAGTCTTGTCAGTTGTAATTTATTTTTACTGTGTAAAAGTATTTGCTCCAACAATACGTTAAATTGTGTTATCTTGTCTTTGAGCAGGAATAATGTGAAGAGGACTGTTTTGCAGGTAAAGACAAAACATAAAAACATTTTGTAGTGTGGTAAGTAGAATAATATTAATATTAATATTCAGTGAAATTAGCAATACTGTTGAAATGGTACCTTAATTTAATTTAAAATGAACAGTAGCTACCAAGCCACAGGAGGTGGGAGCCCCCCTCAAAACCTTTCACCTGCAGAGGAGCTGGCACTGGCCCTAAACCGGGGTCACCCACTGGTGGAGGTAACTGAAGGAGGGACCCCATCAAAGATCCTTCCTGCGAGTTCTCATGAGGAGTTTATTCAAGGTATTCTCTAGGCTAATGCTTGCCTCAGCTGTGATCCAAGCATTTGTATATTTTAATAGTATGTTTGTGTTCTAGTTACTGAAGATGGCGTACACTTGGACCCTCCTCAGCAGTCCTCCAGCAGTGCCTTGCCTGACCCTCAGCAGTCCTCCAGCAGTGCCTTGCCTGACCCTCAGCAGTCCTCCAGCAGTGGCCTCACACCAGAATGTCATACCTAATGTCTTTATTATTTTACGCCTATTGATGGAAATTGATAAATAGGATTTCATTAAAGAGGCTTGCACAGCATCTCTAAAGCAAATCTGTTGAATCATTGAAATGTTGCATCATGGAGTGTGCCTGTTATTTGGCTACATTTTGTTTTAAAAGTAAAGGTTTACCTTTAACTGTATTCTTTGATAGAGATGTCCCATAAAATATAAAGTGTCAATGTCGTCAAGTGAGAGTGATGTTAGGCCCAGCTGATATAAGTTCTATGATGATATGAATAACTTTAGGTTAAAGGAAAAGTAACGTTATTTTACAATCTGAGCCTTCTTTCGGTAATAAAACAAGTCGTTTGACTCACCCATAGCACGTTGGTGTCATTTGGAGCTGTTTGGTAAAAGTTATGTTGTAGCGTATCCGTTAGCGTGAGTATTCGGGGCATTACTTTGCGGTCTCCAAATAACACAAACTTTAGCACTTTTCAAATCATAGAAGCCCGATGTCTTAATCTACGATTTCATTTGAAGCAAAAGTGGCCTGTAATCCGAGATTTATCCATAGTTTTCAGCTTTGCGTTTCATGTTTGGGTCCCGGGAGCTGAGAGCACAGTCCGCACATGCGCACTGGCCTCCTCATCTACTCGAAACTATGGCTAAATCTCGGATTACAGGCCACTTTTGCTTCAAATGAAATCGTAGATTAAGACATCGGGCTTCTATGATTTGAAAAGTAATAAAGTTTGTGTTATTTGGAGACCGCAAAGTAATGCCCCGAGTACTCACGCTAACGGATACGCTACAACATAACTTTTACCAAACAGCTCCAAATGACACCAACGTGCTATGGGTGAGTCAAACGACTTGTTTTATTACCGAAAGAAGGCTCAGATTGTAAAATAATGTTACTTTTCCTTTAAATTCATTGACATTTGTGTAATGTGTGGCAAATGTAAATTCATGAAAATATAACACATAATTGACTTGTGCATGAATACGTCAGTAACAGGAATCAAACCCGGGATGCCCATGTGAAAGATGCAGACCTTAACCACTCAACCAAAGTCTTTCTCTGTGACAGCTCTGGAATTCTTCTATTTGATAATGTCATAAAGACAGCAGCTCAAAAGCATATTTTTAAATTACCGGAGATTTGTGAAGAACCAAGAACGTAAGGTAATTTATTTTTTTGCTGATATTGTTTTCGGACAACACAGATACTCATGCGGGAGGTGTGTGGAACTGTTTGTTTGACACTCTGTTTACGTCAGGTATGTATTCTCTGCGACACGGCCTGTTTAAGCCTCATCTTTAGCCTGCCTGCGACCAGGCTAGCTCCAAGGACCATGTTGCCCCAGTAACTCAGCAGGGACTAGGTTTAGCTATAGTCATGGAACCGAACTCTCACTAAAACTAGCGCAAACTGTCGAATAAAGCCGGGCTTTGCGCTTAGCCGCGTTCGTGGAATACCCACCCGGAGTTGTGTTTTGTTTCATTCACACACACACACACACACACGTGTTTAACACACTATTTATGCTGAGTTCTTCTCTCAAACTGGAAACACTGTTCCGCCTTGGCAATTGCTCCACTGTGTTTTTAAACTCCATACACCTTCATTAGCATTATTTGGATAGTTTTAGAATTTTGGAATTGCCAATTTCACATGAACAAGAGGTAAAAAGTAACTGTTAGAAACAAATACAGTTTAATGATATCACAACAATGAACATAACACAACTCCATGTATGTGATGAGGAAACAACATTAAACATAGATCAGAAAATAGAGTAATATGAGCCCCTTAAAATGTGCTCAGAATTCTTTGTAAACCTTTGTTAAAGAAGAATGATTCCAGAGAAACAATCAATAGACTTACCAACAAAGCCCAAGGCAGTTTTCTATGCACAGGTCTACAGAGTGGGAGGACAAACAATATGGCTGATCTTTGACTTTTGCACTATTGGCATAACAGAACAGAAATGTCAACAAGGTATTTACATCTCCTACTCAATTGTCTTTAAAAAGAATCCCGGTCACTAATTAAAAAGTTGTAATTGTTCATCACAGCTGAAATTGTAGAGTTAAAGCAGAAAAGGTCATTCTGCAAAATTTACTTCTCAGAGCTTTTAACCGTATTATTATTATTATTATTATAATTCCTATATCATGCAAAATTGACTCCTGTGAGATTTTAGCCATGTTTTAGTGTGGTTACCTCATCACAAACATTCCAGGAGTGTTTTATTTCATTCACATATGCTAAGTTCCACCTTGTGACGTCATGAAGCAGTAGTTTTCAAGTTTTCAGCAGGGACCTTTTACCTTTAGTTCAATAGAGATTGGCAGTTTCAGGGCTGAAATTATCCAAATGATTCTAGTGTTTGAAAGTGTTTGGAGTTTTAAAACCCAATTCACTTTCTTTTACCACATGACATCACAAGGTGGAACCTATTATTGTCAGTTTGAGAGAAGAATACAGCTCCCAGTTTTTAAACACAGAAGACAACAGACATGCTTCTTTTGTTAAGTCGTTTTAGATCCACAGGTGTCATACATTATAACTGTATAGCAGACACAAGTACAATGTCTTCTTTAACAATGGACATTTTGTTGAACAAACGTTACTGCTTGGTGCCTAGCTCGTAGCAATGCCAAATGCACATCTTTGCTGTAATCTGGCTTTTACATTGACATTACATTTTTTACATTACAAAAGTATAGCTTTACAAAAATATTTGCTTGGGTAAAATATCTCTTCTGGGGTCTGGACACTGGTGGTAGTGATGAAAATGACATGGAGACACTGAGGGCACAGATGGTTTTGCTGCTGCGGAGTTTAGATGGGCAAACAGGGTAACATAAAAGCCGTGTCTCAATTCGCAGTGTGCACAGTTCGGAGTGTGGTTTTAAGGGCTCTCCGGACTGTGTGGAGTGCACTCCGCGGACCGCATGGCCGTCATCGAAATGGGACAGGTCTCGCAACTACCAGATGCAGCCGCCGTCTCCATTTTCTCCCGTAGAAGAAGTAGCATGCGATTGCATGCTGGGATATATGACTGCGCGAAGTGTGCATCTTCACGCAGTTGGTCCACGTCCCGATTTCCATGGGAACGACTGCGGTTTTCAGACCGCATTTTAAATGCGCATGGGACAAAAATGAAATGGGACAGCAGTGACGTATCCGCCCTTTAAAACCACACTCTGAACTGTGCACACTGCGAATTGGGACACGGCTATAGATTGCACTCATATCTCTGTGGTGATTGGCTAAGAGGCAGAGCTTGGCATGCTGTGATTGGCTGATACTGATGTAGACTAAAGTACTGTAGGAATGACAGTCCTTGAGCTTGTATTTATACTACATCCCCGTTGACAGCATAAATGGATAATAACTCATTTGCTCAGTTGTTGGTGGCAGGGGTTTTCCCTTAAATTAATACAGGAAAAAAATGTGTCCGAACACGTGAACACGCTTCACCTCGGCATTTGTGAAACTGAGAAAATGATATTTTTAGTCTTTAGTCTTTTTTTAGTCTTTTTTTAGTCTTTTTTTTTTCTTTTCTTTTTCAAAATTTGTGATTTTTGGTTTTTTTGCAGAGTGTGCTAGTTGAGATCATGAAGAAGCCACTCCATGTTTCAGATAACATAATTTGTTGCATTAAAAGCATACATTTTGTATTTTAAATTGGCTTGTTTTTCTGAAAGAAAAGGGGGCATGTATAAATCACCATAATTACACACCGATCGCGCTCCTGCCAATCATGATGATTAGCGCAGTTGTGTTTGCGCTTGTTCGCCACACAGCTGTGAGCGAGCCTTGTGAATATGTACGCTTCATTTCAAGAGAATAAGGACAGAGAAACTGGCTATGTTAATGCTATATAAGAAGGAACTCTCGCGTCAGGACATGTTCGGGATACGTTCGGGATACGTTCGGGATACGTTCGGGATACGTCCGTTTCTCCGGAGCTCTGGATAATTTAGCTCCGAAAGTCCGTGGATATACACGATACGTGCATACACGTGGATACGCGAATTATCAACAACACAGCAAAATGTTACAACGGAGCTGACTGCGTTCTTATGGGGTGAGTCATATTATCAGATTATTTCTGCATCAAAGGGACATATTAGCTGACAGCAGGGGCCTTGTGTCAGCGCGTGTGTACAGGACTAAACCGAGACTAAACCGGGACTAAACCAGGAATAAACCAGGTCTAAACCAGGTCTAAACCAGGACTAAACCAGGTCTAAACCAGGTCTAAACCAGGTCTAAACCAGGACTAAACCAGGTCTAAACCAGGTCTAAACCAGGTCTGAACCAGGACTAAGATGTGTGTGTGTGTGTGTGTGTGTGTGTGTCCAGATTGTGTGTGTGTGTGTACGTGTGTGATAACATATTATCCTGTGTATTATTGAATTATTGAATGATTATATGGATTTTTGTTATAAAATAATTTCCATTTTAACAAAGTACATTCTAATTCTGACCTGCCCTGAAACACCAAACCACAGTAATGTCAGTGATAGGGGAGGGCTTAGCTTAATGTCATGCAAATGAGTTCCTTTCTGTTCAACAAGCAGATCTTTAACGTGGAATTGTCTTTACAATGTGCTGCTTTCAAATGGCCACAAATTCTTCAAATCTTCTCAGATTTCCATGTGTAAAGCTTAGAATCTACACTTTCAGAATCTGTGAATAACTCAAAATACCTCCAGGAAGACTGGTGTCTGATTTTGCCACGGCTGGTCACAAATGAGACTATGTCAGACACATCGTGTTCTTGAAGACTGGAGCAGAGCTTCTGAATGCCAAATCAACTTTCTGAGCTTTAAAGGAGAATTAACGTTTTTTTTACAATCCGAGCCTTATTTCAGAGATGTTTTAGATTTGCGTTAGCCTAGCGCGAGTTCTAGCCGTAGCTCGGGGCATATAATATATTCCCTGAGCATATAATATATGCCCCGTGCGGTCTCCAAATAACACAAACTTTAGCACTTTTCAAATCATAGAAGCTCGATGTCTTAGTCTACACTTTAGTTTGAGTCAAAAGTGGCCTGTAATCCGAGATTTTGCCATAATTTCGAGTAGATGAGGACGCGAGTGCGCATGCGCGGAGTGTGCTCTCAGCTCCCGGGACCCAAACATGAAATGCAAAGCTGTAAACTATGGCTAAATCTCAGATTACAGGCCACTTTTGATTCAAACGAAATCGTAGACTAAGACATCGAGCTTCTATGATTTGAAAAGTGCTAAACTTTGTGTTATTAGGAGACCGTACGGGGCATATATTACATGCTCGGGGAATATATTATATGCCCCGAGCTATGGCTAGAACTCGCGCTAGGCTAACGCAAATCTAAAACATCTCTAGAAGTGCTCCATATGACACCAAAGTGCTATTGTTTTATTACCGAAATAAGGCTTAGATTGTAAAAAAACGTTAATTCTCCTTTAAAGGACTTATGTTCCACTAGTTTCTGATCTCTGTGTGGCAAGGGGAGTGGTGGGGTAACTGAGTATACTACACATTTAAATGAACCAACAACACCACTACTACTGGAATTTTACTCCTGTTGTACTGTTGTTCACTACTGTTATTGCACATTATTACTACTGGAATTTTTACTACTGTTGTTTACTCCTGTTATTGCACTAGAATTACTACTGTTGCACATTTATTTTATCTTAACTCCAATGCACATTCTATTGCACATTACCATTTCACTGCTGTATCTTCCATTGCACATTTTTGATGCACACTGCACACTTTGGGAATGTGTATATAGGTATTTATTTATTATGTTGCACTGTTTTAAGATTTTAGATCTTAGACTTTAGTTTAACCTTAGATCTCTGTCCTAGATAGTTTTTGTTGTGTTTTGTCTTCATATTGTATCTTGTACACTGTCTTTTTGCACTACTTGGCCAGAGAGAAACGAAATTTCGATTCACTGTATGTTGAACACATATGGCAGAATTGACAATAAAGCTGACTTTGAACTTTGATCTTTGACCATGACCAAAGCCCAGAAAGTCAAACTTACTAAACTAAACAGTTCTTTAACTAGCAGACATACAAGTGATTTACAGAACTTGGAATCAATTGTTATTACCATTATTCATTTGTTTCATTTGTTGGATTAATTATAATAGTAGACTATAGGGCATTCACATAACTGCCAAATGAGAGCTTCACAAAAGCAGCAGTAAAATAAGTTTGTCCTTAGAACAAACAAAAACACTGCAGAAACAAAGCAGCAGCTTGTTCTCAGTGTGGCAGTGGCGATAGCTCCCAAGGTGTACTTGCAATGTACACTACACAACAACGCCACCCCAATAATGGGGACTAAGAGGTACTAAGGCACGCAGGTACGATTTTACACGAAACAGACGAGACAGTTCCAATTCACAGTCTTTATTGTAAATTCTTAGAATGATATTTAAAACAAGTCCTCTTATTATAAACAGTATAAAACTCAATTTAATCTTCTTTAAGAAGGCCTAGAGCACTCACACTCACACACACCACGTGGGGACGTCTGGGAGCTGAGGTCAGGCTGGGGGACAGAGAGGAACCAACAATAATGGGATGAAAACTAAATAAAAACACCCCAACACAAAGAAAATCACTACAAAACACACTCAACAACGGAAGAAGAAAGTGCACTGCAAAATAATATATATACAAAGTTTATCACCACCACCAAAAGGACCGACCCCGCCACCAGATTGGCCAATCAGCTCCTGGAACACAGAATTAAAACATTACAAAATAGTACCAACACCCAATAACGCTCCAGTTCACACGCAACGCTGGTCCAGTGCTGTATTTCACAACAGCTCGTTCAATCCCAGGAATATCAGGCAAAGGAGGGGTTAATTTCCCGCCGCCCCGTTCACCGAAGCGCACACCGCGAGGGGGAGGGGATGGGGGTCCCCCCGCAGAACACCCCAAGCAATCTTCCCCAAAAGCAGGCGGCAGGTTAGGAAATGCCCGACCAGCGCAGGCCAGAAGCAGGCAGTCAAGCGGCAGCGTGAAGCGAAGCACATGCAGAATTGGCGCGGAGTTGGCACAGAATACAAGCAACAAGCAACAGTGGAAATAAGTGCAGCAGGACAAAACGGCAGCGTCTACACAAACATAACAGGAGGAGGTATAAGTACGATTAGCATTTACAGCTCATTAACCCAAAGACACCGACATACTTACCACTTAAGAGCCAAACTTTGAGCTCTGCCGAGGGAGAGGCGAGGGAGAGCTATCACAGCGCCTAAGAGAGGTAACATGCTATACTATAGGACAGCCGAAAGTAACCAAACAGGGAAACCCTTACCGTGAGCGTTATCATGAGCGGCCTGAAACAACCGGCATATCCCCTTATTGCGCGGGTAGACTGTCCATGCTACAAGTTAGATAAATACATTAGAAACAGTCTGAAAATGTAAATAAAAGAGACCAAGTGCTCCTCTTACCCGCAGAGATGCACGGAGCGAGCACGGAGCAAACCCGGAAGTGAACGCCGGCGGGCGGGCCCAGTGCCAGAGGTCAGAGGGGAGTGTGGCAGAAAGGCAGGCCTTTTATGGGACGCCACCTAGCGCTGGCAATAGACACCCGTGCCCATTAAGCAACTGCGCGCTGCTTACATTCTCATACTGCTACATCAGGGCCACTGCTCCACCAGATGCTGAGGACCACTTGGAGCCCTAAAAATGGACATTGCATTTAATGCTTCACATGCTAGTAACTAGTTACATGAACCTGGAATACAGTGACCAGCCAACATAGCACAGAATACTCGCTACTCAATCCACAAGGTTTGACACCAAGCAGAACCGACCAAACAGTGAACAGCAGGTGCTTGTAGCGGTCAACATCAGATACACATAGGAGCTTTACATGATCAGCCATAACTCATATTGGGCGCAATATCGGGACTCTAGGAGTGGTGGCAATATAACAAAGCCAAAAGTTAAATTATAAACTTATAATTTGTGTTTCAAGAACAGCGGTTGTTTACCTGTGAATGAGAAGGAGGCAACCTATCCCGGAAGTGCGCAAGTTCAGAGAGACTAGGAGGAGTGCCCTTTTATAAGCTCAAGTGCAACCTGGTAGCAGAAAGCAGCAGGCGCACACTGCTACATTATTAGGGACCGAGCCCGAAGGGGGCGAAGGTCCCTATTGTTGTTGCTTTGTTTCCCTATTATTATTAGGGACCGAGCCCCGAAGGGGGACGAAGGTCCCTATTGTTGTTGCTTTGTTTCCCTATTATTATTATTATTATTCTTGTTCTTGTTCACACTCGCTGGGGCAATTTTGAGCATGTTCCCATGCTTCAAAACGAACGAAACTTTGCACGGGCATCACAAAGTGCTGCCAGTACGACCACACAAAGTCCCGTCCCCCAGTGACCCCCAGGAGCTCGATAGCGCCCCCTAGCGCGTTGTCTTTCGGGGCTGGCATACCGTTTAAAATAGGAGCATGAAATTCGGTAGGGACGTGTATCTCAATAAGACGAACAAACGCCTCACTGCAATGTCATGGCCACGCCCAACAGGAACTGAGATAATTGGCCTTTTGTGTGATTTTGGGGTATTTGACATAGAATGGAATTTGAAACACTTCTCCTACACCGTACCTCAGATGGGCTTAAATTTTGGTGAACATAATCTTAAGACATTGGAGATGTTAAATTGCGAAGGATTTTCAAATAGGCGGTAATATGACGATACGGCGGATCGATAAAATTAGGTATGGAATTTGAAACACTTCTCCTACACCGTACCTCAGATAGGCTTAAATTTTGGTGAACATAATCTTAAGACATTGGAGATGTTAAATTGCGAAGGATTTTCAAATAGGCGGTAATATGACGATACGGCGGATCAATAAAATTAGGTCTTTATTGAATCGGAGTGATGAGTTATGAATGGGAGGTATTTGTTGCTAGGCAACGCCCTGATCAAAGGTCTTTGATCTTTGTACCTTTGATCTGATATAGCTGCAAGCAGCAATGTGGGGACAAGCATCGAAGGTTCATGTAGGCCTCAGCATGTAGGCCACATGCAGGGTCTGACAGGGTCTGACAGGGTCTGACAGGGTCTGACAGGGTCTGTTCTGACAGGGTATCTACAATGTCACGGCCACGCCCAACAGGAAGTGAGATAATTGTCCCAGGCACACGAAATTTGGTATGGCTGTGCGTCTCAGTAAGACGAACAAACGCAGGTGCGAGGTCCCGACCAACGCCGCTTGCGGCTTTAATTATTCTTGTTCTTGTTCACACTCGCTGGGGCAATTTTGAGCATGTTCCCATGCTTCAAAACGAACGAAACTTTGCACGGGCATCACAAAGTGCTGCCAGTACGACCACACAAAGTCCCGTCCCCCAGTGACCCCCAGGAGCTCGATAGCGCCCCCTAGCGCGTTGTCTTTCGGGGCTGGCATACCGTTTAAGATAGGAGCATGAAATTCGGTAGGGACATGTATCTCAATAAGACGAACAAACGCCTCACTGCAATGTCATGGCCACGCCCAACAGGAAGTGAGATAATTGGGCTTTTGTGTGATTTTTGGGTATTGGACATAGAATGGAATTTGAAACACTTCTCCTACACCGTACCTCAGATGGGCTTAAATTTTGGTGAACATAATCTTAAGACGTTGGAGATGTTAAATTGCGAAGGATTTTCAAATAGGCGGTAATATGACGATACGGCGGATCGATAAGATTAGGTACTTATTGAATGGGAGTGATGAGTTATGAATGGGAGGTATTTGTTGCTAGGCAACGCCCTGATCAAAGGTCTTTGATCTTTGTACCTTTGATCTGATATAGCTGCAAGCAGCAATGTGGGGACAAGCATCGAAGGTTCATGTAGGCCTCAGCATGTAGGCCACATGCAGGGTCTGACAGGGTCTGACAGAGTCTGACAGGGTCTAACAGAGTCTGACAGGGTCTGACAGGGTCTGACAGGGTCTGACAGGGTCTGTTCTGACAGGGTATCTACAATGTCATGGCCACGCCCAACAGGAAGTGAGATAATTGTGCCAGGCACATGAAATTCGGTATGGCTGTGCGTCTCAGTAAGACGAACAAACGCAGGTGCGAGGTCCCGACCAACGCCGCTTGCGGCTTTAATGTTATAATGTTGTTTCCTCAACACAAAGTTGTGTTTTGTTTCATTCACACACCTCCTGCATATTTAGGGTGAGTTCTTCTCTCAAACGAAAAACTGTTACACCTTGTAATAATGTCATGTGGTAATATAGCAAGTGCTCCACTGTTTTTTAAACTCCGCACACCTTCACTGGAATCATCTGGATAATTTCAGTCCTGGAATTGCCAATTTATACTGAACAAAAGGTTAACAGGTAGTCAACAGGTAGCTGTTAACTTGAAAACTACCACAACATGACATCACAAGTTGGAACAGCTTTGGAGATGTAGACAGACTAATAATGCAGGATCACTCAAACGTGTGAATGAAACAACCCACAACTCCAGGTATTTTGAGGAGGTAGCAACATTCTAACATGGCTTAAAGCTCACGGTGGCTGAGTGGCTAGCTCTGACGCTTCACAGTTAGAAGGTTCTGGGTTTGATCCCTGTGTGGCATGCAGTGGCGTTCCTAGAGTGATTTGCGCCCTGGGCGAAACCCACTCTTGCCGCCTTCCCCCAAGACCCCAAGACAAGACCGTTGTCCATACAAACTCAATTCACAACTACATAACATAAAAACATAAAAAAGACCAAAGGCGCAATTATTTCACATTATAGCCATGTAGGCCTACAGCTATTTAAGAAAGCAAAAGTGCACTCCAGCAAAAAAAAAAAAAAATTTCGTCGACATTCGCCAACAACTCTTCCCTGTAGCTAAGCGCCATAGGACACGATAAATGTTTGAACGACCATGTATACAGCTTATGCCTTCGTTAACCCAAGCAATGATGATAGCAACATTTTCGTGCTTGGGGGAAGGACAAACATGCATCAACAATCACATCAGGGGAGTTTAACTAATACATCATCATCATCATTAAGTAAACTTGAAGACTAGTCGATAGCTTACCTTTTTCTTTTGCTCGCTTCTCCTCCTCTTCTTTCCGTTTCTTTCGAAATTGGGCACCTGATGGCTTCAATCTTTTTCGGTCCATCACCGCGACTGTTTTGTCATACTGGACACCGTGACCTCCTCAAGACACTGACCGAAATCCGAATGATTACCCCCCCCTGGCCCCTCCCCCTAAAACAAACTCTGTACTGTGCTCACAGCATTGCCTAGCGCGAGAGGTCAGAGTCAGACTGTCATACCTGAACCATTTCGCGCTACTCTGTCTTCACGTAACTGTCTTCACTGTCTTCTGTCTTCACGTAACTGTCTTCACTGTTTTCTGTCTTCACGTAACTGTCTTCACTGTCTTCTGTCTTCACGTAACTGTCTTCTGTCTTCACGAGCCAGCCCCCCACACCCCGCACAAGGATCCGCGTGGATCCTTGCTCCGCGCCTCCGTGCGCCGCGGGCGCGCGCTCCGCACCTTGTTTTGTTTTTTTTCTTCGTGCCACCGCGGCGCCCTCCCCGCGATGGCGCTAGGGGCAATTGCCCAGGTGGACCCCGTCAAAGAACGCCCCTGGTGGCATGCTGGTATGGCCGTAAGATTTCGGTCGCCTGAGCCTGTGTGGAGTTTGCATGTTTTCTCCAGGCATCCTCCCATCAATCCAAAACATGCACCATAGGTAAAATCCTCCAGCTGAGGTCCTGACCAAACCGAAACAAGAAGATCATGGAGATGGTCCCCGGGTGCAGTAATGTGTTGCCCACTGCTCCTAATAACAGGATGGGTTAAATACAGAGAAGAATTTCTCCTGTGTGAGATCAATAAAATCACTTCTTCAAGAGATGGTTAACCTGGCAGAGTGATACTGTATGTGAATGTGAATATCTGAATTGAGTTCTACACAAGATCAATTTGGAACAGCTCTTTCTAATAGTTGAATGTTCAAACGGATAAGTTGAAGACTCACAATAGCAGAATAAGCAAAAAAAAAAAAAAAAAAGGTCTCTCCTGGGCACTATTTAAACATGGTGATCTAAATAATATTTATTATATATTATTACATATATGTTATGTTATGTGTTAGCAGTTAATACCCCAAAGTTTAATACCACCTTTAAAGGAAAATTAACGTTTTTTTACAATCTGAGCCTTCTTTCGGCAATAAAACAAGTAGTTTTACTCACCCATAGCAGTTTGGTGTCAATTGGAGCAGTATCGCAGAAGTTATGTTGAGCCATTCTGTTCTACTAATGATCCCGTATCCGTTAGCGTGAGTGCTCGGGGCATTACTTTGCGCTCTCCAAATAACACAAACTTTAGCACTTTTCAAATCACTGAAGATCGCTGTGTCAGGGTAGACTTTTAGTAGATTCCAAAACGGCCTGAAACCCGATATCGCAACAGAAAAGTAAAGTTCAGAACGGTGTTAGCTTCTTTTGGACTAGCGGTGTTTACAAAACAGCTGAGTTCACGCATGCGCACTGTCCTCTCTGATGACGTCATCAAATGAAACTATAGCTGGATATCGGGTTTCAGGCCGTTTTGGAATCCACTGAAAGTCTACCCTGACACAGCGATCTTCTGTGATTTGAAAAGTGCTAAAGTTTGTGTTATTTGGAGAGCGCAAAGTAATGCCCCGAGCACTCACGCTAACGGATACGGGATCATTAGTAGAACAGAACGGCTCAACATAAGTTCTGCAATACTGCTCCAATTGACACCAAACTGCTATGGGTGAGTAAAACTACTTGTTTTATTGCCGAAAGAAGGCTCAGATTGTAAAAAAAAACATTACTTTTCCTTTAATACCCCTTTAGAGATGAGAGAAAGATGTGAAAAAACACAGACATCTTTCCTGATCACAAATGCACAAAGTGCTTTCCTCTTTTTCAACACGAAATAGTCCATATATTCACAAAAACAGGCTCAACATGTTGTTTGGGGCTGTTTGGAAAGCACACTTTAAAATAAAATCCCAAACAGTGAGCCTCATTCAAGAGTTCTTATCAACACATATACCACTAATGTTCTTCTGGAAGAACAAATCCTGCAAACAGTCAGGAGCTGTTTTAGAATAATTATTAATTGTATAAAGTTCTCAAAAATTTGATTGATTTTAAGTTATATATCTACCTATATCTATCTCTTGTTATAATGTATGTCTCTACCTGACTTCCTCATTCACTATCTCCAAACCCATATTGGCCATATTTGTGCAAGTTTAGAGGGTGTTTCTTACTAAATACATATTACATTTTTGTGCAAATGAGTAATAATTCACACATGTTTGAGTAATCCTTTATTGTTAAAGATCCCATGACATGGTACTTCTTGATGCTTTTATATGGCTCCTTAATGGTTCCCTAATACTGTAAATGAATCCTTCAAAATCAACACTCAGTGCATGAGAAACAGAGATAAGATGAGAAAGAGTAATTTTTCTCTGTCTGAACAGGCCATAATGGGCGTTGTTGCTTGAATGCAAATGAGGAGAAAAGAGCTGGCCTATAGTAGAGGGTGGGGGCGTGGCCAAAATCTCCGCTCTCCGCTGTCAGCTGTGCCCTCTGATCCATTTCCGTGTTTTTTCACGGGGGGAGAGATTTGAAGCGTTCCATTGAAAAATAAACACATTTCCACATAAAATAAAATCAAACCACTGCTGTTCAAAGGTCCAGAGGCTCAGATAAAGGACTTCCGAGCCTAGAAACACTCGGACGTGCCTCCAGGCAAATAAAAAAACGCATTTCGCATTGCCTAGCGCATTCGCAGTCCAAACTCTCTGGGCGTGATTTACAGAGACGCTGAGTACAGACAGACGGGGGTGGAACTGCATTTGCATTTCTTTTTTCGATCTGACGTCAATAAGGTGCCTTGTTCAAAATCGCCCGTTTGAGCTCCGATTTTTTGTAACGCAGAAAAGGATCGCAAATGCTCAGTTTAGACATTTCGCAACTTTTAACCATGGGGGGGGGGGCCTAAACAGGGTAGGGGAGCTCACATTAACGTTCAAAAACCTCAGAAAGTGAAAATTTCATGCCATGGGACCTTTAATATGTCTACAAAGCTCAAAATGCTCTGTTCCACCTTGTGATGTCATCAAGTGGTAGTTTTCAAGTCAACAGCTACCTTTTACCTTTTGTTCAGTAGAATTCTGGGACTGAAATCATCCAAATAATTGAATGTATAATTGAATATGTAAATAAGTTAATATGTATGAAGTTTAAAAACACAGTGGAGCACTTCCTGTATTACCACATGACATCACAAGGTGGATCAGAGTCTTTTCTATTATGAGAGAAGAACTCAGCATAAATATGCAGGGTTTGTGTGTAAAATATGTGACTGAAACAAAACACAACTCCAGGTATGTTTTTGATGAAGAAACATTATATAAATCAGAAAATAGCCTAATGTGGGCCCTTTAATGTCTTGTAAAGTAAAAAAATAAAACCCCACATATTTTATAAGACCTAAACTGGAACCACTAACCACTCTCTTCCATAACGCCACTGCCAAACCTTTCTACATCTGTGCTTCTCTTTTGTAGAAATTCCAGTAAAGTAATGCTGACTTGCACTTTATTAAAACTGGCGATATGTGGCACATTTCTCAAACTGACAGCTGGGGGAAATAAACTCTTACTCTTTAGAAAGTTCCATTTGTTAAAACTAATGTAACGTTTTGGCTTGTAATGCAATAACAAGACAGGTGGAGATGCTTCATTCTGGTGGCTACACTCCTGTGCACATGTCGGGGAAGACTGTTTTAATAAAATGCTATGAATCTGAACGTTCATATTTCTGAAATGGAAGAAAATGGAGGTTAACGCAAAGGTGCACTGCATAACTTTTCTGGTTGATGGTCCGCTGCCTGCCTGTCTCCATGGAACTGTTATTGCTTTGTCTAAAATATTCCACAGTATAGATTAAACCTGTCTATGAAGCAACTGACAGCACTACTCTACATTACAATTCAGATCTGTGGAGAGTCGCCTTTACTCACAGAAGGAACTCTTATATTTTTCAGCAATGGAAATTAATAATGCTAGATGGATATGTTTAAGATAAAAGACTTTATTGATCTCACATAGGAGAAATACACTTGCCACATTAGCTCCAGGCAGATTAGTGCTAAAGAAAGTTTGAACAAGAAAGTGCATGCAGGCAAAAAATAAAATAATCCAATCCAATCCAACTTTATTTCTATAGCACATTTTATAAACAGAGACAGTTTCCAAAGTGCTGCACATAAAATTCAATAGAACTTAATAATAACATTACTAAAATATCAATAAATAAAGTGATAATAATAAAATAACTAAAAACAAAAGCAATTTATAAAAACACAGAGGAGCACACAACTCACGCGGTATTAAAAGCCAGAGAATAAAAGTGGGTCTTAAGACGAGACTTAAAACTCTCCAGTGTGGGGGCTGTTTTGACATGAGGGGGCAGAGCGTTCCATAACTTAGGGCCAACCACAGAGAAAGCCCTGTCCCCCCGAGTTTTAAGTCTAGTCTTAGGGCCCACGAGCTGGAGCTGGCCCTCTGACCTCAGAGCGCACACCGGTCTGTAGATTTGGATGAGGTCAGAGATGTATTTTGGGGCCAGTCCATTCAAAGCTTTAAAAACAAACAATAAAATCTTAAAATCAATCCTAAAACGAACAGGAAGCCAGTGCACAGACGCAAGAATAGGGGAGATGTGCTCATATTTCTTCCGTCCAGTTAAAAGACGCGCAGCAGCATTCTGGACTAACTGCAGTCGATAAAGTGCGTTTTGAGTCATTCCAGAATAAAGTGCGTTGCAGTAGTCTAGACGAGAAGAAATAAAAGCATGCATGACGCGCTCAAAATCTGAAAAGGATAAAAAAAGATTTAATTTTGGCTAAAAGACGAAGGTGATAAAAACTAGATTTCACGACCGCATTAACTTGTTTATCAAGTTTAAAATCAGAGTCCATAATGACGCCGAGGTTGGTGGCTGTTGATTTTGTGTGCTGTCTGAGAGGACCCAAGTCGGACAAAGAGCTGGCACTGCCACCGGGCCCGCACATTATCACCTCAGTCTTGGTCTCATTGAGGTTCAAAAAATTTTGAGCCAACCAAACCTTGACGTCATTAAGGCACTCAAGCAGGGGTGTCAGGGGGCTGCTGCTGCTTTTTTTCAAGGGCAGATAAATCTGTGTGTCGTCTGCATAAAAGTGATACGACACACCACAAAGTAAATAAAACAGGTCCAAGGACTGAACCCTGGGGGACTCCACAGTGCAAGGGGGCAGCGGATGAGGTGGAGTTCCCCAGCTTAACAGAAAAAGATCGCCCTGACAGGTACGACCTGAACCACTCTAAAACCTTCTCCCTGACACCCACACAGTGTTCCAAACGATTTAAAAGAATTGTGTGGTGTAGAAAATAAAAATGACTACGATGGAGGAGTTAGAAGATGTATTGTGTTTTTTGTGTGCAACCACGTCTGCCTTGAGTTATAGGGGGGTCTGGAGAGAAAAGGTCATGAGAGGGCATGAGAAGAGACTGATAAGGAATCTACATCTACATTCCTCTCCAGCTTGCCTCCAGAAGGGGGAAGACCACTCCAAGCCACACCTCTCCTCTTTGTTCTACGCATAGATTATAAATGTTAGAATTTTAGGGAAATGCACTATTCTGTCTGTACCACCTAGGGACAGATAGGAATCGGGCGCTTCTAATTAGACTCCTCTGTCAGGGCTAATAAAAGTATCATCTTTATATTCTAAGCTTTCGGTCGTCTGTTTCATCACCATAAAGAATCTGGGAAGGCATAGGATACTGGTTTTAGGACAACTAAGGTAAACACTGGTATCAAACGAGTAACGAATGGAATTAAATTATCCTTTATGCCAACAATTTGGGGGCTCGTCCGGGATGGTGATTTGACGACCTCGCGTTGTTATATCGTTTAGGACAAAAGAGGAGTCCAACTTCACGGAAAATGAGAGTCTGAGACAGTCCTACGAGGGCCCTCTAACTACTAAAAAGGTAAGGAGAAACCTTTTTTTATATAAATTCTCCTATTGGATAATCAAATTTGGGCTGTCTGTTACTCTTATTGTACGGCTGTTGTTATTAGTGTGCGCGAGCGTTAGAGCATAATATTAGATAGGATCGGTCAGGGACCGGAACAAAAATCCAGTGTGAAGAGAGAAGAGAGAATTTTTCCGGGAGGTCAGAATTCCCCGAAGAGACCGGTACGTCTATAAAAGTCGAAAAAGAGAATTCTCAGAAGAGACCGGTACGTCTATAAAAGTCGAAAAAGAGAATTCTCAGAAGAGACCGGTACGTCTATAAAAGTCGAAAAAGAGAATTCTCACAAGAGACCGGTACGTCTATAAAAGTCGAAAAAGAGAATTCTCAGAAGAGACCGGTACGTCTATAAAAGTCGAAAAGTAATGGCCAAGAGATAGAAGGGTTGGAGTCCCTGGGTTAAAAGTCCCTAGAGTCCCCATTCGACCTTATACGTCATCAAAAATGACGGACAAATGTAAGGGAATCATCCCAAAATGTAATGTGGCAAAGGATGATTTTCCTAAAATGAGCTCAGAGAATCTATTGATTTATTTGTTTATTTGTTTATTTATGGATCCAATTGGAAGAAGAAAAAAAAATTAATAATAATAAATAATTAATTATTAATAATTAAATTATTATAATAAATTCAAAAGTCGACTAAACAAAGCTGTGATAAACATTCAACAGTATACCAAATGGTTAGCCCCTATGCAGGGTAAACAATTATCGTGGTCGCAATGCGCATCCATTTGTGAGGCTATGGGAGAATGTGAAGAGAGGTGTGTGAGACTGTTAGAGTCTAACACCTCTCAATCCAGCTTCCTAACTTGCCGTTCATTCAGA
Organism: Paratrypauchen microcephalus; assembly: GCA_036785185.1. Classification (NCBI taxonomy): domain Eukaryota; kingdom Metazoa; phylum Chordata; class Actinopteri; order Gobiiformes; family Gobiidae; genus Paratrypauchen; species Paratrypauchen microcephalus. The sequence goes on from JAVJIX010000096.1 coordinate 1,876,294, forward strand.
AAAGAATTAAAGAAAAGGCAGAAATATCTGGCAATGTATCATATGATGATTATGGCCTCACGCGCCCGGGCGGAGAAGGAGGAGGAGGTACTTTCAAGTGGAATCTACCCCTCATTGACTCCCTCAGCCCCTGTGTCCCCCCCCACCATATGTGACTTCACCGAGTGTAATAATGGCCCCTATCCTGGACTTTAGTGGACACCTGGAGTACACTAAGACACATGAGGATAGTAAAGAACAGAAGTCGTCCCCACCGTCACAGAACGACAGTGACGTAGAGGAAAAGTCTAACGAAACTCCTCGGGACGACATTGATCAGCGCTTAGTGTCGAGCGCGGTCACCCACACCCCCCTTGGATCAGTAAGAAAGACCCCCGCTGTGTCGGCTCATACCCCGGTGATCACCCCACCTCTATCCAGTGTGTGGAGCAAGCAGAAGGAGGAGTTAGAGGAGCGGTCAAACTGTCTGGATAGGCTGAGACAATCAGATAGGAGAGACAGAAAGAATGGTTGAAGGCAAAACTTGAGGAGTACGAGAAAGATCCTGATAAAATGAGAGATTCAGATGAGGAACAAAAGGAGGAAAGAGAGAAGGAGGCGGCAGCTCACGCTAGAATGAAAAAGTTATTGAAAGAAAATACAGGCAAACCCACACACATGTATGACTCGGAGTTCCAAGGGTGCGTAGGCAATTATCCGTTAATTCAACTGGGTCCTGGACAAGTGCAGGTGTATAAACCTTATCAATTTACAGACATCACTGTTCTGGTAGAACAATTACCACTATTGGCTCAAGGAGGTAGAACATGGCTCCGAAAAATTCTGTCTCTGTCCGCAGGAACCCCACTCTGTCTCGGTGATTTCCGTGCTATATGCACTAAGGCGTGTACCCCCGCCACATGTGAACAGAGCGCGCATCTGGCGCATTTGGTTTTCCACATGAAACACCACTGGCCCACTGTTACGGGCTCATCTTTGATGCTGTGAGACGCCTCTTTCCGGAGATGTGTCTTACTTTTCCTACTTTTCCTACATACACAGTAGACCAGGATCCGTCACAGTTTTTAGAGAAATGTGTGCAATTATGGGTGGATCGCACAGGCGCCCACCCCACTAGAGAGATACAGTCGCAGGCAATGTTCCGAACCAATCTGAAGGAGGCCTTACCTGGCCCCGTTAAAGACCTGCTAAATGATGATCCTGAGTACATGACACGCACAGAACAGGCTTTTTCACCACACATAGTGTTCAGGCTGTCTCGCTACCGCGATGCCCAAGTCTCAGAAAAGTCTAAAGCGGAAATAGCAGCTGCAGCTCTCGCAAAATTACAATTGGCAGATTTACAGGATAAACGTAAAGCTTCTAAACCGTTGGGTCAACATTTTCAGGCTGCATTTGCCCCAAGAGAACCCCCACAAGCTCAATCTGTGTTTAGAGGTGCCAGCGCGTCCCTTTGCGGACGAGGGAGAGGCCGCGCCTCCATGGCACAGGCCCAGAGTGGCCGCTATCTGAACCCGTCTTACAGCGGGTGCTATATCTGTGGCTCTACTGAACACTGGGCCAAAGCTTGCCCACATGTTGAGCACACTCAACAGGGTTCTGGACACCCACAGGGGAGAGGCACTCCGTTTAATGCCCGAGGTTGTGGGCGCGGCCGGGCTCCCTGGAGATTTGCTCCTCAGTCCCAGGGCAACTATCCCTCCCTGTCGTGTGACGAAGGTCACCGCTGGGATGGATGGGGTGAACAATGTGAATAGGGGTGCCCAGCAGGCATGGCCGCCGCTCTACATTCAGGGGCTGATCCGCGGCTGTTGGTGACGGTGAGTGACAGACAGCTGGCTATGTTGGTGGACACGGGAGCTTCGCGTTCTTCTGTCACTGACCATTTTCCACTGTCTACACAAACTGTTTCCTTGGTTGGCTTGGCTGGGAAGATATTGTCCCTGCCCCTTACTGATTTATTACCTGTTTCTATTGCTGGTCAACGCCTGTATCACTCATTTGTGTATTCTCCGCAGACACCCGTGTCGCTCCTGGGACGGGATCTGCTTATGAAAACAGGCGCTTTCATTTTGTGCTCACCAGAAGGGGTCACTGCTACATTTCCATCGGGTGCCTCCCGTGTGTCTCCAGGTTCCTTCTCCTACGTGCAAATGGCTCCTCCCACAGATTGACCTGACTGATAGGCCACAAACTGCTATCATTTATTGGTGTGAGCTCCTGGATCAGGAGCTCACAGGAGGGGGTATAAATATAGCAACAATTTATGCTAATTGGACACCATTTTTACAATCTAAATTTGCATTTGCAGCTTTATCTGACCCACTTCACAGCACCCTATTTTATGATAGAGACCATGATGAAATGTATAGAGAAAATTTTGAAACATTTGAGGGCACAGAAGCACAGTTGAGTTCTCGATTTTTGTATTTTTCTAAAATAGGGGTGGCAGCAGATTGCATACTGCCTCAAAATTTACTCTCATTATTCAAAGGAGACGACTCTGTTCCCCACATTTCACTGGGCTTAAATGTCGCACACGAGGCCAGACAGCTTGGACCAATGGTGCGGAAGGCACAACAAATGACTGACTGGACACACACAGACACACCAGACGTTGACTGGTCATCCTCTTCTGACATTTGGCGTATTAAAATATACGCGACTGACTCAAGCACTTTGGCGCGGGAAGAAATCCAGCGCCACCACGGACGTGAACATTCTGATCATGAAGATGCGGAGACTATGTTAGACTCTCTTCCGGAGGAGCTTTGGTCTGCTCATCCTCATGATGTAGGACTCTGCAACATCCCACCCATTTCCATTGACATGAAACCAGGCTCACACGTTTTTAAACGTCAATATCCACTCACTCGAGAACAGAATGAGGGACTGCTGGAGACACTGAATGGTCTCTGGGAGGCCGGTGTAATTGAAAGATGTAGGAGTGATTGGAACACTCCTCTCCTACCTGTCAAAAAGGCCGACGGAGTAAATTACCGTATGGCACACGATTTGAGAGAGGTGAATGACGTCACCGACACACCATTGCAATCTGTTCCGGACCCACATCGCATGCTGTCTACACTCTCTCCAAATTTAAAATGGTTCACAGTGATTGATTTGGCTAATGCTTTCTATTGCGTGCCTCTGGCAAAAGAGTGGAGACACTATTTCGCGTTCACGTACCGAGGACACAGGATGCAGTACATAAGAATGCCACAAGGGTATCAAAATTCACCAGGCATTTTCAATCAGATTCTGAAAACTATTCTGTCTTCTCTAGAGCTGCCGCCAGAGGTCGTGCTTTCGCAATATGTTGATATCCTTCTAGGAGCGCCATCTGCTGACAAGTGTTTAAGAGGGACAGAACAAGTGTTAAGAAAACTGCATGAGGCAGGTTTGAAAGAGTCTAGAAAGAAACTGCAGTGTTGTAGACTAGTGGTCACGTTTTTAGGACGCCTCATTGACGGAGGCAACATTTAGGTGTCTGGGGAACACCGACAATCTATTTTGAAGGCCCCACGCCCAGTAACGGTAAAGGACATGTTGTCCTTCCTAGGGCTGTGTGGGTACAGCCGAGCATACGTGCCCGGCTACACAGATTTGACGCTCCCTCTGAGAGCATTGGTGAAGGCTCAAGGAGTGAGGAATTCCTCCGCTCGTTTGGAATGGACGGAGGAGGCAGAAGCCGCCTTTGCTTCCTGCAAAAGCTCCCTGGCATCCGTGGCTGCTTTGGCCACACCTGACTATGACCAACCTTTTTACTTGGACGTTTCTAACTCACAACTAACCATGAATTCTGTTTTATTTCAGAAAGGACCACGCGGCCGGAAAGTTCTGACATATCTCAGCGCTACCATCCCTCTTGCGGATGCAAAGCACCCTCAATGTGTGGTTCATGCGACTGCTGTGGCCCAGGCAATCCAAAAGACAGCTCATATAGTACTAGGACACCCACTCACGATTAACACACGGTAAACGTTTTCTATTGGTTCTAGTGGACACATTTTCTGGCTGGCCTGAAGCTTTCCCGTGTGCTAGTGAAACTGCGGACATGGTCATTAAAGCATTGACATTTACGTGGATACTAAATCATGATTTTCTTAGGATTCTTCACACGGACCAGGGTACTCATTTCACTGCAAAACATTTAAAACAAGTAGAATCCATGATGGGTCTTAAACATTCCTATGGATGTGTTTATCATCCTTCATCTCAGGGCCAAGTGGAACGCATGAACCGAACACTGAAGTCTATTTTGGCTAAAATGTGTGCCTCATCCAATCTCTCTTGGTTGGATGCTCTTCCTGCTGCTCTGCTACAAGCACGTGCATCTATTTCTCGCTCTACAGGTTTCTCTCCGTTTGAGCTGCTATACGGACGACGGATGCCGGGTCCTGGATCACCATCTGGCTCCGTCGTCTCCGGTGGCCCTCTCCAGTATAATCCCTACTGGTCCACACTCTCACACCTTGTTTCCAGTTTGTCTGCGCAGGTTAAATCTAACAGAGAGGTGATTCCTGACAAAGCCACTGCTGAATTTCCTGACCTCCCCGACAGAGTTCTTCTCAAAGTTCATTCCAGGAAGTGGTCTGATCCCCGTTGGACGGGACCGTTCAACGTGGTTGCTCGCACGGATCGTGCTGTTCAACTCCAAGGTCGCGGAAACCAGTGGTATCACCTACGTCACCTAGCACCTGCGCCATGACTCCTCCAGAGCGTGACGTCCGTCCCGGGATCGGGCCGGACGGAAGGGGGAGGAGAGTAACTATGATACATACACGCACAATTACATCGGTGCTTAACGCCTGGCTTATCTGGGCAATACATGCATGTTTGTTTATATTTTTAATTATTTTACTTTTCAAGGCATGGTATTTAGTCCTCTCACTCACTCAAGTTCCTGCCGCGCCAATTCCTCAGGTGAACCTCACTGTATTTACATATGTCATTCCCACCGACTGTAATCACCGAGCAAAGCGCAGCACCTACACTAGCCAGTTGCCTACGGATAATATGTGGTGGAGATTGATGAATTTCACTAAAACTCAAATGAACATTACCACTAGGTGTTATATATGTTTTCTCATACCACATGCGCACGATCATACACCACTATGGGGGGTTAGACCCGCCTCTATAAATAGAACGGTGTGTGCACTCCGGAGTTATCAAGGGCACGAGGATTCTTGGTGTCCAGATCCATATTTTAGGAATAGATCAAACTGGCGGGACCCGTCCACTTTCCACTTGAAAACTAACAGAACTAATCTGGAAGGAATTGCAGTAGGACGACAGTCACAGGAAGGAGAATTGTTTTTTTTTCAGGAATGTTCGAATAGGACTACATTCCTGGGACATTCGAGAGTGAAAATAAAAATGGTTATATCTGAATTAGAAAATCCAACCAAACCAAATCAGACATATTCAGCTTATCCATGGGGCAGTAACACTCATAAATATATGGGATCTAATTGGTATCACATGAACGTCACAGCCTTTTTAAAATACATGAACTATACGGGAACTCTGCCTAGCTGGACTACCACACTCTGGTCTTTGCCAGGGAAAAGAGGATGTCCGGCTCCCTTAAGATATGTGTGGGTTTGTGGTAAGAAAGTCTACCTGTATTTACTTGAAGGTTGGTGTGGAACGTGTTATTTGGCTAATTTGGCCCCAGCTGCCTACATAGTTAACTTCACTTATCCCCATCCCCGAGGTTACCGACACATTCGGTCCTGGGAACCCCCCACTCGGTCCCAGGCTTTTGGGCAGACATGCACCCCACTCATAAGTGACTTACGAGGAATTACTATGACTTTATTTCCGTGTCGGCATATTTGGGACATAGAATGAATGAGGTATGGTGGACACTAGAAAATATAACCTCTGTGTTAGATCAGATTACCACGCAATTAAAAGAAGACCCTGAAAGAAAAGCAATGAGGGTTATGCTGACTACACATCAACTGGCGCTTGATTATTTGTTTGCTGCAGACGGGGGGCTCTGCGCCAAGATGGGAATAGATCACTGTTGTACATACCTGACAGTTCTCACAATTGGACTGATATCCATGACCAAGTCAATACTAACAGGGATGCTTAAAGAAGCTCACGACCCGGACTGGGGCAATTTCAATATTGGCACTTGGTTCACCTCTGGCGCCTGGTGGCAGGTTCTTCTCAAAATAGTCACACCCCTTCTGACCATTGCACTGGTATGCTGCCTGCTCTGTGTCTGTGTTTTGCCTTGTTTGCAGGGTATGGTGGGAAAAATGATAAATGGAATGATCTCTCCACCCGGGGGTTATATGCGGCCCTCAAGACCACTACCATGGAAGAGTCTGAAACGGTGACCTGGGTGTCTCCCCGGAGGGAGAGGGAAATCCTAAATGTCACAGACTTTGAAAAGCATGTGGTTTTGAGTGAGTAGAGCGTCAGAAGGGGGAGACCAAGGGTAAAAGGTTACTCTTTTATGATTTTAGTTTTGTATCTGTAACTAATGAGAGGACATGCCTATTTAGCAATATTTTGTTTGGATTTATATATATACGGTTTACTTTTTAAGGTTTTATATTTTTTCTGACTTATATTTTTACATTTAGTTTATTTTAGTTTATTTTATGTCGGCCACTTTAGGTGACCGACAGAAGGGGGAATTGTAGAAAATAAAAATGACTACGATGGAGGAGTTAGAAGATGTATTGTGTTTTTTGTGTGCAACCACGTCTGCCTTGAGTTATAGGGGGGTCTGGAGAGAAAAGGTCATGAGAGGGCATGAGAAGAGACTGATAAGGAATCTACATCTACATTCCTCTCCAGCTTGCCTCCAGAAGGGGGAAGACCACTCCAAGCCACACCTCTCCTCTTTGTTCTACGCATAGATTATAAATGTTAGAATTTTAGGGAAATGCACTATTCTGTCTGTACCACCTAGGGACAGATAGGAATCGGGCGCTTCTAATTAGACTCCTCTGTCAGGGCTAATAAAAGTATCATCTTTATATTCTAAGCTTTCGGTCGTCTGTTTCATCACCATAAAGAATCTGGGAAGGCATAGGATACTGGTTTTAGGACAACTAAGGTAAACACTGGTATCAAACGAGTAACGAATGGAATTAAAGTATCCTTTATGCCAACAGTGGTCAACTGTGTCAAAAGCAGCGGTCAAATCTAAAAGTACTAAAATGGCAGAATCACCAGAATCAGTCATTAAAAACAGATCGTTAAAAACCTTTAAAAGTGCAGACTCTGTGCTGTGAAAGGCTTTGTAGCCTGACTGGAAAGTGGAAAGTGTTGATCTAAAAAGGACTGCAGCTGTGCAAGTACAGTCTTCTCTAAAATCTTACTCACAAAAGGTCATTTTGAAATTGGCCGATAATTTGAAAGAATTGTAGGGTCAAGGCTGGGTTTTTTAATTAGAGGTTCAACAGCAGCTTCTTTACAAAATGAAGGTACAATGCCTGAAGATAGACTGCTGTTGACGATTTCCCTGACCGAAGAGCCAATAGTCCCGCAGATATCTTTAAAAAGCGAGGAGGGACTGGGTCTGTGGGACAGGAAGAGGACTTCAACTTATTCACTATCCCTGTGAGGACAGACAGTGACACAGGCTCAAACTTACAGAAAAAAGCAGCACATTCAGTTTTCAACACAAGTTCAACAGCGGGTGGCACTATATTGGCTCTTATAGTGGAGACCTTGTTATTAAAAAAGAGCAAGAATTCTTCACATTTCTCATGTCATTTCTAGTACAGTGGAATGATTAGGGTTTAAAATCGAACCAATTGTTTTAAAAAGAATGCGAGGCTTACTGGCGCCATTTAAAATTATGCTTCGGAAGTACATATTTCTTTCCTCTTTAACAACTTCTTGAGAGTTTTTCCAACTATCTTTAAGAATTTCTCGTGACACCTGCAGCCGCTCATTTTTCCATTTGCGCTTCGCCTTCCTACACTCACGCCTCGCAGAGCGTGTAGTGTCATTTATCCATGGCTCTTGTTTGGATTTAGGGCGCATGGCTTTAACGGGGGCTATAACGTCCAGCACATCGGAGCAGGTGCATAAAAAAGAAGTTATTAATTGCTCAGTGTCCATGGAAATGGAAACAGACTGCGCTGAAGCAGTGAAGAGAGGGGAGAACACAACTACAGTGTCAGACCTGATGACACGCCCATGACACACAGGACCAGGAAACTTCGCCTCATCATTCAACATAAAATCAAATATGACAGGACTGTGGTCGGAAAACACAGCATCCCCAACAACAACATTGTCCACAGAAAAGCCGTAAGACAGCACAAGTTCTTAAGTGTGTCCGTGCGTTTGTGTAGGTCCAGTGACATGTTGTGTCAAATTAAAAGCATCAACCAAGTCTAAAAACTCCCTGGACATGGGCTTTGAAGGACAACAAACATGCACATTAAAATCACCCACAATTAAAATCCTGTCATATTTTGTTAAAATAAAATAAATAAAATCAGAAAAGTCTTTAATAAAATCTTTGTTGTGCTTTGGTGGTCTGTAAATGACTGCACAGCAATGGATCTGTCTGCTGCAATTCAAAACTGCTCAGTTCAAATGAGGAGTAAAACTCCATTGATAGTGACTTATGATAAAAACAGTTCTTTAAAACAATGGCTATGCCCCCGCCACGACCAGTAGTTCTTGGCGTGTTAATAAAAGTGCAATCTGGAGGCAGAAGTTCTGAGAAAGGAGTAGACTCACCGGCATATATCCAAGTTTCAACCAAGAAGAATAAATCCAAACACTGCGATGAAAAGAAGCCTTGAAGAACAAACGTCTTGTTCATCACAGATCTCGCATTGACAAATCCACATTTTGTGGCAACCGGCACGTCAGCCGCTGGGGCTGCCCGGTTCAGCGTCCGGAGGTGGCCGGGATTCACACCGCCCAAAGCCCGGAGAGACGAGCGGCGCAACGCACGGAGCTCCACGTGCTCTGCAGCAACAGGCACTAACCAGGTGCTGACTGGGGTTAGCCGGCGCCGGGAGACGTAGCCATAAAAGCAGTCTTCGTAATCCCATGGAATGGACCGGGTCCACGCTGCGTCGGGAGAAAGTGCCAGCCAGGCTTTGATCTTCACTAGGCGGCCAGCTCGCACTCCACGTCTACGCTTCCTGGGGAGCAGCGCATTCACGCGGAGCAGGTACTGCAGCACGTCAGCCAGGTAAGAGAAACTGGACTGATTTGTTCCATTGAACTGGTAATCCGCACTTGATTCCACAGTTTCTTTGATTTTGATTAATTCCACACGATTATACACCCGCAGTGAGTCGATGGTCCTTGTGACAGACGTTAATAGACATAAAACAGATTAAACTGAGCACAGCCAAGCGGCGAACCAGACACACCGGCGCCATCTTCTTTTACCCAATAATAAATACAGTAATAATAAAACAGTAACTGAGAAAGTATGGAAAAATATTGCACGTCTGGACTATACAGTGGAGTTATACAGTCTGATGGAGGTGGGGATGAAGGATCTGCGGTAGCGCTCCTTGTTGCACTGGGGGTGCCTCAGTCGGCTGCTGAAGGAGCTGCTCAGCTCCTCCACAGTCCGGTGCAGAGGGTGAGAGGTGTCGTCCATGATGGAATAAAATTTGACCAGCACCTTCCTCTCAGCCACCTCCTCTACAGAGTCCAGAGGTCAGTCCAGGACAGAGCTGACCCTTCTGACCAGCTTATTAAGTCTTTTCCTGTCCCGCTCTGTCCTGCTTGGGGTCCAGCAGACGACAGCGTAGAGGAGAGCAGAGGCCACCACAGAGTCATAAAAAGTCTTGAGCAGAGGCCTGCACACTCCAAAGGACCTCAGTCTCCTCAGGAGGTGGAGGCGACTTTGGCCCTTCTTGTACAGGGCGTCGGTGTTGTGGGACCAGTCCAGTTTATTGTTGAGGTGAACACCCAGGTACTTGAAACTGTCCACAGTCTCTATGTCCTGCCCCTGGATGTTCACCGATGAGTGAGGTAGTGGTCTTCTCCTGGAGTCGATCACCAGCTCCTTTGTCTTACTGGTGTTAATGTTCAGGTGGTTGCGCCCACACCAGTCCACAAAGTCACTGATGACCGAGCGGTACTCCAGCTCGTTCCCCTCAGACACACAGCCCACAATGGCCGAGTCGTCAGAGAACTTCTTTAGATGGCAGCTGTCTGTGTTATAGGTGAAGTCCGAGGTGTTTAAAGTCATACCATGGAAAATTCCAGGTAAAGCAATAACATCTCCATGGAGACAAATAGGTTGTGGACCCTCTAACAGAAAAGTTGAGCAGCGCATATAACAAGTTTTCATAATTCTGACTTGGTTTGGTGGGACAGTACTTGTGGTAAATGTGTCATAGTTTCTCACAGTTTTACATCAGTTAAAGAGCTACTAAACACCAAAAACACTTTTTTTGTACTGATTAGGTGTGTAAATGGGTCTAAAACAGAAGTGTATACCAATCCCTGGCCTTATTTTTGCATTTTAGTGAATATTTGTTAAAAATCTGACTTTTGGGTCCAAAGCCGTGTCTGTACCGGCCTCTTTAGGATCAACTACAGCCACCACATTTGAATTTCCGGGTTCGACAAATGGCCGCCAATGAGTCAGATGCAGATTATTATGTGACAAGCACAGCCACTCACGGTCAGCTCACGGTCTGTAGGCGGTACATGAAGAGCCCCTCTTAGCCCTGCCTATACCTTGCTGCGCTCCGTGGCCAAACTCGCTTCGCTGTCACTCTCCATTGGCAGTATGCTATTGCTCACTCTCACTGACTGGTGCTGTCACCCAGTTGTCACTCATAGATCAAGCCACGCCCCACACCATCACCCCACCCGCGCTCCTCAACCCGCCGAGTACTGCCCACTTTGTTGGATTTATCAAATTTTGACTGTGGGCGAAATTAACTCTAGCATAGGCGTTTATTGGCTCTTTAAAGGAGAATTAACGTTTTTTTTACAATCTGAGCCTTATTTCAGTAATAAAACAAGTTGTTTTACTCACCCATAGCACTTTGGTGTCATATGGAGCACTTCCAGAGATGTTTTGGATTAGCGATGAGCAATTAGCGTTCTCGGGGCATATTTGCATATAAGCACTTTACAAATCATAGAAGCTCAATGTCTTAGTCTACGCTTTTGTTTGTGTCAAAAGTAACCTGTAATCCGAGATTTATCCATAGTTTCGAGTAGATGAGGACACCAGTGCACATGTGCGGAGTCACAGTTTATTTCACTCTCAGCTCTTGGGACCCAAACATGAAACGCAAAGCTGTAAATTATGGATAAATCTCGGATTACAGGCCACTTTTGACTCAAACGAAGGCACTCTGAGGTAACAGAGTGTGTATGTAGTGATGAAAAGTCACAGAGAAATCATCATGGATCCTACTTGTACCACTGTTCTAAGAGTCCGTACTCAATAAAAAAAAATAAAAAAAACAGAAATAGTTAATTTTAATGGTCTTACATTGTTACTTTTCCTCACACTTTTCCTCATGGAGATGCTATTGCTTCATATACATCACTGTATGGCATTAAACCTGTGTATCTTCACAGAGACCAAACCAGACCATGTTACAGGTCAGACTGTGGAGAGGTGACCTCGAAAGAATACATGCATTTTCCCAGAACAATAAAAAAAAAATCTCAGTTAAATAAATGCAAGATAAATATGTTATTGTTATACTGTAGAACTTTCAGACAACCCAATAACCCTAACCCTCCACCACATAGTGTACCTTTAATCAAGTCAATTTATTTATACAGCACATTTAAAACAACTGTAACAAGTTGCACCAAAGTGCTTTACAGGATGAAATACAACATAGTAAAACACCAAAACAAACATAAAATATATAAAATATTACATGAAAGAGTGGCATAATACACAAAGATAAAAGTCTAAAGTTGAGTTTCAGAGTAGCGCTTATGGGCTGTTGAACACCATCTTGAATAAAATGTGTTTTTAGGAGGGTTTTAAAGTGAGGTAGGGAGGAGCGCGATCTCAGATGAAGAGAGAGGGAATTCCAGAGCTTAGGGGCCACAGCAGAGAAAGCTCGGCCTCCCTTGGTTTTGAGGCGGGATGGTGGGACTGACAGTAGGTTCAGAGAGTTTGACCTGAGAGACCGAGGGGCAGTGTGTGGAGTTAAAAGATCTGTGATCTCAAATTTGAGAACGCTGCTTAGCTAAGCTTTTCTCCTATAGGCTAGCTGTGGGAGTGATGTCATAAACATGCTACAGATCTGTATTTAAAGGGACAGTGTGTAAGATTTTTACTCGTTAATTACTGAAATTGAAGATACCCATTCAAAAATACATTGTTTTCCAAGCCTTTTCACTTCCATCATGAAATCAAAGTATTCTTTTGGACTTAGATATAGTCACATAAAAGGGGGATCTTCCCCATGCAGAGGCAGCCATTTTGAATACGAGAGCCGCAGAAGGACATTTGGGCTCCGCCTTCGCCTTCGGCAAGGCTCGTGGTTTTGGGTAAACAACACAAGCATGCTGCCGGATCAGACGTCGTAATGGATCTAACACGTGTTTTGGACTAAATTGTTTTACTGGATTTTATTCGCTGGATCCTTACGGACAAATTGAGAGCAAGTTTATGGTGAAATACAGAGTTTGACCTGTGCAAAGCATTCTAAGGTAAGCTAACCTCGTTTTGCAGGGAAATGAATTGCATAGTCAAAAAGAGGAGACTGTAAGGTTTCATTTGATGTGTAGAGTGTCATGGTACATGATCGGGAATGTGTGTTTTCATGAGAAAAGAAAAAAAACAAAACAAACAGGGCCGCATTTTATTTATACAGTAGCGGTGCGCGGCTTGTGCGCGCGCCCTGGTGACCCTCGAGGTCTGCCGTAGCTAAAACAGAAAGTGCAATAGCACCATCCACCTATGCGCCACAAATCCTACACACTGGGGCTTTAAAGACAGCAGCTCTGTGTTCTGTCTCTGTGTGGGGGGCTGAAGGCACACATGTCTTTGAGGCTGCTGAAGGGACATGGCCAGTGTCCGAGGGAAGACCAGTGAGACAACATGTGATCAACTGATGTCATCAATTTCTATCGATCATTTAAAAAAAAATGACACATTCTATATGACATCAGTAAAATTACAAATACCAAATAACAAGGACCTTGGAGTGATGATGAAATAAAAATGAAATGATAAAAAAAATGAATTGATCTGGGAAAACATTTGTGGATGTGACTTGTGGAGATGATTCAGACTCCAGAGAATGAGACAGAATAAGTGCGTGTCCCCAGCAGCCCCTCACACACACACACACACACACATACACACACACACACACACACACACACGCATACGCACACACCCGCACATACATGCACACACACGAGAACCAGAGCACACAGGCCGGACAGCGGGCTGCTTCCAGTGCGCTACCCCAGTGGAGCCTGCGCCACGGCTGCACGTGAGGACAGACCCCGGGGTCGCGATGGAGCTGTGGGGCTGAAGCGGCGTGAGGGAAAAGAGGAATACTGTGGAATACTGTAGAATACTGTAGAATATTGTAGAATACTGTGGGTTTGCGCTTGGATTCCACGGGCAGAGCTGCACACAAAGCCTCGCAGCTCATCCAAGTTGTTTTGTCAGTTCTGGTTAGAGTGCTGATGGACACTGCTTATATCTAGCTGCAGGGAGGAGCTAACTACATTGAAATTATTCTGAAACTATCTCACCTCTTTGTTTTCAGCTTTCTGTCTTTTGTTTTTCAGTTTCTCTCTGGCGTCTAGTTTAGCATACCCATTCAAAACCCTAATGGCTGTTTTCACACCTCTGGACCTGACCTGGATAGCCCTATTGTTTCCTTTGTTTGTTTTGATTTAGGTTTGAGAATGGAATTATATATGGGAGACAAATTGTGTCTGACTCCCCCATTCCTGTTTAAAGAAGGATTCTATTTTATAGCCTCTTTAACTCCCCTCTCAAACCAGGTGCTCCATGTTACCCACCAGAGGAGCCAGGATGGTTTTTTGGTGTTTGCTCACATTGTATGTGATGGAGTCAATGCTACATACAATGGGTCTGAGTGGTACTCCTTGTTTGTGAATCTTAGGGAGGCCATAGATGCACGGGATGGCGTCACCAGGGTACAGTCTGTAATACAGCTGTCGATCAATGACTTCTTCCTTCACCAGCTTTTGCAAGCAATCAATTATCTTCTTTTTGTACCCAATGGTGGGGTCTCCTTTCAGTAATTCGTATGTTGCCGTGTCACTGAGTAGGCTGTTCACCTTAGCCTCATAATCAGCTGAGTTCAATATCACTGTGCATCTCCCTTTGTCCGCAGGCAGGATGTTGATGCTCTGGTCCCTCTCTAGAGCAATGATGGCCTTCCTTTCCTCTGGCGTTACGTTGGAGGGTGGAAGTTTGGCATTGCTTAGTGCAGCTAAGTGTGAGGTCAAAGTTCACGCCATTAGCCGATGCTGACGTAGAATACAAAAGGCAAAAGACACTAACAGATCTGTAATCATTGACCTACTATTATTAGCATCAAACACTGGTGATCGATAGAAAAGCATAGCCTTGTCACTGTCTGTTATGGCCATAGTGAATATAGTGCGGTTTTGAAAGCTACAATTGACTTTAGTTCTCATAAAAAAAATAAAATAATGGAGAGTCTTTCTTCAGTTACAATATAGAGCTTTTAAAGGGCCCATTAAGCTATTTTCTGATCTATGTTATAATGTTATATAGTCACATCCGTGGATCATTATGTTATAATTTGGACCTTTTAACTCACAATATTGATTTAAAAACTCATAAAAGAAACAAGTGTGCTGACGTACAGGTTGGAAAATTAGCTGTGGCCATTGAGGTATTAGAAGCTGATTATATGACAAAGGCTGTTTTCTCAAAAAAAAAAAAAAAAAAAAAAAAAGATTTTTCCACTAAAGGGATATCAGCCCTTAGAGTAGCATCTACATACACCAAACTTTCCAGTCTTTTACTTAACAAGATTTTGACAAAACCTACATTTGTTTAATTCCAAGTTTTAACTTCGGTCCTATGGCATGAAATGTTCACTTTCTGAGGTTTTTGAAGGTTAATGTGAGCTCCCCCACCCTGTTTAGCCCCCCCCCCCATGGCTAAAAGTTACGAAATGTGTAAACTGAGCATTTGCGATACATTTCCGCGTTTGAAAAAAAGACAGCCCAAACGTGCGATTCTGAACAAGGGAAGTTTCTGACGTCACATTCAAGAAACAATGCAAATGCAGTTCCACCCCCCGTCTGTATGTTTACCCACCGTCTCTGGAACTCACGGCCATAGAGTTTGGACCGCAAACGAGCTACGCAATGCGAGATGCGTTTTTTTATTTGCCTGGAGGCACGTGAGAGTGTTTCCAGGCTCGAATGTCCTTTATCCGAGCCTCCGAACCTCTGAAACAGTTTAATTTTATTTTCTGTGGAAATGTGTTTTTTTTTAATGCAACTCCTCTCATCTTCTTCCGCGCTTACACTTACAGAAGTGGGGCCAGCGCACATCGCACCGAGGAACCAGCGGCGCATTTGGCCACGCCCCACCCACTGCACTGGCCTGTCTCTGTCCTCCTCATTTGCGTTCAAGCAACAACTCCCATAATGGAGTGTTTGAGAGTTATGTTTTTGGCTCTGGCTGTGTTCACGAGGCTTTCTCATGCACTGTGCGACATATCTGTGCGACTCACAATCCTCCACCTGGCACATATGATAATGAATACGGACTGAGCCGCTGTTCCCCACAGTTCCAAATCCATTTATCCGCGATGTTATCTAGCGCCAGGTGGATCCCACAGATGGATGAAATGTTCATCTGTGTTTTTCCTTCTGTGTGTCCGCTCCTCGTGACAGCTAGGAGTGAAAAAAAACCAAAACAAACAAAAAAACAAACTTATGGTTGCTTTGCATAAAACATAGACAGCTTCATTTTGTTCTGTGTAAAATATAGAAAAAAATATATTCCAGAATGCTATTTTACTGCTAAATGCTAAATTTGGTAGAATTGTGTTTTCTAAAAAACAATGCCTATTGGCACTGAAATCAATCTAAATACTACTAAAATGCACTCATTATTGCTGTATGTATGCAAGCTATCAAGGCTAACGCAGTTAGCTCTTATGGACGGATGTCGCTAATTTGCAACAAACAGAAATCTTCAAATAACTCAAAAAGTATCATTCACATAAAGTCTATTCCAATATATAAGTTGAAGATTGAGTCAATAAACTGGTACATATTTTTTATCTTAGTCCAACTTACCTCACGTTAGAAAATTTCTGCAAGTTTTCAGCCTCGAAACGGAGATCTGCTATTTCGGCTACTTAGCTTCCATCACCCAGATGTTGTTCAGCCTCTGAGCAGTCCTACAAGAAACAAGTGCTTGCAAAAGGTTCCTAAGTACTTCCTGAACGCGCACAAACCAGCATTAGAGGAATTGCATGGATTATGTTGGCTACAGGCTGCAGGAAGTGGTTTGTTGCTAATTAGCGACACCTGGTGTCAAGGGCTTGAACTGCATTACAGACTGAGAGGATCTGATAAGAGGAGGAAGGCTGTTCCACAGTCACTACCACAGAAAACCCTCTGCCACCTCTTCCCTCAAATAGACTCCACCCATAGAGTGTAAACATTTGAGTTAGAACTACAGGGGGTCCTCGGGTTACGACGGTCTCGGGTTACGACGTTTCGTGGTTACAAACGCGCCCCCATTAAAAAAAATATGTATATATTACGCGTCATTCCGTCTTACGCGGTTTAGCGTGGTAAGAGATGTAAACAAACGCACGCGGCGCGCGGCGCACGGCGGAAGAATACGCTCTGTTGTGGTTGTAGGGAGAAGAAGACAGCCTCGTGTGCGTGCCCAATGTGGGCGGAAGTACCTGATGTGGGCTCTGATCTGCTCCTATGAAAGCGGCAGTGATAAACAAGCATCGTAGTGGTCTAATTATTGAGATGGAAAGGTTATTGGTGCTTTGGTTGGAAGATCAAAGGCAAAATCCGGTTTACGACGAAATTCGGGTTACGACGCGTCTTAAGAACGGATCAACGTCGTAACCCGAGGACTCCCTGTATACAGCAGCCACAAGCACAATATGTCTTCTTGGACACCTATTTATTTCTCTTATTTTGAATTCACAACACTGTATCTAGATTCATCATTTGCATTGTCTATCATGCATTATAATTCTGCTTGTACCTCTGTGTATGCTTCCTTCTCTCTGATGACAGCTGTGAGCCCATCCTCTCGAGTCCTCTTTAACGCAGGTAAACCAGAGCGGGTGGTGCATTCAAAGACTCTTCAAAACACTGCCCTGTCTGCTTCTAATCATGAAAAACACCCAAAATATCCTTACCACAAACATAGCCTGAGCCAGTTTATCCATAGTGAATTGGCTGAATCATTGGAAATGGTTTTAAAATTGATTAGCTATTTCAAAATCCAGCCAAATGGCATAGATGCAAACTGGCACGAAATTAATGAAGTCATATGCTTGGAAATCAATACGCCTAAAGAAGCATTTTTTTATGGTGACACGTTATGCTAGGTTGACTTTAGCAGGATTTTAATGGTATCACTTAGCCTAAAAAATTGCCAAATGTTTACGCTTTCTTTCATGCATGTTTAAAGAGGGAATATTACACTTCTATGCTATGAACATAATTTAGATCACCATGTTTTAGCTATATTCGTCAAAAACAACATACAGGGGGTCCTCGGGTTACGACGGTCTCGGGTTACGACGTTTCGTGGTTACGAACGCGCCCCCATTAAAAAAAATATGTATATATTGCGCGTCATTCCGTCTTACACGGTTTAGCGTGGTAAAAGATGTAAACAAACGCACGCGGCGCGCGGCGCACGGCGGAAGAATACGCTCTGTTGTGGTTGTAGGGAGAAGAAGACAGCCTCGTGTGCGTGTCCAATGTGGGCGGAAGTACCTGATGTGGGCTCTGATCTGCTCCTATGAAAGCGGCAGTGATAAACAAGCATCGTAGTGGTCTAATTATTGAGATGGAAAGGTTATTGGTGCTTTGGTTGGAAGATCAAAGGCAAAATCCGGTTTACGACGAAATTCGGGTTACGACGCGTCTTAAGAACGGATCAACGTCGTAACCCGAGGACTCCCTGTATAAGAAAGCCTAAATTGAATCAGAACCTAATTTTGATATCTAGTGACAGTGTGTATACATGCGCTCGAGTAGCCCAGTCATGATCAGGTTTTTTGAGTATCCTGGTTATGTGACTGTCCATGTAAATGCAGTATCCTGATTATATTCTCCTGGATGTGCCAGTATCCCAGTGATGAGAAACCAGGGCGGCAGTAGCTCAATTGGTAGAGCGTTTGTCCACTGATCCAAAGGTTGGCGGTTCAACCCTAACCCTTGAAGGTGGAAAAGTGCTATATAAAGATGTGACCATTTACCATTGACCTCACTGGGTTTTTCTGATAGTATGCAGGATACTGTGATATGTAGAGGCAGTATCCTGATTTCTCAAAACTGGTGTTGTACTGAGCATGTGTGAACTAAAATAACAGATACAGTAGACTTTAGGCTTATTGTCTCCAAGGGGAAATTCATTCACTCACCGGGGCCTGTTGTTCAAAAATGTGATGGCCAAGGGCATCAGGCTTCTGCCAAAACGGATCCTCATGCACCTGAGCGTCCTGAGGGCAGAGGGGTGAGGTGCTTCTGTAGTGGGTGAGTGGGGTCCTGTTCTATGGAAAGTGCAATACATCCAGTGGCCCTGCTGTTAAGATTTGCAAGGTTGGTGTGGGTAGTCCTATGATTTGAACCTTTGAAACTTTTGAAGTTAGCAAAGTTGCTTCATGTTTAGTTCCTTGCCATATCTGTACAGTAGTTACCGTAACAACCACTCTAAATGACATCAGCTAGTGAATAAATCAGATCATTATACTGTACTTTTTAATCGTGTAATATTGTTGTACCCTAATCAAAAACATAGATGGAGTTGTATTTTGCTTCAATCAAACTTTTATATCATTTTGCGTCAGTTGCAAAAAAAAGAAAAAGAAAACTTCCCATGCCCCAAAACCATCTCGTCTCATCCAGTCATTCTGTGGTTGAATTGTGTTCACAAGAAACACGACTGTAGTCATGTGGTTTCATTAGTTTATTTTCTCCAATTCACAAATGCTTCATTGGAAATGAAGTTGTCGTTTAAAGTGTGTTTCCAAATGTAGACATTATATTACCTGATTTAGACTTTAAACCGTGACAAACTACTAATTCATTTTAAACAGTTTGCAGTGGTCCAAAGTATTTTCTGTGAACTGTGTTTTCTGATTCATGTTATAATGTAGTATAAACATTTTGGGAGTTGTTTTGTTTCATTCACACATGTTTAACACACAAACCCTGCTTATTTAGACTGAGTTCTCCTCAAAAACAGAAAACACTCTGCTCCACCTTGTGATGCCATGTGGTAATACAGAAAGTGTGCCGCTGTTTTTTTAAAGTCCACACACATTCACATGAATCATTTTGATCCTTTCAGCTCTGGAGTTGTCTGTCTTTACTGAACAAAAGGTGAAAGTTAACTTGAAAACTACAACTAAATGACATCACAAGGTGGAACAGAGCATTTTGAGCTTTAGAGATAGACAGGATTACGCAAACATACAGTACAGTATGTGAATGAAACAAAACACAACTTCTGGTCTGTTTTTGAGGAGGTAACAACATTAGAACATGGCTTAAATCTCACATGAGTAAATTTTGGTTAATATAGGAAGGACTGCCAAACACAAGACTGTACAAACATACACATGTTATGGACAGCAGGAATGGTGTAGAAAGAGAGGAGAAACCAAAACACTTAACCTTAACCTCAGTCTTTGATAAACTGATCTGACAAACCGGCTCCGCATTTATAGCCTGGAGCCAGAAGGCAGTGAAAGTGGCAATGGGTGAAGAAACTCACCCAATGGGCATGTTTTGTAGTAACAAAATAGTGCTATTACTAACTCAGAAAGTCACCGCCTGGTAGCTCTTGAGTTCTTCTTTTGTGCTTCTTCTGGAGCTTAATTTTGGTTAAGTAAAGACTCTGAGATACTTCCTATTATGCTGGTATGGGGAAAACAGATAAGAGAATGAGCCAGTAGTGGTATACTGAGAGGAGTTGGTAAGATATGGAATATCACATCTCAAGTCAGATGTGATATTCCAGTTAACAAGGACAGACAGGAGTTGTTTTGCTGTCACTGTGAGGTTAACAATTAGCATGCTAATGTGCACTTCCCAGGTATCAGACAATCAAACGGTTTATAATGTCATGCAGATCACAAGCAGTGGACATATTTTGACCTTTGCCCCCCCAAAAAAAAGAACAAGCACAAGCCTTTTAACTTAGAAAATATCACTACTACTATGTGTGAATACTATAAAGCTCGTATTATGCAATTTTCTGATTGTCTATGTTATAATGCTGTTTCCTCATCACAAACATACCTGGAGTTGTGCTTCATTCACACATTTAACACTGCGTATTTAAACCCTTGACGCTTGAATTTATTTACAAATCTTAAAAAAAAAAAAAAAACATTGTCAGTGTTTTTGCTTTCTAACTGATGCTAAATGAAGTGCAGATTATATATATATATATATATATATATATATATATATATTGTAAATATAATTTTGGTTAGGTCGCTAATAAACGACAACAGGCATTTAGTGTAAAAATGGTAAATATATTTAAATTACAAAATGAATGTACAAATACATCAAAAAATTCAAATTACAAACCATACATTTGAACAGGATTTTGGTTTTGTAACACTATAGCACCAAATTTTATAAATAATCTCATATCTCAAGCTGATCCCCGTTTTGCAGCAGCTGCACTGGTCACAGTCTTCCTGGGCAATGATGCCCAGGAAGGGCATCATTGCCATTTTCATTGGCATCTTCATCACTGCTGCTCCTGTCTTCAATACTGCTGCTCCTGCTGCTGCTGTCATCTCCTGATGTAGGAGAAAAAAATACTTAAAAACAAAGGTGACAATTTATCTACATAACAAAATCATGCACACATGGTTACATTCATAAATATAAAGTCAGTGACTGCATTATTATTACTGCTATTTTCATCACCTGGTCTGGGAGTCCTCATCATCATCCCCACTGTCACTGAGACATCATCATCATCATCACTTTCAACAACTAGAGCCCTGGGCTGGGGTCCACCTTATGGTCGCTTTGCATAAAACATAGACAGCTTCATTTTCTTCTGTGTAAAATGTAGAAAAAAAAACATACATTCCAGAATGCTATTTTACTCAGTGATTATAGAAATTTGGTAGAATTGTGTTTTCTAAAAAAATTGAATTGTGTTTTTTGTTGGCACTACTAAAATGCACTCATTATTGCTGTATGTATGCAAGCTATCGAGGCTAACGCACTTAGCTCTTATGGACGGATGTTGCTAATTCGTGACAAACAGAAATCTTCAAATAACTCAAAAAGTATCATTCACAAAGTCTATTCCAATAAATAAGTTGAAGATGGAGTCAATAAACTGGTACATATTTTTCTCTTAGTACAACTTACCTCACGTTGGAAAATTTCTGAAACTTTTCAGCCTCAAAACGGAGATTTGCTACTTCCAATACTTAGCTTCGATCACCCGGATGTTGTTCAGGCTCTGAGCAGTCCTACAAGAAACAAGTGAACGTGCACAAACCGGCATTATATTGGCTGCAGGCTGCAGGAAGCAGTTTGTCGCTAATTATTGACACCCGGGGGGTATTCCATGAACGTCGCTAAACATAGCGGCACCTAAGTGGTTGAGCCTCGCCTGAAGTAGCGGCAACTTACACTAAAGCCTGAAGTCATTCCACGAACGCATTTGAGCTGCGCCTCAGCAGCGCTAACTTCAGTCAGGCCTATCCAGTCCTGGCCTAGGCGCATGTACGGGGGACGTAAGAAGCCCAGAACAAGCGACTGTCGAAAATGCGATCATGTCGAAGATTCGAGCCAATTATTTCAGTGCATAGTATGCTTGTCTTCCAGTTACTGAAGATGGCATACACTTGGACCCTCCTCAGCAGTCCTCCAGCAGTGGCCTCACACCAGAATGTCATACCTAATGTCTTTTATTGTTTTATGCCTATTGATGGAAATTCATAAATAGGATTTCATTAAAGAGGCTTGCACAGCATCTCTGAAGCAAATTTGTTGAATCATTGAAATGTTGCATCATGGAGTGTGCCTGTTATTTGTCTACATTTTGTCTTAAAAGTAAAGGTTTACCTGTAACTGTATTCTTTGATAGAGATCCATCCATCCATCCATCCATTTTCTTCCGCTTATCCGGGGCCGGGTCGCGGGGGCAACAGTCTAAGCAGGGACCTCCAGACTTCCTTCACCCCGGACACTTCCTCCAGCTCCTCCGGGGGGACCCCAAGGCGTTCCCAGGCCAGCCGGGACACATAGTCCCTCCAGCGTGTCCTGGGTCTTCCCCGGGGCCTCCTCCCGGTGGGACATGCCCGGAACACCTCCTGAGGGAGGCGTCCAGGAGGCATCCGGAACAGATGCCCGAGCCACCTCAGCTGGCTCCTCTCGACGTGGAGAAGCAGCGGCTCTACTCCGAGCTCCTCCCGTGTGACCAAGCTCCTCACCCTATCTCTAAGGGTGCGCCCAGCCACTCTGCGGAGGAAACTCATTTCGGCCGCTTGTATCCGCGATCTCGTCCTTTCGGTCATTACCCAAAGCTCATGGCCATAGGTGAGGGTAGGAACGTAGATTGACCGGTAAATTGAGAGCTTCGCCTTTTGGCTCAGCTCCCTCTTCACCACAACGGTCCGGTACAACGACCGCATCACTGCCGACGCTGCACCGATCCGCCTGTCAATCTCACGCTCCATCCTCCCCTCACTCGTGAACAAGACCCCGAGATACTTGAACTCCTCCACTTGAGGCAAGGACTCTCCACCCACCCAGAGAGGGCAAACCACCTTTTTCCGGTCGAGAACCATGGCCTCGGATTTGGAGGAGCTGATCTTCATCCCAGCCGCTTCACACTCGGCTGCGAACCGCCCCAGTGCACATTGGAGGTCCCGGTTTGATGAAGCCATCAGGACAACATCATCCGCAAACAGCAGAGATGAGATCCTGTGGTTCCCAAACCGGATCCCCTCCGGCCCCTGACTGCGCCTAGAAATTCTGTCCATAAATATAATGAACAGAACCGGTGACAAAGGGCAGCCCTGGCGGAGTCCAACATGCACCGGAAACAGGTCCGACTTACTACCGGCAATGCGAACACAGCTCCTGCTCCGGTCATACAGGGATCGAACAGCCCTTAACAAAGGGCCCCGAACCCCGTACTCCCAGAGCACCCTCCACAGGACCCCACGAGGGACACGGTCGAATGCCTTCTCCAGATCCACAAAGCACATGTGGACTGGTTGGGCAAACTCCCATGCACCCTCGAGCACCCGATGGAGAGTATAGAGCTGGTCCAGTGTTCCACGGCCGGGACGAAAACCACACTGCTCCTCCTGAATCCGAGGTTCGACTATCGGTCGAATTCTCCTCTCCAGCACCCTGGAATAGACCTTACCGGGAAGGCTGAGGAGTGTGATTCCCCGATAGTTGGAACACACCCTCCGGTCCCCCTTCTTAAACAGAGGGACCACCACCCCGGTCTGCCATTCCAGAGGTACTGTCTTTGATAGAGATGTCACATAAAATATAAAGTGTCAATGTCGTCAAGTGAGAGTGATGTTAGGCCCAGCTCATATAAGTTCTATGATGATATGAAGAATTGTAGGTTAAATTCATTCACATTTGTGTAATGTGTGGCAAATGTAAATTTGTGAAAATTTAACACATAATTGACTTGGCATGAATACGTGAGTAATAGGAATCAAACCCGGGATTCCCACGTGCTAGACAGAGTCCTTAACCACTCGGCCAAGGGCTTTCTCAATATCAGCTCTGGAATTCTTTTATCTGATAATGTCGTAAAGACAGCGGTTTAAGAGATTTTAAATTTGTGGAAATTTTTTTAAACTGACCAAGAACATAAGTTGTTTTTTTTGTTTTTTTTCTGATATTGTCACAGTTGTTTTTGGACAACACAGATAGTCATGCGGGAGGTGTGCGGAACTGTTTGTTTGACACTGTTTACTTCAGGTACATATTCTCTGCGACACGGCCTGATTAAAGGTCCCATGACATGGTACTCCTTGATGCTATGGCTCCTTAATGGTTCCCTAATACTGTAAATGAATCCTTCTTCAAAATCAACACTCAGTGCATGAGAAACATGGATAAGATGAGAAAGAGTATTTTTTTTCTCTCTGAACACTCTATAATGGGCGTTGTTGCTTGAATGCAAATGAGGAGAAAAGAGATGGCCAATAGTAGAGGGTGGGGGCGTGGCCAAACTCTCCGCTCTCGCTCTGAGCGCACAGCTGATCCATTTCCGTGTTTTTGCACGGGGGGAGAGATTTGAAGCGTTCCATTGAAAAATAAACACATTTCCACAGAAAATAAAATTAAACCACTGCTGTTCAAAGGTCCAGAGGCTCAGATAAAGGACTTCCGAGCCTAGAAACACTCGGACGTGCCTCCAGGCAAATAAAAAAACGCATTTCGCATTGCCTAGCGCATTCGCAGTCCAAACTCTCTGGGCGTGATTTACAGAGACGCTGAGTACAGACAGACGGGGGTGGAACTGCATTTGCATTTCTTTTTTCGATCTGACGTCAATAAGGTGCCTTGTTCAAAATCGCCCGTTTGAGCGCCGATTTTTTGTAACGCAGAAAAGGATCGCAAATGCTCAGTTTAGACATTTTGCAACTTTGGGGGGGGGGGAAGGGGGGGACCTAAACAGGGTAGGGGAGCTCACATTAACGTTCAAAAACCTCAGAAAGTGAAAATTTCATGCCATGGGACCTTTAAGCCTCGTCTTTAGCCTGCCCTGGACCAGGTAAGCTTGGACGACTGTGTTGCCACAGTAACTCAGCGGGGACTGATGTTAGTGAGAGTCATGGAACCGGACTCTCACTAAAACTAGCGTGGACTGTCAAATAAAGCCGGGCTTTGCGCTTAGCCCCCGTTCGTGGAATACCCCCCAAGGGGTATTCCACGAATAACCCCGTCAAGGGGTTAAGCTGAGTTCTTCTCTCAAACAGTGTTCTACCATATGATGTCATGTCATAATACAGGAAGTGCTCCACTGTGTTTTTTAAACTCCACACACGTTCACTAGAATCATTTGAATAATTTTAGCTCTGGACTTGCCAATCTCTATGGAACAAAAGGCAAAAGGTAGTTGGTGCCCTAACCTTTTGGTTGGGGGTCCATCATCTGCTTGTTTCTATGGATATATCACTGCTCTGCCTGGAATGTTCCACAGAATGGCATTAAACAGGTCTACTTTACATTTATTCAATTACAGGTGGTTTTATAGCTCAAAAATACCCAGAAAAACAGACATTCTGACAGATCTGACCTGTAACTTGGTCTGATTTGGTCTCCATGAAGATAAAAAGGTTTAATACCACACTGTGAAACATTCCAGACAAAGCAATAACATCTCCATGGAGAAAGGATTTGAGGGACCCTCCACCACAAAAGTTACACAATGCATGTTTAACTTGAAAACCACCACTTTATGACATCACAAGGTGGAACAGAGCATTTTGAGCTTTGGAGATAAACTAATAATGCAGTATTGCTCAAACATGTGTGACATGAGCAAAACTGAACTCAGAGTGTGTTTTCGATGAGGTAACAACTAGGGATGTCCCGTTGGATTGGAATCGGATGTTACCTCCCTATCAGTATCGGATTATATGTATATATATTCTTATTTTTAACATATCGTAGATGAGATCTATGGTTATGCGGTGAGTCTCACAGATTGAGACTCCACACAGAAACATCAACGCGTGCGGCATGACACGCTATTGGTTAAGTACAGGAAGCAGGCAGCTCGCTTCGAGCATTGCCATAGCAAACTGTGGGATATGTAAACTTGGGATTGCAAGGGGTGGAAAGGAAAGGGCGACATTTAACACAACAAACCGATACGGCACCAGCCAAAGACGAGTAAGCTCACACTGCAGGAGAGTTTGAAAAGGAGAGAAAAATGTCCCTTGACAGCGTGAAGGCACAGGAGTCCACAGCCAGGAGCACAAATGATCACAATGAGTGACCTACCATTCGGCTTTGTAGAGAACCCTGGATTTCTTATGCTTATGGAGCACGCCGAATAGTGCCATCTCGCCACTATTTCACCGAGAAAGCTCTGCAGCTTTTTATAAGAAGATTTCTGATAAACTACATGTCCTGTTATCAGATGTACCCCATGTTTCATTCACCACAGACATCTGGAGTTCATCCGTGACACACAGAAAGATAAATAATAAGTAATAAGTGTACTTTATTATTATTATTATTATTATTATTATTATTATTATTATTATTATTATTATTATTATTATTATTATTATTCATTCATTCTTATTCATTCAGTTACTTATAATAAAAATAATAATAAATATAAGTGTAATATAAGTGTACTTTTTAATGTATTATGTAAGTATTGGATTGGGACTTGGCAGATACTCAAAATCAAATGATCAGAATCAGATCGGAGGGCCAAAAAACCTGATCGGGACATCCCTAGTAACAACATTCTAACACGGCTAAACGCTCACAAGAGTCAATTTTGTGTAATATAGGACTTTTAATTACTACACCACTGCACATGAGAACACAACCAAGTATGGAAACTGCTCAAGTTAAACCTAGTGTCAGTATGAAATGTCAAAAAATCAGCCTATGTGTCCATAACTTTATACTAGGCCTTGAATTATTATGAATAATAATGAGATCCGACTCACTTTGGTGACATTGTATATTGCCAATTCTCTGCATTACAATTTATCGCATCAGTTCCGACCACTCCAGAGGCCACGGCAAAATACAACGCACTGTCACTTTCACATTTACACAGCTATGTTTGGGGTATCCATGCGTACTTTTTTATATTAGTATGGCCACATTGCTTTGTGTTAAGTTGGAAATTCAAAGCAGTCTTGGGCTCTTGTTACATTTACTGAAGTACATTTAAAGATGTGATATGTAACTTTTCAACTGGAGAATCTGCCACCTGCTTGTCATAGGGGAGGTGTTGTTTTATTATGAATGTTACAAAATTAAACTTTTTGTTCAATTGCTGTAAGTGGGGTCACCTCTCCTCAGATTTCGGGCCTCATTATAAAGCCTTCGTACACACAAAACGAAGTCTGGAATGTGCATACACAGCTCGTCACAGCAAAGTAGGTATTTTTTTTTTAAATAACATGAACGTGAAACATTGCGCACGTCCACGTCAAGTCTGGAGCTGTCATACACAGTCCACAACTCTGTTTTGAGAGAGAGCCGTGAAAAGAGAGAGTTTGAGGAAGTTGGTGGACATTAGAAACTGTTCATTTTGACGCTGACACAGAATAGTTGAACAGAGCTTTTAGTCACAAGCTTGTGCTGGTATTGTGATCAATATAGGGAATGAGGATGTATGGTGTAATGGTGAGGCTGAAATGTGGTGGTCTCCGCATAGGGTGACCACTGGCATGAAACAGGAAAGGAGGACACTTGTGTCCAAAAAGGAGGACAAAGGCCCTAAAGTGAGGACACCTTGTTTTTTGTTTTTGTTTGTTTTTGTTTTTTTTGTTTTCCCTTGGGGGGATTATGAATAATGCATGAAGTCAACATATATTTATTAACATGGAACACCCATCAAAAAGAAAAATGTGGCAAATTATGGTCAAGATGATATGAACAAAAAACAATATCATGACTAATTCACTGAAAAAACACAGTCTTTGCCCTGCCATCATATGTCATGGCAAAGAAGAAAGAAATGCAGGACTAGTAGTTCTGCATTTCACTTTTAAGAGGTAAGATCTCACTACCTGGATTTGTGTAATTCGCACAAAATCCCCAAAATATTATTTGCAATTATGAAATCCGTAATGTAAATATTGTAACGTATTTTAACTGTCTACATTGAGAGGAAACGTAAGCGAAACCTGTTACGCATGGCACTAAAGAAAACAAAATTTTAAGGGACAGTAATAAGGCGATGAAGATGGAAGAAGGAGCCAAGTTGCACCTCAAAGAGTGGCTGATAGCGCAGATAGAGAGCGGACAATACGAGGGGCTGACGGGCCGTATCAGAATGTTTGCATACGACACAACATCGCAGAGCAGCAAGTGTAAATAATGGGTGGGGATTTATGACAATTTATGCAAGGGTGGCCAATGAGGGTCCGAAAGGAGGACAAAATGTAAAAAAGGAGGACACGTGACAGACGGCCGGACAGACAGCTCTAAAACCGGACTGTCCGGACGAATGGTCACCCTATCTTCGCAGCATCATGGTCCTTTTTTTAAATTGTCTGACCGTCTCCTTTCACACATACGCTCACACACACACACACACACACACACACACACACACACACACACACACACACACACACACACAGTGGCCCTGTGTTCACCCCTCCTCTTTCTGACCCTCAGCATGAGGGTGGCGAGAGTGTTGCACACTGTAAACACTAAACACATCCACATATCCCCCAGGCCTCCTCCACACACACACACACACACACACACACACACACACACACACACTTGTGGACCTCTGCACTGACACGCCCTTCGTGAAACCTCCACATGGACGGTTTTATAAATCACTTTTTTTTTTTATAGTGTTTCGATGGAAATTCATCGCTTTTTCGCCATAGTCGGATGAATGAACAAAGTCATTTTTATGGTTCACTGCGTGGAGGCGCAGCGTGGCCTTTGAACCCGCAGCACACTGCCTGGCAAAAGGGTACGAAGGCAGAGAGAGAAGAAAAGACAGGGGCTGGAGCGTGGCGACAGCAATAGAACAGCACAGGGACAGGCCAACTGGAACAAAGTTTGTTTGTAAGCAGTTGGTATGGATTTAAAGACGTACCATGTAACTTTTCTTCAGCAGGTACTAGAAAGAAAGAAAGAAAGAAAGAAAGCTATGCCTTTATTAGTCCCACAGTGGGGAAATTCCAGTTCTGCATTTAACCCATCCTGTTATCAGGAGCAGTGAGCAGCACATTACTGCGCCCGGGGACCATCTCCATGATCTTCTTGCTTCGGTTTGGTCAGGACCAAAGCTGGAGGATTTACCTATGGTGCATGTTTTGGGTTGGTGGGGGAAACCGGAGTGCCCGGAGGAAACCCACCCAGACACGGGGAGAACATGCAAACTCCACACAGAAAGGCTCAGGCGACCCGGGGATCGAACCCAGACCATGCATGCAAACTCCACACAGAACACACACAGAAAGGCGACCCGGGGATCGAACCCGGAACCTTCTTGCTGTGAAGCATGAGTGCTACCCACTCAGCCACCGTGCTGTCTAGTCTAGTCTATTTTGATACTAAGGAATAGACTTGATACTCAATACCGATTGCGATACCATACCATCTTTTCTGAAAAACTTTTAACATGAGCCTGTTTGATGTCTTGTGGTGTGGCAGCTGTATTTCCTAAGAAAAAAATAAAATTTTAATTGTTAAAAAGATATTCTTTAAGATGGGACAGTTACATCATTATTCCCCGAGCACTATAGACATGTTAAGTCATTTATTCAATTGTTTTGACATGGTAAATTTATAGTGACTGTCTAGCGGGGTGACAGGAAGAGTCACGCTTCAGGGTGTAACAATGTCTAACATTTAGTGTTACACCAAAATGTGATGTTTGTGAAAAGACTTCTTTACAACATCCATTATGGTCCTGAATGGTTCTGCTAACCAGATCCCACACTCCACCTCCACTGCATATTTAATAGGCCCACCTGACTATCAGAAACTGTAAACAAATAGGTGTGATAGTTTCAAAGTAATTTCATTGTATTTAGCTCCTCCCTTCAGGCAGATATAGGCAGTGTCCACCAGCGTCTGGCCAGAACTGAAGAAGCAGCTTGAATGAGCTGAGAAACGTATTCAATCAAATAAACTTTTGTCCAGTTGACAAATTGAATTTCTCCTTTTGCCTTCTTTACAGTTATTTTTGAATTTTTTTTTTTTAGATTACCACTGTATCAGGTATCAGGGAATGTTCTGATTATTCTACTTACTCAGAACACTCCAAAATGGACAATTAATGTAAATGTAAAGTAATAGTATAGTAAAGTCAGACTGGATTTTTTCCAAAGCATACCTGGCAATCCCTGAAGACACACTTGTAGTGTTCTCCAGTACAGTGACAAACCTTTCCCACATCAGATGAAAAATGTTAAGTGTTTTACTCACTGCTTTGGTAAAAGTGTGTGACTACAACCATTACTCAAAATCAACTTTTTAGAGCTTTCTACCATTTTATAACATTGTTCCCCCATCAAAAACGTGCCTGAAGTGGTTTCGTATGTGATCCATGCATGTTTGAGTAATGCAGTGCAGGGATTCAATTACAGTGGTACCTCACCTTACGAAATTAATTCGTTCCAGAAGTGGTTTCATAACGTGAATTTTTCGTAAGTTGAGTAGCTATTTCAATGGAAAAAGCCTGATTCGTTCCAAGGCCCCGTTCCAAGCTTTTTTTAAATAGTGTAACTTTTTTTATAGTGTAACATTGTGTTCTGCGTAGAGACTGTAGACCCAGGACTAAACGTGGACTATACCAGGTCTAGACCAAGGTCTAAACCTGGACTAAACCTGGACTAAACCAGGACTAGACCAGGTGGATTAAAGCGCCGCGCGCGGGTCTATTTCCTGGTTTCGTTTCGAGTCACGGCTGAGGCGAGCAGCGA
Source organism: Paratrypauchen microcephalus (assembly GCA_036785185.1). NCBI lineage: Eukaryota > Metazoa > Chordata > Actinopteri > Gobiiformes > Gobiidae > Paratrypauchen > Paratrypauchen microcephalus. Next base: position 1,907,154 of record JAVJIX010000096.1, read on the forward strand.
GGAGGACCGCACGCAGTCTGAGCGCATGAACGAGACCCGTGCTCAAACCGTGCCTCCTCTAGACCTCCTCTAGACCTGGTCTAGAGGAGGTCTAGACCACTGCGGCTCTTGCATGGGTCTCGTTCATGCGCTCAGACTGCGTGCAGTCCCCTCCTCGCTGCTTTAATCCACCTGGTTTAGTCCTGGTTTAGTCCTGGTTTAGTCCTGGTTTAGTCCTGGTTTAGTCCTGGTTTAGTCCTGGTTTAGTCCTGGTCCAGTCCAGGTTTAAACCTTGGTCTAGACCTGCCCTCAGCCCCGCGCCGGGTCATGTGCGCTATCACACACGTGTCAGAGCGCAGTCTTCTCCCCCCCCCCCCCTTCCCCCCACACTTCACTATTAATAATTTTGTTGAAAATCTATGAAAGTTTGAGTGTTTAAACGAGAGACAAATGTGAGAAAAGTTTAAATCCAGTCTGAGAAAAGCGTATAATGTGTGTGGCTGAGCGCGCATTATTTCAAATTTTTGAGATTTCGCGTTTCGTAACTTGAATTTTCTTTCGTATCTAGAGACCAAAATTTAACGTGAAGGCGTTTCGTAACTTGAAATTTTCGTTTGTTGGGTCATTCGTAAGGTGAGGTACCACTGTACTTGGTTTTTGGAAAATCTTTGAAGGTAGTAGAAAACAGGTTACATCAAACAAGGAGAAAAGTAGGAGAGATCAGGTTACAGAAAAGAAAGTGCAGCTGTTGTAATTGACCCAAACCCAACCTGGTCGTCATGGAGACACACACTTGCGCAGTACTGATTATAGCTATTTGTCCAGTGCACCAGGTAATGGCACACTTAAATATAGACATAATAAGGTCTTATGGGCTCTCATCTGGTTTGTATTGTCTCTGTGACCTTTCTAGGCTCTTGCAGGAAGATATCTGTAAGCTCGAGCTGAACGCCGGGGTATTCAAGAGCCCAGGTTCAAGATGCATGTTTGAACAAAGTGTGGTTAGATGTGAAACCACGTCCTGAGAGGAGTGAGTAGAGTAACATTACTGAAAATCTTTTTACTCAAGTAGAAGTACAATGAAGGGGTCAAAGAACTTACTCAAGTGAGAGTAAAAAAGTATTTGGAAAAGCTACTACTCAAGTAAGAGTAACTGTTGGCTGGGCCTGGTTAGTACTTAGATGGAGACTGCTGGAAATATCAGGTGCCACAGTGAGGCATCTGCCATTGTGTTCTTAGGCAAGACACTTCAGCTACATTGCCTAGTATGAGTCTGGTGTGTTTAGGAGTTATTGGTGGTCAGAAGGGCTGATGGTGCAAATTTGCAGCTTCACTTCACTCTGCTTCAGTCTGCTCCAGGTCAGCTGTGGCTACAATAGCAGAATAAAGCATGAAATTGTAGAGTGACTTTGAGAGTCTGGAAAAGTGCTATATAAGATTAATGCATTATTATTGTTACTAAATAAAAATATGACTAAACCAGGAGTACAAATATGCTGCTAGAAAAGTACAATTTCTTTAAAAATGTGTTAGGAAGTTGCTGAGTACCACCTACTAGGGATAGAACAAGATCTTGTGCCACTAGATTTCATGAAAATAAATTCCCACGAGAGTGTGTGCACATGGAAAAAAAAAAAAAAAAAAACATCTTGTAAGATTTGATCCTCCATCTTTACATTTGACACCAACACCACAGTATGAAATGGTTCCATCTCGCTCAGGCGCTGAAATGCTGTGTATCTTTGAACAGCTGTAGTTTGTAGCTAATGCATTCTGACAAAGAACGATTGGACAATAATAAATAATCAGTACTAAACTTTGTAAAAATGTATTGCGGAAAAATCAAATCAAATATATACTTGTCTAATTCACTCATGGACAGAGCAGAACATGCAGTGTTTTCCAGACTTACACATTGATAAAAATCTTTAGGACTTCCATAACTTGGTTTAAACGGGGGGTATTGTGCAAAATTGATTTTGGATGTTATAACATGACCGAAAGGACGAGATCGCAGATACAAGCGGCCGAAATGAGTTTCCTCCGCAGAGTGGCTGGGCGGGTGAGGAGAGATAGGGTGAGGAGCTTGGTCACACGGGAGGAGCTCGGAGTAGAGCCGCTGCTTCTCCATGTGGAGAGGAGCCAGCTGAGGTGGCTCGGGCATCTGTTCCGGATGCCTCCTGGTCGCCTCCCTCGGGAGGTGTTCCGGGCATGTCCCACTGGGAGGAGGCCCCGGGGAAGACCCAGGACGCGCTGGAGGGACTATGTCTCCCGGCTGGCCTGGGAACGCCTTGGGGTCCCCCCGGAGGAGCTGGAGGAAGTGTCCGGGTTGAAGGAGGTCTGGACGTCCCTGCTTAGACTGTTGCCCCCGTGGCCCGGCCCCGGATAAGCGGAAGAAAATGGATGGATGGATGGATGTTATAACATTGTTCCCTTATGATGTTTATTTGTTTATTTTAGCTCTGCCCACAAGCCTCTGTCACCTATGTTCTCACACAACAATTATCTATAGATAAACAAACAACTTGACAAACCTGATGTGCTGTAGTTTCATTAGTGAAAAGCACACTGATTGTGTTGTGATACCGTTCTGAAGGGGGAGTGACATGGAAAGCAAAGGGAGGTTCAGAGCATCAAAAACAGAAGTCAAACTCATAAAACATGTAAATGTTTTTTTTTTTTGGCTCATATAGCATTTTCAAAACAATAAAAGTAACATGATGATCTGTTGCATATTAGCAGTTAAAGGAAAAGTAACATTTTTTTTTTTACAATCTGAGCCTTCTTTCGGCAATAAAACAAGTAGTTTTACTCACCCATAGCAGTTTGGTGTCAATTGGAGCAGTATCGCAGAACTTATGTTGAGCCGTTCTGTTCTACTAATGATCCCGTATCCGTTAACATGGTGCTCGGGGCATTACTTTGACCCTGTGTCAGCGTAGACTTTTAGTGGATTCTAAAACGGCCTGAAACCCGATATGCAGCTATAGTTTCATTTGATGACGTCATCAGAGAGGACAGTGCGCATGCGTGAACTCAGCTGTTTTGTAAACACCGCTAGTCCGAAAGAAGCTAACACCGCTCTGAACTTTACTTTTCTGTTGCGATATCGGGTTTCAGGCCGTTTTGGAATCTACTAAAAGTCTACCCTGACACAGCGATCTTCTGTGATTTGAAAAGTGCTAAAGTTTGTGTTATTTGGACACCGCAAAGTAATGCCCCGAGCACTCACGCTAACGGATACGGGATCATTAGTAGAACAGAACGGCTCAACATAAGTTCTGCGATACTGCTCCAATTGACACCAAACTGCTATGGGTGAGTAAAATTACTTGTTTTATTGCCGAAAGAAGGCTCAGATTGTAAAAAAAAACGTTAATTTTCCTTTAATATCCTGTGAAACATCCCTTATTTAATAAAAACACATTACTATAATCATTTTGTCCCCTTAAGCACTGCCATATTCAAAAACTCGATTGTCCCTCAACCTCCCCATTTTATACCAACCGTTTTTTCCCTTACAACTTGAGCCTCTAACACGAGCTCCCTCCTCAAACTCCTCCATATCCCCCTCAGCAACGCTTCAGTATGTTGTGGCCAGAGGAGGGCAATAGACTCTCTCTGATGGCTTCCCTCTCCCCAGGCGCTTCCACAGGTGCATACGTGTGTGTGTGTGCGCGTAGAGGAGTTTGTTGGTGTTGGAAAGCTCTGGCATTAAATTGAGCGATGGAGTGCTCTCATTGATTTCCACAGTAAAGGGAAAAGTAATCTTCTTTGGAGCCGCTCTCTATGTGTGTGTACATGTGTGATTGAAACACTGGTCAGAAAACACTATCAAACCTTTTATAGGCTCCAGCCGCAGATACATCAGCGTTGCACGGGCCGATGGAGAGGGCGATAATTGGTGCGGTAAAATAGAGAAAAAAATAGATTTCACGCTCAGTCTGGTCAATTTGTAATAAAGGGTTACTCAAACATGTGTGAATGAAGCAAAACACAGGTATTTATTTGAGGATGTAACAGCATTATAACATATCTTAAAGCTCTCTAGAGTCAAATTTGCCTAATTTATGACCTTTGAGCCACGTTATAATGTTATTATCTCACCAAAAACATACCTGGAGTTGTTTTGTTTCATTCACACGTTTGAGTAAAACTAATAGTTTGTAATAATAGTAATATTAATAGTCTGTCTGCATCTCCAAAGTTAACAGCTTTATCTTTAGTTCTGTAGACATTTGCAATTACAGGGCTGAAATTATCCAAATTATTCTAGTGAAGGAGTATGGAGTTTAAAAACACAGTGGAGCACTTCCTGTATGACTTCCACATGACATCACAAGGTGGAATATAGTATTTTCTGTTTGAAAGAAGAACTGCAGGGTTTGTCAGACACCCCAGGATTTCGCGGGCATTTTTTGTGATTGTTGCGGGCTAAAATCCCTGAATTTGCGGGAGCTTTTCCAAAAAGTTGCGATGAAAGTTGCGGTGCTTTTAAGGTTTTTGTTGCGATTTTGTTACGGGAGGAAGTGAAAGTTGCGATAAATAGTTGCGATTTTCGCTTTTTGTAATTAAAATGTAATAATATTTTGAATACTGAGTTATTACTGACAAAGAATAATACAAAGACACAGAGATCACAGATATGGTCCTAAAACAACCTTACCAACATCGAAAATAAATTACTATTAGGAGGGGAACTGTTTCGCGCGGTCTTTTGCTGTTATTTTTGTGGGCAAATGGCGCCGCAGACATGTTTCTTTGCCATTAGAAGCCGCGTCTCAATTCCCAGAGCGCGCGGCTCGGAGCGTGGCCCGAAGGGCATGTGCGTCACACATTTCGCCAGTACACCGGCGCGACGACTGCTGTCCCACTTCTTTTTTGTCCCATCCAAAGACCGCAGTCATTAAGTGGTCTGCGGACTGCAGTCGGGGCTGAGCAAGTGTGCACCTCCTTGACTGCAGTCTGAGCCCCCTTCGGGCCGCACTCCGAGCTGTGCGCTCTGGGAACTGGGACACGGCCGCAGTTTCGTTTTGTCACACGGAAGTAAAGCAGAATGTTGCGGATTCCAAACTCAAACCTTTTAGCCGCCGAGAATATGAGGTTGGGTCCTATGGCTCGCAGATTTGTGACGCGCAAAGAGGAGGCTGTGGTGACAGATGCGCTGAGATCCAGATATGCGTTTTGTGCATTTATTACAAAAAGAGCGCACACAGCTATGACAGCGCAGCAGGATGAAATGGAACTCATGAAAACAGCAGGATGAACAGATTAACGTGAAAGATGAATTAATGGTTTGCGGTCAACAAAAAATACGGCTGCACCCCAACCCTGACTCTCTCCTCTGTGTGACAGGTGAGCGCGCGCTTTTACACACACACACACTTCCGTACGTGCACACACCCACACTCACGTGACCCACCGCCTCTGCCGCACACACACACACACACACACACACACACACAAACGCACCGTGCACCTCATCTCAGTTATGTCTCCTACACAGAAGGAAGTTGTTCGGCGTTCAATACGTCGCCGATGATTGGTCAAAATTTGTAAAAATTGCGGAAAAGCTGCGGTGATTGGTCAAAATTGCAACACCGCCCTGAATTCGCGGGGATTGGCTGAAGTTGCGTTGAAGTTGCAAATCACAACATCGCGAATTCTTGGAGGGTCTGGTTTGTGTGTTAAACATGTGTGAATGAAACAAAACACAACACCAGGCATGTTTTTGACGAGGAAACAACATTATAACATAGATCAGAAAATAGTGTAATAAACGACCTGTAAACAGCACTCAGAGTTGCCAAGGCTGTCCACTAGCTCCCATACTCTTCTCTAGTCTTATACTTGTCCGGTCTTTTTCCCCATTACGTAGCATTGGCCTTTCAGAGCACGGGCCAGTGGTGCACATAAATCACCGTGTCTCCGGACCTCTTAATAGTGGACAGTGTAAGACAGCAGCAGACCTCTCTAACCACAATCTGTCCTGGCCTCATTTATTTGAACGTGAAGTTGACGTGATTTAGCCATTCGCCAATACATCACCTCTCCTCAGAACATTGACCTCATTGATCTGAATGTTCTCAAAATGCGTCATGTCTCAACAGTTGTCACAATCAAAGTAATAAAAAATTTGAAATATCTGCGTAGCAAATTAATCCGCAAAGCTGGTCACGTGATCGACTGTGAGCTGGAGACATTTGTCACAGTGAGGGACAGGAGGACACTGGACAAATGGCTCTCCATCATGGACACTCCTGCTCACCCACTGCACCAGACCATAGAGGGACAGAGGAGCTCATTCTCCAACAGGCTCCTACAGCTCCACTCAGACAGTGAGAGATACAGGACGACATTCATACTATAATACTCCCTACAACTGTATAACAACTCACCCTTATGTAACAGATAATATAACACTCCCTAGACAACACTCCCTACAACTGTATACAGCTTATTTGATATTATATTTTATATTTGACTACTACTTATACTTATTCTATTTATATCTGATTTGTACATATATATTTTATTATCATTATTTTTTATGTATATAATTATGTCTCATCTCTCACAGGTCTATTGCTCTTTGGTTGCTATTCCATTTTTTTTTTAACCCTCTGTTATATGTTATATATTATATATTAGATTTGATGAATGAGGTACCGTACCTAACGTAAGTCTAAGTCTAAGTCTAGCTTTAGGTAAAAGATGTCATCAAGATGCACAGGCAAAAGTATGAGGAAGAGCTGGAGCTACTGATTCTTTCAGTAGTCGATCTGTCAGCAGTAAACTTTCCGGTTAGTTGACTAATCAATGATTATTTCTATAGACAGGCATCTTTTTTGGATAAAGTGATTATTGAAAGCCGGCCTTTTAATTTAAAGAGCAAATATACATTTGTATTGTTATAGGCCTGTAAACATGCCTAAAAAAACAAAACAAAAAACATAATTTCACTCAAAGGTCCCATGGCATGAAATTTTCACTTTCTGAGGTTTTTGAACGTTAATGTGAGCTCCCCTACCCTGTTTAGCCCCCCCCCCATGGTTAAAAGTTGCGAAATGTCTAAACTGAGCATTTGCGATCTTTTTCTGCGTTACAAAAAATCGGAGCTCAAACGGGCGATTTTGAACAAGGCACCTTATTGACGTCAGATCGAAAAAAGAAATGCAAATGCAGTTCCACCCCCGTCTGTCTGAACTCAGCGTCTCTGTAAATCACGCCCAGAGAGTTTGGACTGTGAATGCGCTAGGCAATGCGAAATGCGTTTTTTTTATTTGCCTGGAGGCACGTCCGAGTGTTTCTAGGCTCGGAAGTCCTTTATCTGAGCCTCTGGACCTTTGAACAGCAGTGGTTTAATTTTATTTTCTGTGGAAATGTGTTTATTTTTCAATGGAACGCTTCAAATCTCTCCCCCTGTGCAAAAACAAGGAAATGGATCAGCTGAGGCTCAGAGCGAGAGCGGAGTGTTTGGCCATGCCCCCACCCTCTACTATTGGCCAGCTCTTTTCTCCTCATTTGCATTCAAGCAACAACACCCATTATAGAGTGTTCAGAGAGAGAAAAAATACTCTTTCTCAGCTTATCTGTTTCTCATGCACTGAGTGTTGATTTTGAAGGATTCATTTACAGTATTAGGGAACCATTAAGGAGCCATATAAAAGCATCAAGAAGTACCATGTCATGGGATCTTTAAATAACATAGATAGTTTACGTCTATCAAATCCAACTATGATTATTTTTAAATATATAGTCAATTGAACGGTAGTCCAGGGAGCATAAATTGAAATGGGGAGCTTTCATGTTGTCACACACCTATAGTCCAGGAGAAGATGTTAGACAGTAATAATCTTAAAGTGGGGCTAAACATCTAAACTCTACCCACAGCAACATGGAGGACCAAAGGAGAGAATGAGTGATGTATTAGGAACACTGTTATTGGTCTAACTGTAATGAGGATAGTCCTGTGTGATGTCACGTAGTACCTGAAACTACAAACTGCAATGGTCACTGGATCATGGACACACCCATTTCTATACATTTTTGACCACAAAGCTGCAAAGTGACCTAGTTTGCACTAAAATTGCCCAACAAAAAGGACTAGGAGCAGTAAACAATGCTATTAAAACACCATATACACAGTTTACTGTGTTTACTACTGGCCAAAAAGAGGTGATTCAGAGTGTAGTTCCACTTCAAGCTTCCTCTATTCTCTGGCAAATCGCTGCTGTCTGGCAGAAAGAATTTGTGCTTAACTACCCTGTACTTGATTTTCTCCACTATTCTGTATTTGAGAAAAATTTGTTCCACTACAGATATGTTTTATAAGCAGTTGTTGACGTCAAAATAACTCCACTGTGTACTGTCTGCACCTAATTTGCAAGCTTTCGTCTGACAATAAGAAAGTGCATGTTAGCATTCTAGTTGCCACTACATCGCCCCACCTGCTCTGGCCTCTGAAAGTTGTGAAAAACTGCACAGATATTGACAGTTGTCATAACATGTCCGTGAAGTCTAGGATTATGAGTGTATCTTTTGACAGAAGTTGTAATTTGTCAGTTTTGGCCTGAGTAATTGTCAGAGAAGCAATCAAGCTGTGATTAAGGAGGGATTCTCAACTTTATTTTTCGAGGGTCAAAACAAAATTTGGCAATCGCACTTTTGTTAATTAAAGAGAGGTTTTGGAAAGCAATTTAGCAAACAGGGTAAAAGATAAACATTCCAGCGAAAACTTGGCACACCATCAACTGAAAATTAATTACTAAAATGGGCATCTGGGGCAGCAGGCTCGCTCTCCTCTTATCTATGAAATTGTATCTAGCAGCATGCTGGTGGAGACCCTGTTTAAAGTTTGAGACTTTAAAAGGGAATGTGGACTTTTTTTTGTCTCTCTTGGGTAATAAGATGTATTCACAACATAACCCTCTGGAAATGTATTTTATTATTATTATTTAAGCTTTCTACCATGTTGTGTACGTCACCCACAATCCCACATGGCAATTTTTTATTACTGTACCAAAGCATGATACTGGCTGGTTAGCTCAACTGGTAAGTCACTGACTTTCCCCGGGACCCCCCCCCCAGAAGTCAAATTTCTACCGTGTGTCATTGTGTGTGAGACCAAAGGTTTAATCTAATGATACAAAACAATACAATACAACTTCACAAACCTGATGCCATGTGCCATGTTTCATTATTGATTGTGTTGTGTGATTGTGCTTGGCGGCACGGTGGCTGAGTGGCTAACGCTCATGCTTCACAGCAAGAAGGTTCCAGGTTCGATCCCTGGGTCGCCCGAGCCTTTCTGTGTGGAGTTTGCATGTTCTCCCCGTGTCTGGGCACTCCGGTTTCCCCCATCAACCCAAAACATGCACCAGGTAAAATCCTCCAGCTTAGGTCCTGACCAAACCGAAGCAAGACGATCATGGAGATGGTCCCCGGGCGCAGTAATGTGCTGCTCACTGCTCCTGATAACAGGATGGGTTAAATGCAGAGAAGAATTTCTCCTGTGTGAGATCAATAAAGTCACTTCTTCTTCTTCTTTAAAGGGGGAAGTGAAGTGTGGAGAATAGAGTGCCAAAAACAAAACCATTTTAAAAATTACTATAGCTAACATGGTGATCTAAATATGTTAACAATGAATGCCCCATAAAAGCATAATAGCCCATCTTTAAAGAGGGGGTATTTTACTCCTATGGAGTATTAACTGTTAACACATCACATATTTAGATCACTTTTATTGTTTTCAAAATGTGATATTTGCTGAAAACAACATATAACATGTTTTATAAGTTTCACTTTTATTTTTGACACTCGTCACATCTTGCCTCCAGTCTTTGCACGAGCACATGGGGATGGACCTCTAAAAAAGAGGTGTGCTGTGCCTGAATATCAGGTGGAGCGGAGCAGACTGAGGGCATGGTGTGGCGGGTTCAGTGAATTGCCAGAATTGTAAAAATAAATATGTAGCTAGTCCATTGAAAAACACTACATATTCAAGGCATAAAATGCTTTCTTGTATTTTTTAATATGATAGATGTATAACATTCACATGTTCGTGTGCTGCTCGGGAGGTTCGTGTGCTGTCTAGATGCCCTCCCGCAGCAGCCCTCTCCCTGTACTGGGTCAGTGCTGCGTATGTGAGAGGGGCACACGTGCACACAGAACACAAGTCCAGCCAGTTTTGTGATGGTCAATCCAAATTTCTATAATCCTGGTGCCTTTACTGGTGCGTACTTACCTCGTGGGGCTCCATAGCTGTTTTTTGTACCCATATATATTTTATTCCCTTTTGTGCCACACCCCTCTTTGCTGCCTAGTCATGAGGCAAAGATTGCAGACATTACCCACACTGGCAGCTTTTTTTGTTTTTTCTTATCGAGTGGGCTGAGCTCACAGGGTGACCTCAATTTGGGACCTCCAAATATGAGCACCTGGGCTGGCAACTGTGGTCCAAACCAAGAAAGAATTATCTGAAGGCTTTTTGCAGAAACGAAAAAAAGCAGCAGTTTTGGGCAAAACTAAAAAAAACAAAACAAAAACAACAACATTCTTTCGTATACTTTCAAATTGAGGGAGAGGACAGGTAGAATTTGCAGTGTTAGTGTCAGATTGCAGATTTATTGACCTGGTTTATATAGTATTACTATATCTTTGCAGTAATACTGGGCCTATCCACATGAAGGGGCCTATCCGCACAAAGTTTTATTTTATCCTCTGTCCATATATATATATATATATATATATATATATATATGTATAAAAAAAAAAAAAAAAGATTTGCTCACAATAGCTTCAAAAGTGGTGCCATTATGCAACCCCAAAGACGTTCTCGTCAATTGAAAGGCTTTCAAACCATAAGATTGAAATGGCAAGTTTGACAAGACTTTTTTCTTGTAAATGGAAATGAGAAAACTGTCTTTCCCCCACAGAGTAAATTGAAATCGCTGAATTTTGCGTCTAAATCTGATTGCTATGTGTTGTCTGTAGCTAATAATGTTGGCAAGTTTGATATGCCCGCTTTATGGCTAATATCTCTGTAATTGATTGGTAATTGGTTCATATCTCTGCTCCTATCCAAATTAAATAAAAACTAGAGTATATTTCAATGCCGTCTATGTAAGCAGAAAAAATAAGTGAATTTTTCCCCACATTAGCATGAAATGGTGGCATCTGATTTGGTTTATTCAATATTTCTGTTATTATAACTCGATCTTTTGGAACTACAGCTTCTGAAGACACATAATGCACCAGAACTTAAAGGTGCATTGTGTAACCTTTCTATTGGAGGGTCTATGCAGTACTTTTCTCCATGGAGATGCTATTGCTTTATCTGGAATGTTTCGCAGTATGCTAGTAAACCTTTCTAAATTCATGGAGACCAAACCCAGATCTGTGGAGAGGCAACCTCAACAGAATTCCTGTTTTTCTAAGCATTTTTGAGCTATGAAACCACCTGTAATTGAATACATGTAAAGTAGAGCTGTTTAATGTCATATTGTGGAACATTCCAAATGGAGCAATGACATAGCCATAGAAACAAGCAGGTGAAGGACACATAGTGCAACTTTAACAGGTTTTTGTACAAATTTAAAAATGCTGAAAAAGGTTGTGTGGACAATCTTGCTGCAATTTTGTCTCGCGAGATGTTCCCATCCTTACAAATCCCTCATTTAAAGGGACAGTGTGTAAGATTTTTACCCGTTAATTACTGAAATTGAAGATACCCATTCAAAAATACATTGTTTTCCAAGCCTTTTCACTTCCATCATGAAATCAAAGTATTCTTTTGGACTTAGATATAGTCACATAAAAGGGGGATCTTCCCCATGCAGAGGCAGCCATTTTGAATACGAGAGCCGCAGAAGGACATTTGGGCTCCGCCTTCGCCTTCGGCAAGGCTCGTGGTTTTGGGTAAACAACAACAACAACAGCATGCTGCCAGATCAGACGTCGTAATGGATTTAACACGTGTTTTGGACTAAATTGTTTTACTGGATTTTATTCACTGGATCCTTACAGACAAATTGAGAGCAAGTTTATGGTGAAATACAGAGTTTGACCTGTGCAAAGCATTCTAAGGTAAGATAACCTCGTTTTGTGCTTTTCCGTATAAAAGCCCCATGTGCTCAGGGAGTGATTGTTGTGCAGGGAAATGAATTGCATAGTCAAAAAGAGGAGACTGTAAGGTTTCATTTGATGTGTAGAGTGTCATGGTACATGATCGGGAATGTGTGTTTTCATGAGAAAAGAAAAAAAAAACAAAAACGGGACCGCGCCCGGGTGACCTTCGAGGTCTGCCGTAGCTAAAACAGAAAGTGCAATAGCACCATCCACCTATGCGCCACGAATCCTACACACTGAGGCTTTAAAGACAATGGGGTGCACAATAAAAGAAGCTAGTTATGTGAAGAAAGTGAATCCATCTTTGAACAATAATGGTCGACAATCTGCCAGCTGTTTACAGAGGTCTTTAGAACCCGTAGACAAAGAGCAAAACAAGCCAATCAAATACTAATCAGGTACTTAAGAACACGGCATGTGAGACAGCCAGTACACAATAGGGGCATAAAGACCTGTAATGATGTTAGGAAGCAAATAATGGTAGATGAGTTTCACTCTTAAACCCCTCAAGCCAGTTCCATCAACATTTCTTCTGGATGGGACCTGAGAAACAGGGTCCAGACGACCACTGTTGAAACCATAACTATGATCACCCAATATGCTTTTTCTGATCCCCATTGGTTATAGCCGCAACATTAACTATTCTTCCTGGGATTACCGTATGGTCTGATCAATGTTGAATCTTCCTGTTTTCTGATGCGTGTGATTGACAGGTGGACTAGCCAAACAGGGACGCTCATGGTCTGTCCAAATCCAAACAAATAATGGAGTTAATGTGATTAACTGAAATTCAGGAGCAGGACCACGCCTCAACCACCTTCTCCTCCTCACCAGCGAATCACAGTTCACCGTAACCACACCTCTAATTTCCTGGAGCCATTTATAGCCACTCATCCCTTCATTCCAGTTCGTCTCGGTTATCTCGACCCCTCCCTCCCACCCCTATCTCGTTTGTCTTTCAGCCACAAGACATCTCCTAAAGGGGGGGGGTCCCGTTCCGCTGGGCCAATCGAAGATTGAGACGGAGCCCCCACCCACTGTCTCAACCCAGTCATCACCACCTACTCACCGAGACATCCACTATCATTCAATAATAAACATCTTCACTGCATTATGTTGATGGCGTGGTCCTAGCTAGTGAATTGCTGCTTAAGAGGGGAAAAAAAGAAAGGGAACAAAATCACAAGGGACTGAAAAAAACATTTGTGCAGAATCAATGAGCGAAGCACTAAAACTCTCTTAATCTGAGGTGAGAGAAATGTAATGACATCCATCCCTCTCTATACAAAATAAAAAGAGAGATCATTCTGAATTTGCCAGGCAGGCCATCAGCATGTGCAAGCAAAGTGCATGGAGGATAAATTGAGATGAGGGAGCCTACACCTTGTCACACACCCGGGATGCCCTGGAGAAGATGTAGGAGGCATAAGCTTCCCCTACTGTCTGACAAAACCATGTAAGCCAGTAGATAAACAAGTTGATGTCTGGCAGAATAATTTGTGTATAAAGGAAAAGTAACGTTTTTTACAATTTGAGCCTTATTTCGGTAATAAAACAAGTTGTTTTACTCACCCATATCACTTTGGTGTCATATGGAGCATTTCCGGAGATGTTTTAGATTAGCGTTAGGCTAACGCCGTTAGCCTAGCGCGACTTATAGCTATAGCTCGGGGTATTCCCCGAGCATGTAATATGCCCCGTGCGGGCTCCAAATAACACAAACTTTAGCACTTTTCAAATCATAGAAGTTCGATGTCTTTAGTCTACGATTTCGTTTGAATCAAAAGTGGCCTGTAATCCGAAATTTATCCATAGTTTACAGCTTTGCGTTCCATGTTTGGGTCCCGGGAGCTGAGAGCACAGTCCGCGCATGCGCACTGGCGTCCTCATCTACTCGAAACTATGGCTAAATCTCGGATTACAGGCCACTTTTGACCAAACGAAATCGTAGACTAAAGACATCGAGCTTCTATGATTTGAAAAGTGCTAAAGTTTGTGTTATTTGGAGCCCGCACGGGGCATATTACATGCTCGGGGAATGCCCCAAGCTATGGCTATAAGTCGCGCTAGGCTAACGGTGTTAGCCTAACGCTAATCTAAAACATCTCCGGAAATGCTCCATATGACACCAAAGTGCTATGGGTGAGTAAAACAACTTGTTTTATTACCGAAATAAGGCTCAAATAGTAAAAAACGTTACTTTTCCTTTAATAATACATTGTTCCACCTCACGAATTTACAAGTAAACTCTAGAAAAAAAAAACTGTCAGTTTGAAATCTTTTTTCCACCTGCAGTGTGACATTTTTCTGGGTAATTTTAAGTTTTGTTGATTTAAGGCAGTGTTTCCTAACCTTTTTTGTCTTGTGTACCCCCTGAGCCTTTTTGTCATACCTCGAGTACCCCCTCACTCATACGTGTTGATAATTCTCCAAAAGTAGAATGTGACACAACAGATTATTAAATGAAAATCATTTTATTTCATCTCCTTAATTTGAAAATTTAATTCTCAGGCATTTTCTGTATTTTCTTTAACTTAAATTTACTCAAATTAGAATAAAAAAATTCAAAAAAATCTTCTCCTGCGCCTGGCAGCGACACTGCCGAGTACCCCCTGCAGTGTGCTTGCGTACCCCTACCCTTGGAAAACACTGATTTAAGATGTCTTAGTAATAGAAAGAGGTTCATTGAATTCCTGCAGACTGATAGGCCCCACCTCTTCACAGTGAAGTTTCAGTAGGCCACTTTTTTAAAATAATTAATTTATTTTTTTAATAAGCAAATTAAAGGGATATGCCACCCCCAGGTCAAACTTGGGCATCTCCCCACAGTCCAGAGACTAAAATAAGTGGTGGAAAGCGTTTTCCTGGTCACCCAGCCATTGTCCGAGTCTGTCAGCACTGACCGCCGCGGTATCTGCAGCTCCTCCGCCTTAGACTGGAGTCTAACGTCGCCAGAGAAAGATTTCGGCCAAAAGGAATGAATTTGCTCGATGCTTTTCCCAATTACTTTGTGTGTAGTGCGCATTCATATCGAGTGCAAATAAATGTGCAAATCAACACGGAGAGCTTGACTTGGTCATTTTGGGTGGGAACTATTTTACAGTGAGGAAAAACACAGCCGAAGCACACAGAGGAATCCCTGTTACGCACCACGTTGGGAGTTCCCCTGTTACGCAGCGTGGTGCGTGCTTCGTCTGTCTTTTTCCGCACTGAAAAATAGTTCCCACCCAAAATGACCAAGTCAAGCTCTCCGTGTTGATTTGCACATTTATTTGCACTCGATATGAATGCGCACTACACAGAAAGTAATTGGGAAACGCATCGAGCAAATTAATTCCTTTTGGCCGAAATCTTTCTCTGACGACGTTAGACTCCAGTCTAAGGCGGAGGAGCTGCAGATACCGCGGCGGTCAGTGCTGACAGACTCGGACAATGGCTGGGTGAGCAGGAAAACGCTTTCCACCACTTATTTTAGTCTCTGGACTGTGGGGAGATGCCCAAATTTGACCTGGGGGTGGCATATCCCTTTAAATATATAACATAGTATGTAACTTTTTTTGTTTTGTTTTTTTGTTCTTACCAAAAAGTAGAGTAAAATAAAAGCTTGTAGAAAAAGATGCATCCTTATTGTCCTTTGGCTATAATATTCCACAAATGTGCCTCTGTGGAGAATATTCTTTAATGTGGTTTTAACTTTGTTTCCATGGTCTCATACACCTCCAGTTGCACACTAGTACACTTTAAAGATCATCACATCGCATCAGGTTTTTCAAATTGTTGTATACCATTTTGTGTCATGTTTTGAGTAATTTAGCGATCTCTCCCGGGCCCTATTGGAACCCTCTTTATGGTTAGCTGTAAGAGTCAGTGCAATGTTCTGTCCACAAGCCTACGTCACCCATGCTCTCACATGACAATTCTCATAAAATTCTCTCATAAATATACAAATGCATGCATGGATAACATCTAAAGCCTTTTCAGGTATGATTTTTTGATCAGGGAACGTTATTGCATGCATCAGTCCCTCAATCAATTTTTTATAAAATTTGTTTTTGGACACAACACTTATGCATATTTTCTCGCCACTTTGCATCTCTGCTGTCCACGGAAAAAAATCTCTGACGTGAACCAAGCCTATTCAGTTCAGCTGAATAGTCTCAAGTCTCTAGATACTGGGGCCATTTTCAAGCTCGGCACTGCTCCAGCATTTTGCATAGATAATAGAGCAGATGAACGTACGCCTGGGACCTCTCTTCTCTCTATCATTTACAACTAGGCTAGCGAAAATCCTGCATCCACCAACATTAAAACGGATCATATTTTTTTTCTTTTTGACGAATTCTTTGGGACTTTTGAGTGGGTTTTGGAAGCATTGCCGTAATAGCAGTTTGGGTCTGTATTTATTATTGATTTGCATCTTGTGTGCCAATCAGCTGGGTGCATGTGCTTTTTTAATAAGCGGTTGTGGAGCTGGCTATTGTGAGGTGCCACAGACTGGGCAAAATTGAAGGTTTTACAATAATGACTAACTATCCAAACAGCTGTGGCTGAGTTCACAAGCAGAGCACACACAAAGTGTTACGGTTTACTTAGCTATTCAAAATCAAAATGGTTTCATGTGAGATTTAAGCCATGCTAGAATGTTATTGCTTCCTCAAAAATGTACGTGGTGTTGTGTTTTGTTTCATTTACACATGTTTGAGTAAACCCTGTTTTCATCACCAAAGCTCAAAATACTTTGTTCCAACTTAGGTGATGTTAGGCTGGTTTATATTTCTTCATTCAATTGAGAGCTGTTGTCCTGACCCAGACCTGAGCCATACAAGCTTCTGTAGAGCACATCAGCGCCTGTGTGCGTCATGGGAATCAAAACTTTTTCATTTGAATTGTTATTTTTTTCATTTTTGTTATTTGCTGTGACGATAAACATATAATCATATTAGGCTCATATGCAGACATTCCTGTGCCAAACATGATCTGTTCCAAGCTATTTGAGTCAGTTGTCCATATAGTCTGATCTATGTATACTCTACAGCAGGGGTCTTCAACGTTTTTCAGGCCAGGGACCCCCAAACAGATGGCGAACTGGGCCAGAGACCCCCTACTATATATACGGCATAGAATTGTGTTTTATATTAAATTGAGCTTAGTGTCATGTATAAACATTGCTACTCTGTTATGGTACATCCAATACAAGGAAATAATACACAGGTTAATACTGTATTTTCATGTTTTTTTATTTTAAAGATGGGCCAGATAGGCCCTACGGGGTGGATGTGCTACTGCAATTTTTAAACACAACCTGCATATAACACAGGCCTATTAAGATCGCCATGTACGCATTAATGTGCATTTTAAGACATCAAAGAGGGTGGATGGACAAGGAAGAAATTGATTGGGGAAAAATGAAAAAATATATTGTTTTTAAAAATACTAAAATATAAAATTATATTATTTTAAAGTGAAATCAAAAGATTTCGCGACCCCCCTGCAGTACCTCCGCGACCCCCCTAGGGGCCGCGACCCCCCGTTGAAGACCTCTGCTCTATAGTATAGTCTATAGTGTGGTTCAACCAATCACCGTCCGTGAGTTCAGCAGAAGTGCAACATGTAGTAAGTCTTGGTGTGAGGCGGTTGGTTGTGCCCACCTCGTCGTGTGCTCCCTCTTTGTTTTTCATGTTCATGTGCTGTTTGTATATGCTGTTGGAGTCCTGGCGTCTGATTGGTTGGTTGCGACTCCCTTTCTTCTAGGTTGGCATCGGTTCCATGGTGCCATGGAGGGAGGTCTGCCTTCTTGCTCCTCCAGTCCCCTTTCTGAATCTACCTCAACACCTCATTTATCAAATTTTCGTCATATAAGAAATAATCTAACAACAAACTCTGCAATTATGTATTTAAATTCAATGATCTTGCCGCACCTAAATTATTGTATCACTAGTTGGACTCTGACAAATAAAACTACTCTTAAATTAGTTGAAACTGTTTATAAAAAAGCACTTAAAGTATTGGACAAAAAGCCCGCAAGTTACCACCATTGTAGAATTCTGGACAAATATACATTTCTTAATTGGGACACCACCATCAAATATGCAGATTTAATTTTGGTTTACAAAGTTTTTAATAATCTTGCTCCACCTCCTTTAAAAGAGTTTGTGAAAAGAAATACAAATCGCACAACAAGAGCCAGTTCTAGAGGTGACTGCTCTGTGCCGTTAAGGAAAAGCGCTTTTGGACAGTCCTCTTTTGCTTATCGAGCAGGTCAAACATGGAACACACTGCCTGCTCACATACGAGAGCTTCCAACACTGGCAGCATTTTCTAAAGCTGTAAAACAGTGGCTGTCCACTAGTCAAATATCTAACCATATTTAACAAAATTGAAATATATTGAGGGGTTATTGGTTTAACTCTTAGACTCTTGACTTGAACTGTCTGAATTGTGTGTACAGTGAGTGCTGGTTTTATGTACTTTTGTGTGATTGTTGTTGTACTTTTCCCTGTCCCTGATTTGACATCAACCTGCCGATGGACTGAAGATGGAAATTAGCCACGCTGGCTATAATCTTTTTTTGAATGTTCATCAATATGTGCTGTCCCTTTACAAATAAATAAATAAAAAATACAAATACCTCGCCCAATAAAAGTGCTGTGAGCCTGTTTGTTCTCGCGGCTGGACTACAGTGTCAGCTCGCCTTGCTCTGAACCAGACGTGTCTCTCACTCCACAAGCTCTCTGATTGGCTTTCATGTGCATCGTGGAGCTGTAGATAGATATGCCTAGATTTGACAAAGAACTATAAACTGGCCTTATGTAGTGGTAGTTTTCAATGTTCCCTACCTTAGTACTGTCAGCCAATCAACACCTGTTATGTTTGTGTCTTATCCAGTCACCTCTCAAGCCATTCATTTAAAGGGACTGTATTACGCTATTTTATCTATGTAATAATCTTCTTTCCTTATCAAAAATATACTTGTGTTTTTGTTTGATTCACACGTGTTTGAGTAAAGGCTGTTATTAGATGTTGATGTAGCGACCAGTCACCAGCACAATACATTTATTTCACATGTGTAGCAATATTATTTATAGCAAGACCCTGTAACTTTCTGGATCATGCCATCTGTATGATTAAAGGCCATATATTATACAATATTGACTCTTGTGAGTTTTAAGCCATGTTAGAATGATATTCAGGTCTAAACCAGGTCTAAACCAGGACTAAGCCAAGACTAAACCAGGACTAAACCGGGTCTAAACCAGGATTAAACTGGGACTAAACCAGGACTAAACCAAGACTAAACCAGGTCTAAACCAAGACTAAGCCAAGACTAAACCAGGTCTAAACCAGGACTAAAACAGGATTAAACCAGGTCTAAAACAGGACCAAACCAGGACTAACCTGGCACTAAACCAGGACTAAACCAGGTCTAAACCAGGACTAAACCAGGTCTAAACCAGGACTAAGCCAAGACTAAACCAGATCTAAACCGGGTCTAAACCAGCACTAAACCAGGACTAAACCAGGTCTAAACTAGGACTAAACCAGGTCTAAACCAGGACAAAGCCAAGACTAAACCAGGACTGTGTGTGATAACATATTATCCTGTGCATTATTGAATTATTGAATGATAATATGGAATTTTTGTTATAAAAGCATTTCCATTTTAACAAAGTACCATCTAATTCTGCCCCTTCCCCCCCGCTCCTCAGGAAAAACTGGCACTCGCACCCCCCACCCCCCACCCGCTCCTCGGAAATCTCACTCCTGCCAATCTTCAAAACTTGAAAGCCCTGATGAAGATTCAGTGAAGATTGGCAAATTCAGATCTGAAATCATCCAAATTATTCTAGTAAAGGTGTTTGGAGTTTAAAAACACAGTGGAGCACTTCCTGTTTACCAAATGACAACATGAGGTGGAACATAGTGTTTTTATTTTGTGATAAGAAAGGTATGTTTGTGACGATTAAAAAACATTATAACATGTCACAACACAGATCAGAAAATAGTGTAATATGGGTCTTTTAATGACATGTTTATGTTTTCCCGTATTAGAAAAGCTATGCAGTGTGGCTTTAAATTAACTCCTTTTTATTTGCGTCAGACATTCACATAGCCTTGGTTACCCTGGCCACTGCTTCTCACAGCATTCAAGTTTTTGCAAAGAGGCAATCCAATCATCCAATCAAGGATGTAACATAACACATAACATACACAATTTACTTCAAATATCCTGATTCTGGGTTTGTGCAAATGCGCTACAATCAGTTAGCACAACTCTTTCTTAGTTCTGACATGGTTGTCTTGTTGACAACATGTGTTTTGATTAGCCATCTCTCAAAGCCACCACAGGGGGCAGCGCCGCTTCATTTGATTGCCAATCATACAATCAGAACAACTATTATGCCATTATGAATTAAGGTCTTTGAAACCCACTGTTGTTGTTTGTCACAAAAAAAAAAAATAACAAAAAAAATCCCGATATAAAGTCACAAAGAGAAATGAAATTCTTTTGACTAGCTATTAAGTGAAACTAAATTTTTAGGAGTCATGATTGATGAAGGACTAAACTGGAGATCTCATATAAATTACACTAAAAGCAAAATAGCTAAAGCAATCGCAGTGATGCATAAAGTAAAGTTCTCACTAAACAGTGCAGCATTATTAATCTTGTATAACTCCATAATCGCACCATATCTGATGTTCTGTGTGGAAATTTGGGGGCCGACATGTAAAACTCACCTACAGCCATTATTTATTTAACAGAAAAAGGCTTTGAGAATTATCACCAACAGTCATTATAGAGAGCCATCCAACCCATTATTTGTTCAACTTAAAGTGTTGAAAATGTGTGATATTGTTGAATTAAGTACCCTCAAAGTCATGTATAAAGCAAAGTGCAGTGTTACCTGTAAATATTCAAAGACTGTTTGAGAAAAAAAACTAAAAAACCTAAATTCAGAACCAAGGTTATGGAGCGAAGTTAATGGAGTTAATTTATGGAATAATCTTGACAAAGAAATCAAAGAATCAAGTACAATAATGGCATTTAAAAAATACATAAAATCCAGTGTAATGTGTATGTATGAAAAAGAAAACTAAATTGTTACACTTGAAAATGAAGCTTTATGTTTACAATTGATTAATAATTGTGATTGAAATGGAATGTAATGAGGAAAGGTTTTACAGTCACTATCGGTGTTGGGGTTTGGAAAAGGGAAGAGGGGGCAGAGAACATAAGATCACTCTTCTTTCTGCTCCCTTTCATTCAATATTTTGTATTGTTATCACAAATGTTGATGTCTTTTTATACTTTATGAATGAAATAAACAAACAAATAAATAAATAACATTTTGGAATAGTGCTGCATATTAGCGAGTTATTGAGCAAAGATTTCTGGTGAGGGACAAAGCAAAACTCAAGGTAAGATTGAAAGTCAATAGAACCTCATATTAATTTCAAACCTGGAATTGCCTATCTCATCTCTACTGAACTAAAGGTAACGGCTAACTTCAAAACTACTGATTCATGACATCACAAGGTGTAACAGAGCATTTTGAGCTTTGGAGATTTAAACAGATTAATGATAAAGGGTTGTTAAGCTCATTTTGGAATAGTGCTGCATATTACAGGGTTTATGGTCAGGAACAAAACAAAATCAAGGACCCTCCACCAGAAAAATTAGACAATGCACCTGTTAACTTGAAAACTACCAATTAATGACATCACAAGGCGCAACAGAGCATTTTGAGTTGGAAATGTAGACAGACTAATTAAAAAGAGGTATTTAACAAGACTTGTTCTTTTTCGATTGTTTTCTTTTTATTCTATTTTTGCACTTCAGTGAAAAACAAGACTACTAATTCTAGGTCTTACACACGTTGCCTGCTCTGCTTCCCTGTGGTTTCTCCAGTTTGTTGAGAATAAATTAGTGTAAAAAACAAATTGAAAGAAAAAGAGGACATCCAACTTTTCAGCTGGAGGGGCCGCCACCTAATTGTCTCCATGGAGATGTTACTGCGCTGTCTGGAATGTTACAAAGTATGGCATTAAACGTAACCTGAAAAATACCTTAAAGGTCCCATGGCATGAAATTTTCGCTTTCTGAGGTTTTGGAACGTTAATGTGAGCTCCTCTACCCTGTTTAGGGCCCCCCCAATGGCTAAAAGTTGCAAAATGTGTAAACTGAGCAAATGCGGTCCTTTTCTGCGTTTGAAAAAAAGACAGCCCAAACAGGCGATTCTGAACAAGGGAACTTTCTGACATCACAACCGGGATAAGGTTTTCACCCCCTGTCTGGATGTCTACCCACTGTCTCTAGAAATCACACCCTGAGAATTTGGACCACAAACGAGCTACGAAATGCGAGATGCGTTTTTTTATTTGCCTGGAGACACGTGAGAGTGTTTCCAGGCTCGGATGTCCTTTATCCAAGCCTCCGAACCTCTAAAACAGCAGTACAGTGGTACCTCACCTTACGAATGACCCAACAAACGAAAATTTCAAGTTACGAAACGCCTTCACGGTAAATTTTGGTCTCTAGATACGAAAGAAAATTCAAGTTACAAAACGCGAAATCTCAAAAATTCAATTAATGCACGCACAGATGCACGCCCCGAAACGTAAATACACTTTATCAACACACACGGGGTTAGGTTCCAGAGGTGGCCCGTGGTGGGAGAGGTCCACGAGGTAGGACAACTTTGTATTTTGCAATTGTTCGACATGTTTTAGGGCTGTAAATGCCTCACCACACACATTCTACACTTTTCTCAGACTGGAGTTGGGCTTTTCTCGCATTTCTCTCTCGTTTGAACACTCTTTCATAGATTTTCAATGGAATGTGTTGATAGTGAAGCGTGGGGGGTAGACACGGCTCAATATAGCGCCGAACGTGCGAGGGAGACACAGGATTACTATCAACAACACATCATCAGCAGGGTAAAACTCACCTGTCTCACGACGGTCTAAACCCCGCTCACGTTCCCTATTAGTGAGTGAACAATCCAACGCTTGGTGAATTCTGCTTCACAATGATAGGAAGAGCCGACATCGAAGGATCAAAAAGCGACGTCGACACGGCACCGCGGCGCCCGGGCCGTGCCTCCCCCTCGGGGCCGTGGGCCTGCGCGTCTCGGCCCGCCCGCACGGCTCACAGTGTCAGCCCCCCGGCTCTGGAAGTCACATAGAACCAGACCCCGCCCCGCTGAAAGAGCGTCTTTCTCGGCCTCTTAGCTCTAGCGCGGAATGCGCAAGGAGCGCGGAGACAGGAGCACCGCGCTCCTCCAACAGCACTGCCATGTCCCGGGATAATCCTGGTTTAGTCCAGGTCCAGTCCAGGTTTAGACCTGTTTTAGTTCTGGTCTAGACCTGGTTTAGAACACAAATGTTACACTATAAAAAAAAAAGTTACACTATAAAAAAAAACAACCTTGGAACGGATCAGGCCTTTTCCATTGAAATAGCTACTCAATTTACGAAAAATTCACGTTGCGAAACCACTTCTGGAACGAATTAATTTCGTAAGGTGAGGTACCACTGTAGTTTCATTTTATTTTCTGTGGAAATGTTTTTTTTTTTTTTCATGGAACGTGTCTCGTATCTTCCGAAGCGCTTAAAATGCGGAAGTGGGGCCAGCGCACCAGCGCACCGCTAATCCAGGAAACAGCGGTGTATTTGGCCACAACCCACCCGCTGCACTTGCCTGTCTCTGTCCTCTTCATTTGCATTCAATTAACAACACCCATAATAAAGCATTTCAGAGACATAGTTATGAATAGAACTGTCTTCATAAGGCTCTCCCATGCACTGAGTCTTGATTTTGGAGAAGAATTCATTTACAGTATTAGGGAACCATTAAGGAGCCATATAAAAGCATCAAGAAGTACCATGTCATGGGATCTTTAAAAACAGGCATTTGCACCTGTAACTTGGCCTTGTAGCATCACTTGCTTACTTCTTTGGAAATGGATATGTTGTAGAAAATTGTAGGCAAACCAAAGACACCGGTCACAGTTTTGAAGATGGCTTGCAGCTAGCAGCCAAAATATGTCAACAAGATAAATACACGTTACTGTATTGTTTTTAAAAAAGAACCCAAGAAGTTAAAGTACATAAGAAGACAAAATGAACACCTTTGGTTTAAACCAAAGACATCTCCATGGAAACTAACACATAACATATTTAGATCACCATGTTACCTTTTATTGTTTTGAAAATCATATACTGTATTTGCAACAGATTACCATGTTGTATAAGTTTCACTTCCGTTTTTGATGCTTTGAGCCTCCCCTTTCTTTGCACTCCGCTCTAAGTCACTTCCCCTTCAGAGCTCTATCACAACACAATCAGCGTGCATCCCGCTGATGAAACTCACATCGTATCAGGTTTGTCAAGTTGCGTACAGTTTTGTATTATGTTTTTGTACAGGGGGTCCTCGGGTTACGACGGTCTCGACTTAGGACGTTTCGTGGTTACGAACGCGCCCCCATTAAAAAAAAAGAATAATATTACGCGTCATTCCGTCTTACGCGGTTTAGCGTGGTAAGCGACGTAAACAAACGCGAACGGCGCGCGGCACACGGCGGAAGAATACGCTTTGTTGTGGTTGTAGGGCGGAGAAGACAGGCTCATGTGCGTGCCCAATGTGGGCGGAAGTACCTGATGTGGGCTCTGATCTGCTCCTATGAAAGCGACAGTGATAACCAAGTAGCGTAGTGGTCTAATTATTGAGATGGAAAGGTTATTGGTGCTTTGGTTGGAAGATCAAAGGCAAAATCCGACTTACGAAATTCGGGTTACGACGCGTCTTAAGAACGGATCAACGTCGTAACCGGAGGACCCCCTGTATATTTATGGAGAATTGTCACGTGGCAGCGTGGGTGATGTAGGCTTGTGGGCGAAGCATTGAACAGAAACATAAGGAAGGTTTGAGTAGGGCCTGGGAGAGATCACTAGATTACTCAAACATGCATGGCTGACATCTGAAACTTCTTCAGGCAGGTTTGTGATGAGAAAACAACATTATAACACGGTAAAAAGTTGAAATAAATTTAAAAAAAGAGACATACTGTATGATGAGACTAGATAAAGTACATTTTCCTTCCATACAATGATAACTATAGTTTCAGAATTGAATAGCACAATCATCAGAATGATCCTATTCATCAACACATAATACAGCGCAATACAAAGTGACATATGTATGCTACACTCAGATAAACCTGCACCACACACTGCCACGTACTGCAACAAAGGACTACACAGTATGAAAACATGTACAGGAATGTTGCTACAAAATCGTATGTATGTATGACCACAAACAATGATACTGTGACCCTACTATCAAATACTATCAGGTTTGGTGGCTACTGTTTGTTTAATTTGCATCTTGTTTGTTGCTATTGCGGTATACAGTGTTGGATAATAGGAATTCCATCCGAAGTAAAAGTCTGCCATATGCCATTGGTTTGCAGTAATGGCCTTGGTTTAATTAATTATAGATTAGAAGATTATATTACCAATTTCCTCTCTAAATTCATTACATCTGTCCATTCAGTTGTGTTTCTACGATGTTAGAACATCACCAATTAAAGGTAACATGGCTGTTTATGGGTTTTTTTTTTCTTTTTACAATTACACTTACGACTTACTTTTAAAATTGTTCTCCACGAATAAAAGTCAGAATTCAGTCTAGTCATTTACCTTACCGTAAATTATTTTGTTGCATTCCATCAAAGCTTAAAGGTGCACTATGTAACTTTTCTGGCTGCTTGTCTTATGTTACTCCTCGGCTAGAATGTTTCACAGTATGGCATTAAGTATTTCTTTCTTGCATTTAAGCTATTCAAATACAGATATTTTATACTGTGTAACATGCTACTCGCTTAAAGGAAAATAAACGTTTTTTTTTAAATAATCTGAGCCTTCTTTCGGCAATAAAACAAGTAGTTTTACTCACCCATAGCAGTTTGGTGTCAGTTGGAGCAGTATCGCAGAACTTATGTTGAGCCGTTCTGTTCTACTAATGATCCCGTATCCGTTAGCGTGAGTGCTCGGGGCACTGATTTGCGGTGTCCAAATAACACAAACTTTAGCACTTTTCAAATCACAGAAGATCGCTGTGTCAGGGTAGACTTTTTGTGGATTCCAAAACGGCCTGAAATCCGATATCCAGCTATAGTTTAATTTGATGATGTCATCAGAGAGGACAGTGCGCATGCGTGAACTTAGCTGTTTTGTAAACACCGCTAGTCCGAAAGAAGCTAACACCGCTCTGAACTTTACTTTTCTGTTGCGATATCGGGTTTCAGGCCGTTTTGGAATCTACTAAAAGTCTACACTGACACAGCGATCTTCTGTGATTTGAAAAGTGCTAAAGTTTGTGTTATTTGGACACCGCAAATCAGTGCCCCGAGCACTCACGCTAACGGATACGGGATCATTAGTAGAACAGAACGGCTCCAACATAAGTTCTGCGATACTGCTCCAATTGACACCAAACTGCTATGGGTGAGTAAAACTACTTGTTTTATTGCCGAAAGAAGGCTCAGGTTGTAAAAAAAACATTACTTTTCCTTTAATGTGGCAAAACAATAACATCACTATGGTGACAATAACTCTTCATCAGAAAAGTTACATGCTGCACCTTTAAAGGGCCCATATTACATTGTTTTCTGATCTGTTTTAATGTTGTTTCCTCATCAAAAACATACCTGGAGTTTAGGCTGAATTCTTCTGTCAAACAGAAAGTGCTTCGCTGTTTTTAAACTCCATACACTTTCACTGGAATCATTTGGATGATTTCACCAGTGGAATTGCTACTCCCTACTGAACAAAAAGTAAAAGGTAATTGTTAACTTTAAAACTACCACTTCATGACATCACAAGGTGGAACAGAGCATTTTGACCTTTGGAGATGTAGACAGATTAATAATAAAGGGTTACACTTACATGTGTGAATGAAACAAAACACAACTCCGGTTATGTTTTCGAGAAGGTTGTAACATGGCTATATTTTGTATAACATCAGACCTTTAAAGGAAAAGTAACATTTTTTACAATCTGAGCCTTATTTCGGTAATAAAACAAGTTGTTTTACTCACCCATAGCACTTTGGTGTCATATGGAGCACTTCCAGAGATGTTTTAGATTTGCGGTTAGCCTAGCGCGACTTCTAGTCATAGCTCAGGGCATATAATATATTCCCCGAGCATGTAATATGCCCCGTGCGGGCTCCAAATAACACAAACTTTAGCACTTTTCAAATCAAAGAAGCCCGATGTCTTAGTCTACGATTTCGTTTGAAGCAAAAGTGGCCTGTAATCCGAGATTTATCCATAGTTTACAGCTTTGCGTTTCATGTTTGGGTCCCGGGAGCTGAGAGCACAGTCCGCACATGCGCACTGGCGTCCTCATCTACTCGAAACTATGGCTAAATCTCGGATTAGAGGCCACTTTTGCTCCAAACGAAATCGTAGATTAAGATATCGGGCTTCTATGATTTGAAAAGTGCTAAAGTTTGTGTTATTTGGAGACCGCAAACATGTGCCCCGAGAACTCACATGATGGAGATCGCAAATCTAAAACATCTCCGGAAGTGCTCCATATGACACCAAAGTGCTATGGGTGAGTAAAACAACTTGTTTTATTACCGAAATAAGGCTCAAATTGTAAAAAAAAGTTACTTTTCCTTTAAAGAAGGAACTAATATGATTCAGTAATCATTTGAATGTAGCTCATACGATAAAACATTCAACAACACTGACCTAGATGTGTCTAAGCCTTGTTTAGAAAGTGATAAAAACCACATTAGCCGCCCTCTTTAAAAATCATCCAAAAACAGGCTTTAAAAGCTACAGTATCTCCTCCGAATGTTTTGAAATGAATCATTCTTGCTGGCACTAACCTAAGTCTTTTAAATGATCCGATACTGCTTATCCTGACAACTGGCCCGGCGCCCTGACAAACAACCCAGCACACATGGCATTAATTACTTGGCATGACTAGTGCGCCGCTGTGAATGCTAATGCTAGTCCGTTTGTACATTTGACTCGCGTCACGCTAATTGAATTTCCAGTGCCGAAAGCTGCCGAGCGTCACTGTCACTTTGTCTGCAAGCTCTCACCGGAAAAACCTTTTGTCTGGCGTCAGCTGGAGAGGCAAAAAAAAAAAAAAACAACAACAAAGGAAATAATATAATAATAAAAACACACACAAATATGTGTCGTTACATCCCAATAGCCCGAAGAAAGCCCAAAGCTATTCCAATTAGCGGTGGCGCTAGCTAAACAAAAAACAAAAAAACAAAAACTATTCTCTTGTTCTTTTGATTCAGGGAGGCATTTAAAAGAGCTTGTTCAGAGCGGTGTCCTGTAGATGGAAGCAGTTGTCCCCCGGCTCCCCGACAGAGGAAGCTAAAGAACACACATAGGGAGGTTTGATCGTGCAGTTTTACCACTAGTGCCATTATCATGACTCGCTAGTGTTAATTAGAGAAGGGTACAGACCCCAGAGAAGGTATGAACACATGAAAGAGGAGAGAAAAGAGGGAGTGGGGAGAAGAGGAGAGAGACTGCGTAGTGGTTAGGGTTGTCAAAAATATCGAAAATTAAATACTTATCAATATAAAAGTTTGTATTTTAACTAAGTACTCATTCAAACAGGAAGTGATAGTAAAATATCACATCAGCAGGACAGAAATGAACCTTTCCTGAATGTCTTTAGATCTTGAGCTGTGTCAGAACAACTATAAGAGCACGTAGACTAGTATATGCCCATGTACCACTACCTGGACCATTGAGGAATTACAGAAATATGAGACCACATTGGACTTTTCAAATCAAAGAAGCTCAATGTCTTAGTCTACACTTTTGTTTGAGTCAAAAGTGGCCTCTAATCCAAGATTTAGCCATAGTTTTGACTCTCAGCTCTCGGGACCCAAACATGAAAGGCAAAGCTGTAAGACGTTTGGACCATCGTGTTTGCAGTACCCACTTCAGTCAGGACGATTTTTTACCAGCAAATGAAAAGAAAGAAGGCCAGCGGATTCAGCGCACGATTCTGAGAAGTAATGCGAAACCGATGGCTGTTCTCTGGTGCGCTGCTCTTAAAACTGTCTCCGCTTCATTCTTTCCATATCCATTCTGTCTCCTCATCCGTATACTCCTCTTCAGTCCTCAGTCCTCCATAAGTCCTCTTCAGCGTCAAAGTCCGAATCTTCTGCCATGTGTCACTTGCAACAGAAAAGTTATTAGCGTCTTCTTATCTGCAAAACAGCTGTGAATGAGCACATGCGCACTGTCCTCCTCATCTACTCAAAACTATGGCTAAATCTCGGATTACAGGCCACTTTTGACTCAAACAAAAGTGTAGACTAAGACATTGAGCTTCTATGATTTGAAAAGTGCTAAAGTTTGTGTTATTTTGGTGACTGCAACGTCGTGCCCCGATCACTCAAGTTCACGGATATCGCTAATCTAAAACATCTCCGGAAATGCTCCAAATGACACCAAAGTGCTATGGGTGAGTAAAACAACTTGTTTTATTACCGAAATAAGGCTCAGATTGTAAAAAAAAAACGTTAATTCTCCTTTAATGGTGAAAATGACTTTCTATTACCTAAGTTACAAGTATATACAGTATATTTTTTCTCATTGTGGTATCAGGATCGGTATTGAGTATCGAGTCTATTCTTTAGTATTGGAATTGAGTTTTAAATAGTAATATCGTGGTGATACAGACGGAAGTGCAATGGCTCCAGAGAAGGCAAGAATGCGTGGAAGTGGAGAGATTAGAGTATCAGAAATCAGATGCTAATCGATACTGAAACTAGTATCAAAACTAGATTCTCATTTGAGCAGGTAGCTGGAACTATTTGCACAGAGGAAGCGAAAGTACACACATAGGGAGGTTTATCACTATCATGAATTGCTAGTGTTAATTAGAGAGGAGCACAGACCTGAGAGAAGGTACAAACAAATGAAAGAGGTGAGGAGAGAGGGAGTGGGGGGAAGAGCGGAGAGACTCATAAGCGGCTCACACTACAACCTTTACACCTTAACGGTTTGTTTAACAGTGTTCTATTCAGGATCAGGATCAACAGTGCCATGAACCAGAGCTTCCATCTGCTTCAATAATAACTTTTATTTATGTAGCACAGAGTTACAAAATGCTGTACATACAGTTAAATAAGAATGCATAAGGCATAGATTAAAACAATACAATACAGAATAAATGCAGTACAAATGCTATTCTATACAAGTGTGTTTTTAACTTTGATTTAAAAGTACCTACGCAGTCTTAATTCCTAGGAAAGGAATTCCAAAACTTTGGGGCTCTCAAAGAAATGAAGAAGAAGACATGCTTTATTCATTATTTCTCTGCATTTGACCCATTCTTAAGGAGCAGTGGGCAGCTCGTCTTTCAGGCGCCCGGGGACCCATCTCCATGATCTTATTGCTCGGCTTGGTCAGGACCTAAGCTGGAGGATTTTACCTGGAGCATGTTTTGGGTTGATGGGGAAAACCAGAGTGCCCGGAGGAAACCCAACCAGACACGGGGAGAACATGCAAACTCCACACAGAAAGACTTGGGCAACCCGGGGATCAAACCCAGACCATGCATGCAAACTCCACAGAACGGCCTGGGTGACCCGGGGATCGAACCCGGAGCCTTCTTGCTGTGAAGCATGAGTGCTAGCCACTCAGCCACCGTGCTGCCACACCACTGTGCTGCCACACCACCGTGCTGCCAAAATGGCAATAGTCTTGTGATTTGGGGAAATACATTAAAAAAATATATATAATAGGGCTGGGAATATTAACACGTTAATCGCGATTAATCGCGATATAGTTTTAATCGCGAACAATTTTTTTAATCGCGATCAGAGTTTGCCAGCATTTTCCGCAATTCTACCATCCATATGCAGCTCATTTGGTTGTATTAATTAGGGACCGAGCCCGAAGGGGGACGAAGGTCCCTATTGTTGTTGCTTTGTTTCCGTATTATTATTATTATTCTTGTTCACACTCGCTGGGGCAATTTTGAGCATGTTCCCATGCTTCAAAACAAACGAAACTTTGCACGGGCATCACAAAGTGCTGCCAGTACGACCACACAAAGTCTCGTCCCCCAGTGACCCCCACTGGGGGTCACTGGGGGACCCCCAGTGGGGGGTCTCCTAGACCGTACCTCAGATGGGCATAAATTTTGGTAAGCATAATCTTAAGACGTTGGAGATGTTAAATTGCGAAGGATTTTCAAATAGGCGGTAATATGACGATACGGCGGATCGATAAAGTTAGGTATGGAATTTGAAACACTTCTCCTACACCGTACCTCAGATAGGCTTAAATTTTGGTGAACATAATCTTAAGACGTTGGAGATGTTAAATTGCGAAGGATTTTCAAATAGGTGGTAATATGACGACACGGCGGATCGATAAAGTTAGGTATTTATTGAATGGGAGTGATGAGTTATGAATGGGAGGTATTTGTTGCTAGGCAACGCCCTGATCAAAGGTCTCTGATCTTTGTACCTTTGATCTGATATAGCTGCAAGCAGCAATGTAGGGACAAGCATCGAAGGTTCATGTAGGCCTCAGCATGGAGGCCACATGCAGGGTCTGACAGGGTCTAACAGAGTCTGACAGGGTCTGACAGGGTCTGACAGGGTCTGACAGGGTCTAACAGAGTCTGACAGGGTCTGATTATTATTAGGGACCGAGCCCGAAGGGGGACGAAGGTCCCTATTGTTGTTGCTTCGTTTCCGTATTATTATTATTATTCTTGTTCATACACGCTGGGGCAATTTTGAGCATGTTCCCATGCTTCAAAACGAACGAAACTTTGCACGGGCATCACAAAGTGCTGCCAGTACGACCACACAAAGTCCCGTCCCCCAGTGACCCCCAGGAGCTCGATAGCGCCCCCTAGCGCGTTGTCTTTCGGGGCTGGCATACCGTTTAAGATAGGCGCACAAAATTCGGTAGGGACGTGTATCTCAATAAGACGAACAAACGCCTCACTGCAATGTCATGGCCACGCCCAACAGGAAGTGAGATAATTGGCCTTTTGTGTGATTTTGGGGTATTTGACATAGAATGGAATTTGAAACACTTCTCCTACACCGTACCTCAGATGGGCTTAAATTTTGGTGAACATAATCTTAAGATGTTGGAGATGTTAAATTGCGAAGGATTTTCAAATAGGCGGTAATATGACGATACGGCGGCTCGATAAAGTTAGGTATTTATTGAATTGGAGTTATGAGTTATGAATGGGAGGTATTTGTTGCTAGGCAACGCCCTGATCAAAGGTCTTTGATCTTTGTACCTTTGATCTGATATAGCTGCAAGCAGCAATGTGGGGACAAGCATCAAAGGTTCATGTAGGCCTCAGCATGTAGGCCACATGCAGGGTCTGACAGGGTCTAACAGGGTCTGACAGGGTCTGACAGGGTCTGACAGGGTCTGACAGGGTCTGTTCTGACAGGGTATCTACAATGTCATGGCCACGCCCAACAGGAAGTGAGATAATTGTGCCAGGCACACGAAATTTGGTATGGCTGTGCGTCTCAGTAAGACGAACAAACGCAGGTGCGAGGTCCCGACCAACGCCGCTTGCGGCTTTAATTAAACTCATTGTTGGTTAAACGCGCTATTTTGAGTTTGCTAGTATTTTGTTCCTTCTACGCATCCGTAGGCAGCTCGAGCGGGCTTCAATCATTTATTTACAATTTCTCAAAGTAAGCACTATTACTGGTTCATTGTTACTTTTTCCTTTCTCTGCACTTTTTTTAAATAAAAAAAATGGTGAGAAATACTTTGCATTGTGAGTTTAACTTTAGATTCGAACGGTCTTACTGCAACATATCAATTTTAAACATGCAAAATAAATCACGATTAATCGCGATTAACTATGAAATTTCTGAGATTAGTTGCGATCAAGAAAATTAATCGTTTGACAGCCCTAATATATAACTAATCCAATCCTTCTATTGCAAAACAAAGGTCATTAGGCTGATTAACCATGCACCTTACAATTCACCTACAGTAGTAACTCATTGTTCTTTGAATCAAATATTCTAAAGTTCTATCACTTGGTTGACAGTTACTGTGAGATCTATTCTTTTATTCTTGAAGTGTTCTTTGTATCGAGTCTATTCCTGAGTTTTAAGTCTTACTGTGAGAACCGTGTCACCTCACAAATTCATGCATCTTAAGGACACCTCACCACTTGTTTCTCCATATGTTGTATACATCAAGTGTGGCTATAGGTTATAAAAGGCTGTAAACTAACTTGGGGTGTGAGACCCTTCCTGTGGGTTGTATACACAGGGTGCTGGAAACAGCTAATACTACATTTACTGTGGGGTTGTGTTGTGACAGTTGTTGTCTGATTGGCTGACCTCACTATTGGACACTTTTCTCATTTAAAGCTGGGGGTTCCTCTATGAGCCTTATATGGTCTGCATAGTTAAACTATTCTCTGATAGGGTAGCTGTTGCTGATGTCATAAATATTCAACAGTGTACTGTATTTAAAGACAGCCCCTTGTGGTCATTGTGTGTGTGTGATCCGACCCCACTGGGGGGTTCTCTTCATGTCCCTCTTCACGGCCGATGTCTCGTCTCTCTGCTAAAGCTGCCACATGAATGCTGAAGATGTCTGATGTCACCATTTCGTTTGTATTCTGCTGTTTTTACATTAAAATGCTGAATAACCTCAATTTCGACTAATGCCTTCCTTCAGAGCTCCTTCTGACCCATTTTTTGAAACTGACATTACCTTCATGTACAAACTCAAACATAATGAAACTCCTCATTCTTTGCAGGCAATGTTCCAGGGAGAAAGTACATACAATCTAAGGTGCATTTGTATGGTCAAAAGGAGTTAAATTATGGAACAGTTACTGCAATATGCTAAAACAAGCTACCTCCTTTTTTACAATTCAAAATCATTTTTAAGACAATAGTAATGGATAAATATTTGAAAGAAAAAAAAAGATTAATAATTTCTGACTTTTGTTTCATTGTGACATGGTAAAATGTAGGTGTTATATTCATTGGTAGCTTTAGCTTCTGCCTACACATGCTCATTGACTTATTCAGTGTTTGATTTGATTTGAAACTGAATATGTTTAGTTTTATGGGCATCAGACTGAATGAGAGTGAAAAATGTATGTAGACTGCAATGAGTTATACATAGACCAATGAAAAGTAAATGAAAAAAGAGAAGGTCAGTAATAGGTAGTAATAGGGCCTGAAGAAATTAAGTGCCTTGAAAAGTTATGAATAAAATTTGAAAATCAATTCAAAAGTTGATGGGGTGTGTAGGGAGGCTAGTATCAAGGTAATGAGCTCATGTGTCTTTTTATTAGTTAACGGTCTTGTTGCTGTGTTCTGTACAATTTGGAGACATTTCAGAGATTTTTGACTAATACCGGCATATAACGCATTACAATATTCTAACCTTGAACAGACCCCCCAGGATTTCGCGGGTATTTTTTGTGATTGTTGCGGGCTAAAATGTCTGAATTTGCGTGAGCTTTTCCTAAAAGTTGTGATGAAAGTTGCGGTGCTTTTAAGGTTTTTGTTGCAATTTTGTTGTGGGAGGAAGTGAAAGTTGCGATAAATAGTTGCGATTTTCCCTTTTTGTAATTAAAATTGAGTAATATTTTGAATACTGAGTTATTACTGACAAAGAATAATACAAAGACACAGAGATCACAGATATGGTCCTAAAACAACCTTACCAACATCGAAAATAAATTACTACTAGGAGGGGAACTGTTTCGCCCGGTCTTTTGCTGTTATTTTTGTGGGCAAATGGTGCCGCAAACATATTTCTTTGCCATTAGAAGCCGTGTCCCAATTCCCAGAGTGCACAGTTCGGAGCGTGCTTTGAAGGGCATGTGCGTCATTCCTTTTTTGTCCCATGTGCAGTTAACACGCGGTCCGAAGTACAGTGGTACCTCACCTTACGAAAGACCCTACATACGAAAAATCCAAGTTACGAAACGCGAAATCTCAAAAATTCGAATAATGCGCGCTCAGATGCACGCCCCGCTGTTATCCCCGCTCAAAAAACACCTTTCTCGGCCTCTTAGCTCTAGCGCCGAACACGCAAGATTTTCAACAGAATGTATTAAATAGTGAAACGTGGGGGGAGACATGACTCTGGAAGCAGCGCGGAGACATGAACGCACCGCGCGAGGAGCACCCCTAGTCCTGGTCTGCACGACCGGCACCGGGACTGCAAGCACGAGATAGAACCGCGGCGCCCGGACCACGTCCTCTGGAGCCCGAGCCACAAACCAGCCGCACGAAACCAGCAAAGAGCGGCACGTGGTAGTTTAATCCTGGTTTAGTCCAGGTCTAGACCTGGTCCAGTCCTGGTTTAGTCCAGGTCCAGTCCAGGTTTAGACCTGGTCTAGACCTGGTTTAGTCCACATTTAGTCCTGCTCTAGTCTCTTAGCCAATCAGGATGCAGAGCCAATGTTACACTATAAAAAAAAATGTTACACTATAAAAAAACAACAACCTTGGAACGAATCAGGCCTTTTCCATTGAAATAGCTACTCAACTTACGAAAAATTCACGTTACGAAACCACTTCTGGAACTAATTAATTTCGCAAGGTGAGGTACCACTGTAGTTGCGAGACCTGTCGCATTTCGCAGACGCCCATGCGGTCTGCGGAGTGCAGTCAGGGCTGAGCAAGTGTGCACCGCCTTGACTGCAGTCTGAGCCCCCTTCAAACCACGCTCCGAACTGTGGACACGGCCGCAGTTTCATTTCGTCACACGGAATTAAAGGGATATGCTACCCCCAGGTCAAATTTGGGCATCTCTCCACAGTCCAGAGACTAAAACAAGTGATGAAAAGCATTTTCCTGGTCACCCAGCCATTGTCCGAGTCTGTTAGCACTGACTGTTAGCACTGTTAGCACTGACTGTCTTTATTGACAGGTGCAGTGACCATTTCTGAACACGACTTTTAAAGGAGAATTTTGGAAAATTTTGAATGCACTACATTTTCACCTGCTGGTCATTTGGACACCACTTAAAATGGAGTGACCCCTAATTAGTGCTCTAAGTAAGGAATAGTGCGGAAACTCAGACAAAAAAGGGCCATAATCTTTCTGTCACAACCTGTCAACCTGTCATAAAAATGAGACATGCTTATGACTGTGTTAGCGACTGCAGTCTCTTTAAAGTGAGAAAAAAGAGGAAAACATGTTCACACTTTCCTTCTCTGCAGGTAATTTTTCAAAACTCTGTGCTTGCTCAGGCCAGATGGATTGTGGAGAACCCCTCTCACATGTTGCATGGCGACTATGAAATTCTTCCATCAGGCAGGCGCTATCTTTTAAGAGCAACAGATATAAACACTTTGTGCCCACTTATATTGTGCTGTTGAACAAATCTGCACAACAAAGGCACAACAAAGTCACTTTATTCAGTGGTGCAATAACTATTTGTCCAATAGGGCTGATACAATATTTATTTGTGCAACAGGGCTAGTGCAATAACTTGGACACTTTATTATTGTGCAGTGCACAAATGCACAATGGACATTAATAATGGACACATGTATCTTGCGACTGTTGTCTGACTGTACTGTATGTGTGAGTTTAACTGTGTTTTTAAGCTGCGGGCAAGATAAATTTCCCTTTGGGACAATAAAGCAAAAATACCTCCTTCCATGTTCTTCCTTCTCCTTTTCACTGACCTCTGAGAGCTACGTCACAAGGTTGACAATAAGGACCAAGGAGGAGGAAGGAGAAGTGTGGAGAAGGAGCTACAACATGTGAACCACGGAGACATTATAATAAATAATATTTTCCACACTCACCACTCATCAGCAGCTTATTTCCCGTCACAGAGAGAACACATGTATTCCACTCAGCCCTGTCCTTTAATCTGACAAAAACTGACCACATCTGTAAAATGTAAACAAAAAAGTGCAAAGCTGCATTAAACACATTATAATCTCAAACAGGATGGTGTGGCTCTATAGTAGTTACAGTATATTTTAAAGTTGAGTATGTATGCAGAAGATTTTAATTAATAATCTGATGCAGTCTATAACTTAACTTAACTATGAAAGGAAGCATAATTGCTCCTTTCCTTACTCCTTTCTAACTTCACTGATCAGAAGGTCCTTGTCAGGGCGGACAATGACTCACGTCCGGGTCAGTGATAAGGAAAGGAACTTCCTAAGCGCAGTTAACTCATTTCGGACGCACCGTCAGGGTTGAAATTTTTACTCTTTATTAACAATTGTAATAAGGAAGAGAGAGGGGGTGAAAGGAGGAGGTATAACTGTAATGGTTGTAATGGTTCTTAGAAGGAGCGACACGGAGCTCCACCAGATCTGAGAAAAAGACCTGAGAAAAAAATGTCCCTGTGTCAAAACGCCGATGAATAATGGACGAACGGAGATGGAAGATGAGAGAAAGGGAAATTGTGAGAGGGCGGAAAAGGGGAGGTGGTAATGGGAGAGGGGTCAGAGATAGAGTGATAGAGCTGGAGAGAGGAAAAGGGAGGGAGAGGGAGAAATTGTGAGGAGCAGGGCTAAAGAAAGAAAGAGACAAAAGTTGTGTCCAAATGTCAGCACAATTCCCTATTTAGGCGTTACTCCATTTTAAGTGGTGTCCAAATGTCCTCCAGTGAGTGAAAAAGTAGTGCACTCAAAATTTCCCACAATGCACCTTGAGAAGCACTGCCTCAATATAGACCACAATGCACTTGGAGAATTGAGTAAACAACAGTAGACAGAGGTAGATTTTCACTGGACGGAACACGACAATGAAGCAGATAAAAGAACTGGTTTGTTGCTCTGTTGATCCATGATTATCACTAATTTGACTGTTTTGTATTGATCTTGTTGCTGCTACCTTGGCCAGGTCTCTGGAATAAAATCCTGGTTCAAATCAAATTTCCTTCAACTCAACTATGACAAAACAGAAACAATCATCATTGGCCTCAAAACAGTCACAAAAACCCACAATAACCTCACCCTCTCCATCGACGGCTCCTCAGTCTCGTCCTCCTCCCACCTCCGTAATCTCGGCATCATCTTTGATCAGACACTCTCATACGACCATCACATCAGACACATCACCAAAACCGCCTTCTATCACCATCGCAACATCAGTCTGCTGAAACCTTCATCCATGTCTTCATCATCTCCCGCCTCGACTACTGCAATAGCCTGCTCTACGGTTCACCCTCCAAACTCCTCAATAGACTCCAGTACATCCACAACTCTCTCTCCTCACTCGCACCTCCTCCTATGAACACATCTTCCCTGTCCTCAAAGACCTCCACTGGCTCCCCATCTCTCAGCGCATCCAATTCAGACTCCTCAACATCCATAACCTGGCCCCCACCTACCTCTCTGAGCTCCTCCACCGCCACACCCCCGCCCGTACCCTCCGATCAACTGACGCCCACCTCCTGTCTCCCCCCACCAGGACTAAACATAAGACCTGGGGGGACAGGGCCTTCTGCTGCTGCCCCTACCCCTCTGGAACTCCCTGCCCAAACACATCAGAGACTCCTCTACACTCCCCATCTTCAAAAAACCCTAAAAACTCACCTGTTCAAAACTGCCTTTAAATAACTGCATCTCCTGTATCTGTTTCTTTCATTTCAGCATCTTTGAGTGTCATGAAAAGCGCTATACAAGAACTATGTATTATTATTATTATTATTATTATTATTATTATTATTATTATTATTATTATTATTATTATTATTACAGTGGTACCTCACCTTACGAAATTAATTCGTTCCAGAAGTGGTTTCGTAACGTGAAAAATTCGTAAGTTGAGTTGCTATTTCAATGGAAAAAGCCTGATTCGTTCCAAGGCCCCGATCCAAGTTTTTCTTTTTTATAGTGTAACTTTTTTTATAGTGTGGTCTGGACCTACTCTAGACCTGCCAGGCACGGAGCCCCAGACATCCTGGGACCCAGGGGGACACTGCCAGCCCGCCTTAAGAGCTCCCTAAGCAGGCATGGGTCCGGGGATTGTCCCGGTCACCGACCTCACGGTTCTATCCAGGCCGCTCTGTGAGCACCTTACGCGGGCATAGCTCAGAGGATTGTCCCGGTCACCGGCCTGGAGGTCTTGAAGAGGCCGACCTCACGGTTCTATCCAGGCCGTTCTGTGAGCACCTTACGCGGGCAGGTCTGGAGCGGGTCTGGACCGCCGCGGCTCTTGCATGGGTCTCGTTCATGCGTTCATGCGCTCAGACTGCGTGCTGTCCTACTCGCTGCTCCCCTCAGCTGTGACTCGAAACGAAACCAGGAAATAGGTGCTTTAATCCACCTGGTCTAGTCCTGGTTTGGTCCTGGTTTGGTCCTGGTTTGGTCCTGGTTTGGTCCGGGTTTGGTCCTGGTTTGGTCCAGGTTTAGTTCTGGTCCAGTCCAGGTTTAGACCTTGGTCTGGACCTGCTGGCAGCAGTTGTTCTGTTTTTTCTTATTATTTATTTCTTCTTATTATTATTATTATTTTCCTCCCCCCATTTTTGCAAGGTTCGGGTACTTCCCACCGACGAAAACTCACGAAATTTTGCACAAAATTCAAAAACGCCAAAAAAGGAATTTACAAATAATCTGTATTAAAAAATCTTTAAAAAATGGCTCGACAGCACCCCCTGGAAAATCAAAATACATTACACCTATGGATATACCCGTGTTGCCATGGCAACAGGCCAAACATTTGTCCTCGCCAATGGGACGCCCGGCAAAAGCGTTTTCACGGAAACACCGTTCAGTCTTTTAGAACGCTTTTAATAACTTTTAATGTCCCACTTGTCGAGATGAAGTCTGGGTCAAAAACCTGAGGAGAAGTTCGTTAAAATACGAGGACAGGAAAATTTGCCTTCGGCGCCCGGTCATGTGCTCGGCCCAATATGTCTGACTTTCTGATGGTCACCTTGCAACGGTGTTTCTGTGTACCAAATTTGGTTTGGCTACAACAAAGTTTTTGCCGGGCATCCCACTGGTGAGGAAAAGCAAGCGAGGGCCGATCGCCACTTGCGACTATTATTATTATTATTATTATTATTATTATTATTATTATTATTATTATTATTATTATTATTATTAAATAAATCTTGCTCTGTAAAGCCCTGGAGTCTCCAACCTGTTTCCTCCAGTGAGCAACATTTACAAAATGAAAATGCCAGGGAGCCACTAATTCAAGATTCAAGATTCTATTCTCATTGTATGCGTGAAAAGTCCCTCAGTCGTCCAGGTAGAATCCATGATAAAAGGAGAAGTTCAATTTGTCAACTGGACAAAGTTTGTTTGGTTGAAAACGTTTCGCCGCTCATCCGAGAGGCTTCTTCAGCTCTGGTTCTAACTAGACAGTTGACAAACTGAACTTCTCCTTTTATCATATTCTCATTGTAAAAAAAAATATATATATATATATATATATATATATATATATATATATATATATATATATATATATATATATATATATATCGTCAAACACTCCATAGTTTTGATATAAAGTGCAATACCAAAGGATAACCACATCGAGCATAGACAAGCCTTAGCTGGGGTACAGTTAGATGCCTATAAAACATGTATTCATTTATCAATGCACAACATTAGGCATCAAAATGAATCAAATTTGAGCTCTTCAGCACAATAGATATAATTCAGAAATCCTTCGGCGAACTGCTTGGAATGGGAGGAGAGATACTGGCAAGTCCCAAGCTACAGGTTACAACATAGACTATATAGTGTAGAGTATATACTATAAATGGACATAGCTAACGCACTAACTGCCGCTTTTCATATAGGAAGTTCACATGTGGCTCTTCCGGCTCCTGACCTTGGCTCCCATTAACTTACATTGGAATATTGTGGCCCCTCTCTCTGTAACTGCTGCAGTGAACCTCGTCATTTTGGTCTTAAAATGTTCGCTCTACATGATGTACCTGCTGTTTTATTTTTTGCTATTTTGACCATGAAAGAAATCCTATTTATAATAATATTATAAATAGGATTTCTTTATATTATACATTCTGGCTCCGAATTCGCTCCATTAGCATTGCAAGCTTTATTTGAGTGGGTGGCGTCATGGGTGACACTGTGGGTGACGTCACACTCACTTAGTCCACTTTTTTATACAATCTATGGGTTGGAGACACGTGCGTTAGCCGCTTACCTTAGCTTGAGCTGTAAATAGTCAGTTGACGTGAGTGCGCCAGATGACTTGATCATTATTTATGGCAGAAATCAAGTTTTATCAGAGTTTCGTAGACTTTTTTCACCTAGATGCCAGAGTCTTGTGACCTGAATCGCTCTGTGAATGACTGCACTAAAATTACTTTATATTTGAACACTTTTTTGGGGAGGAAATCAGATATTCTGTGAACGCGTGGCTGGCTGCTAATTGTACTATTTCATATTGATGTTCCGGAGGTTGGCTGCTCTTTGGCTGCCTGGCTCACACACAGCAGTTTTGAAACTTTTTTGTATTTGAGCTCAGTTTTTAACAATGTATGGGATTTTAAGCAACTAAGAAGTGAAATGTGTAGAGGTCAAAGGACACAAGTAAGGGACAGTTGTATTTTGTGAAATGAAGTGTGTGTTTTCCCATATCATATTGTTTCTCCACATGTTTGAAGAGGCTGTGATTAAACAGGGTCAAAGAACAGCCAATGATCCCACCCACATCCTCTCAGACCAATATGAGCCAACGCCCTCGGGTACAGTGTAAATGTCGGGAGGGACTGATGGACATTGGAAAGGGGAATTGTTGGACTCATGTTTGTTTGCTTTTGCCGGGTTGTCTTTGCGTGTTTTTTTGTGGTGAATATTGTAGCGGTATTTGTTTGTACGCCCCTGCGAAATGGACCAATCAGACACTCCCCAGGGCGTACCTTAATCAGGACAGACTTTGAAAAATTGGCTGCACCTGTGCTGGACGAGCTGATCACCGGTGAACGTGGGGACCGAAGAGCAGCAGCTCCCGAGACCAGAGACTCCGTGGCCGTGCAGAGTGGAGATGATACGCCCATACGACAGCTAAGTGAAGGGACGCATCCCGATTGTGTGCTGTGGCGCGTGGTGCTTTTGTTGGGTACGTGCGGCTACCGACGCCTCTGTGTTTCCTGCAGCTCCACTGACAGACGCGGCGCCGGCATTCCCGTGACGTCAGAGGGACCGAGGGACGACAGCTCCAGGGAGAGGAGGCCGCGCATCGGGGAGATTTCTGATACGCCTTGGACTCAGCTCAGTGAAGGGACGAACCATCACTGTGTGTTGTGGCGTGTTTTTAAGAGTGTGTTTGTGTGCCGACCACCGACTGCTCTGATGTGCTCCCTGTAGCTCCGCTGGGCAGAGACGGCGTCGGGAACTCCGTGAAGTTGGCCCCCCCTCCATCCAACGTGCAGAGACTGGAATAGCAGAGGACCTGGAGATCGCGGAACAGTGTCTACTAAAGGCTACTGGATTCTACATCTGCTGCTGGTGACATTGCCCCTCTTGCCCTACCAAACAGTCTTCCCCCTGATTTTATTAGTCCTCCGTTTTAAGTTGACTTTTAAATAATTTGTCTATGGACCTTTTAAACCCTTTTAGTAGTAAATAAACCTTTTTAACTTTGGAACTGTGTTTGTGTTGTGTGGCCCGGGCTCTGAACAAATTTATATTTTAAACACTAGCTTGTAACTGTGACATAATTTTGGCGTTGCTGGCAGGGTTCCCTTTCCATACAACACAAACATGGAGGATAATGCAGGAAATGCCCATATAGACAACCCTGCTATTGTTAATACAATGGTTATGCCATGGTTTATGGGGGTGCCCTGGGTGCCAAAATTTTCAGGGGAAGATGATAAAGTTAAATTTGGAGACTGGCTGTGGCAAATGGAGGCCATGTTGAGAGCACAGGGTCTCGGCGAACAACAAAAAGCAGATTTTGTCACTGGTGCACTAGAGGGCAGTGCACGCAGGGAAATTTTATTGCTTGATTCTAATTTGAGAGCTACTGCTACACAAATTTTAAACCATTTGAAAAATTTCTATGGGAAACAAACTTCTTTAGCTCAACTACGAGTACAGTTTTTTAAGTGCCAGCAGCAGGAGGGAGAGACGGTAGGGGCATTCATTTTGCGTCTCCGTGAGCTTTTTAGTAGATGGAAGACTGAAGAACCTGGTGGCAGTGCACAGGATGAAACCACTGCCCGTGACCAACTGATCCTAGGTTTGAGGGCGGGACCTACCCAACAAGAACTACAGAAAATGGTGCGCCGTGACCCCACCCTCACCTTCGCTAAAACTTGTGAGGAAGCCCCCGCGCTTGAGGAAGACCACGTTTCCACAGAACAAGCCTGGACATCAAGGGTAAATGCACCTCTCACACCAAAAAATAAATCCAATGACTTGCAGGACTGGAAGGAAAAATTTAAAGCAGAAATCCGCCAGGATATGCAGGAACAGCTTTCAATTTTAAGCAGAACTTTAGTAGATGAACTCAAACAGCAGTTTCATCTAAACCAAGCTTCTGCCCAGCAAAATGACAGATTCAGAAGAAGACCCCCCTCTGGTTCTAGCCGCCCAACAGACTTTCAGTGGGATGATCAGGGGAGACCCATATGCAAATTGTGTAAACAAGTAGGTCATATTTTAAGATATTGTCCCACCAAACACAACTCTCCGAATACGTTAAACTACAACCCCCAGTAACTGTTGGGCAGGTCGCTGGGGAAAACGTAACAGAAATGTTAAAGGAAAAAATGATTGGCTCATGCCCAGGGGTGGAGGTTATTGCTGCAGGTGTTAAAATTCCTTGTATTTTAGATACTGGTTCCCAAGTGACGTTGTTCTCAGAGACATTTTTCCACAAATGGTTTCACAATGTCCCCGTACAGAGTCCTGGAGGACTGCAATGGTTGACTCTTAAGGCTGCAAATGGACTACAAATCCCATATGTGGGGTATGTTGTACTGGATTTTGAAGTGGCCAGGGTTAAGGTGTGTGAAAAAGGGGCCATTATAGTAAAAGACTCTTGCCTTGGTGCAGACAAGGCCATCCTGGGAATGAATGTTATATTTAGTTGTTGGGAGTCTCTGT
Source organism: Paratrypauchen microcephalus (assembly GCA_036785185.1). Lineage (NCBI taxonomy): Eukaryota > Metazoa > Chordata > Actinopteri > Gobiiformes > Gobiidae > Paratrypauchen > Paratrypauchen microcephalus. The sequence goes on from JAVJIX010000096.1 coordinate 1,951,362, forward strand.
TTCAAGGAAACCACCCTGGAGCCACTGCTTTTAGAGTCACTGTGACTCCCTCAGCATATAATCATTGGGAGCGAGCGTTTGCAGTGTGCAATAGTGTGTCCCAGCACAGACAAACTGATGGGAAGATTGGAGTAGCTCGCTTGCCAAGAAACATCACAGTGGAGGTTCCAGCTCAAAGTGAAATGGTAGTGTGGACAAACGTCCAGGGAGCAGCAGCGACACTTCCCCATGGAGATATTCTGGTGGAAGGAGAAATGGGAGTGGCAGAGTGGCAGGTAGCGCGGACACTTTGCAGCTTTAAAGGGGGTAAGATACCGGTTAGAGTTCGAAACCTAAATCCCTACCCTGTCACCATTCCCCCAAGGCAGGCACTTGCCTCTGTTTTTCTGCTTTCAGCTGATCAGATCTCCACTGAACAAGACCTTGTGCTGACTGCTGCCGGTGTAGACACCGTGGAAGTGGACATTAGAACTACATGTGCCTCTCCACCTTCAGACCACCCAGTTTACACTCTACGTGGAGAAGACCTCAGCCCGGAACAACAGCGCAAGATGGATGAACTGCTGCGGCACTGGAGCTCTGTTTTTGCAGCATGTGAGGATGACTTTGGCTGTACCAGTGCAGTCCTGCATCAAATCCCCACAGGAACAGCACCACCAAGCAGAGAAAGGTACCGCCCTGTTCCTCCATCACTTTATCCTGAGCTACGTACTTTACTCCAAAGTATGCTGAAGCAAGGTGTTGTCAGGGAGAGCTCCAGTCCATGGGCTGCTCCTATTGTCCTGGTGAAGAAGAAAAAAATGGGTCATGGCGTTTCTGTGTGGATTACAGAAAATTGAATGCTTTAACCCATAAGGATGCATTCCCTTTGCCTAGGATCGAGGAATCCCTCACTTGTCTAAAACAAGCCTGCTGGTACTCCACACTTGATCTTGCCAGTGGCTATTGGCAGGTAGAGATGGACCCCAAAGACAGGGAGAAAACTGCCTTTACAACTCCATTAGGCTTGTACGAATTTGAAAGAATGCCATTTGGCCTCTGTAATGCACCAGCCACTTTTCAGCGGCTCATGCATAGATGTTTAGGCGGCTTGATAAATGAGTCACTTTTAATATACCTTGATGATGTCATTGTGTTCTCCCCTGACTTTGACTCTCATTTGTCTCATTTAGATCAGGTTTTTCAACGACTGTCCAAACACGGGCTAAAACTTCAACCACATAAATGCCACTTCTTTCAACGAAAAGTGAAATACCTGGGCCATGTCGTCAGCCAGGAGGGAGTATCAACTGACTCGGACAAAACCACAGTGGTCCAACAGTGGAAGCCCCCACAGACTGTTAAAGAGGTTAGATCCTTTTTGGGTTTTGTGGGCTACTATAGACGTTTCATCCCTGCCTTTGCCAAAATAGCTGCTCCACTGCACGCCCTGTTGAGGGGAACTGCCGCACTAAGAAAAAAAGATCATAATGTAACTTGGACTACAGAGTGCCAAGCGGCGTTCGAAAAACTAAAAGCTGCTTTGCTAAGTGCGCCCGTGCTTGCGTATGCTGATTTTTCTAAACCTTTTCATCTTTACACAGATGCCAGTCTGGAAGGGCTTGGTGCAGTTTTAGCTCAGGTCCAGGAGGGGCGTGAGAGGGTCATCGCTTATGCCAGCAGGAGTCTGCATCCCACCGAAAAAAATGACCAAAACTACAGTTAATTTAAACTAGAACTTCGGGCATTAAAGTGGGCAATAACAGATAAATTCAAAGACTACCTGATGGGAGCCACATTTACAGCATACACAGACAACAACCCCCTAGTCCACTTAGACACAGCCCAGTTGGGTGCAGTTGAGCAAAGGTGGGTGGCAAAACTGTCAAATTATCAATTCACAATCAAATATAGACCCGGTACAGCAAACAAAAACGCAGACATATTGTCCAGACTTCCGCAGAACTGTGGACCGAGCACTGTTGCCTCCCATAATGTGACTACTGACTTGGATGATATCACAGAATGGCGCGACAACCAGCAGAGGGACGACTCACTTAAACTTGTTGCCCTGTGGCTCCAGCAAGACACAAAACCTTTGAAAGAGGTGACACTTGCAGCGCCACAGTTGGCCCGAAGCCTTCTCAGACACTGGGATAGACTTCAGTTAAACCAGGGCCTTCTGCAGCGTGCCATCAAAGATCCTTTAACTGGTGACATTTTTCATCAGATTGTGGTCCCGCCTTCATGTCAGCGTGTACTGTGGGAACAATACCATTCTTCGTGTGGTCACATGGGAGCAAATAAAATTGAGGCATCATTACGGAGATCATTCTTTTGGCCACACATGGGGGAGGATGTACGAAAGTGGACAATGCAGTGTACTTCATGCTGTGAAAATAAAGCTGGGCCAGAGGTAAGGGCACCCCTTCAGCCTATACAGTCCTCTTACCCCCTAGAAACTGTGGCAATTGATTTTCTGTATTTAGGAAATCCCCAGAGTCCATATCCATATGCATTAGTAATGACTGATCTGTTTTCAAGATTTGGATGGGCTGTGCCGACAAAGGACCAAACCGCAGTAACTACAGCCCAAGCCCTTTGGCGAAATTTGATTCAAATATGGGGTTGCCCAGAAAGAATCCTGTCCGACCGAGGTTCTGCATTTGAATCTGCGGTACTTCAACAGCTCTGCAATCTTTATGGTTGTACAAAGGTACGGACCACCCCATACCACCCACAGGGCAATGGGGCCTGTGAACGTTTTAATCAGACCCTGCTAACTTTGTTGGGCTCCCTAAGTGATGAAGAGAAGGCCAAATGGACAGATAGTGTGCCTGCCTTGCTCTTCACCTACAATAACACCACTCACAGTAGTACTGGTCTCACTCCCCATTTTGTCTTGACAGGGCGCCATGCTCGACTCCCAGTGGAGATGGCCACAGGGGCTCCAACGTCGTCACAGGCATATTCCATGAATGACTGGGTTGCTAATCACCACAGGACTCTAGTTAAAGCTTACAAACATGTAATCACTAGAACTGAAGCCCAGCAACGGAAGGATAAAGACCGTTATGACAGGAGAGCTCGGCATGTACCATTACTTCCAGGGGAAAGGGTATTGTTAAGAAACTTTCGCCGCCATGATCAGAACAAGCTCGCCCCCCGCTGGCAGCGGTCCCCTTACATTGTTGTGGGTCAACTTCATCCTGACTCTCCCGTGTATGAGATTCGACCAGAAGGACGTGCAGGGCCAATAAAGACAATGCACCGAAATAACCTCAGACCTTGCCCTGTAGAGCCTGGTGATCAGTTGGTCACCGAGCCTGCCCAGATGGCACCCTCAGATCCTCCAAACTTGACACCGCTGTTCCTACCCGTTATGCTACCTGTTACAGAGCCTCGCCCAGCACCAGAGCAAGTGGTAGAAAATGAGCCAGCACTAGGGCCCCCTCCTGAACAGGCGCCCGTGAGGCGATCCCAGCGTAGCACCTTGGGTAACCCACCATTAAGGTACAGAACTTGAGTATTCGTGTAGTCGGGACGACTACTGAAAAACTGGGGGGAGATGTCGGGAGGGACTGATGGACATTGGAAAGGGGAATTGTTGGACTCATGTTTGTTTGCTTTTGCCGGGTTGTCTTTGCGTGTTTTTTGTGGTGAATATTGTAGCGGTATTTGTTTGTACGCCCCTGCGAAATGGACCAATCAGACACTCCCCAGGGCGTACCTTAATCAGGACAGACTTTGAAAAATTGGCTGCACCTGTGCTGGACGAGCTGATCACCGGTGAACGTGGGGACCGAAGAGCAGCAGCTCCCGAGACCAGAGACTCCGTGGCCGTGCAGAGTGGAGATGATACGCCCATACGACAGCTAAGTGAAGGGACGCATCCCGATTGTGTGCTGTGGCGCGTGGTGCTTTTGTTGGGTACGTGCGGCTACCGACGCCTCTGTGTTTCCTGCAGCTCCACTGACAGACGCGGCGCCGGCATTCCCGTGACGTCAGAGGGACCGAGGGACGACAGCTCCAGGGGAGAGGAGGCCGCGCATCGCGGAGATTTCTGATACGCCTTGGACTCAGCTCAGTGAAGGGACGAACCATCACTGTGTGTTGTGGCGTGTTTTTAAGAGTGTGTTTGTGTGCCGACCACCGACTGCTCTGATGTGCTCCCTGTAGCTCCGCTGGGCAGAGACGGCGTCGGGAACTCCGTGAAGTTGGCCCCCCCTCCATCCAACGTGCAGAGACTGGAATAGCAGAGGACCTGGAGATCGCGGAACAGTGTCTACTAAAGGCTACTGGATTCTACATCTGCTGCTGGTGACATTGCCCCTCTTGCCCTACCAAACAGTCTTCCCCCTGATTTTATTAGTCCTCCGTTTTAAGTTGACTTTTAAATAATTTGTCTATGGACCTTTTAAACCCTTTTAGTAGTAAATAAACCTTTTTAACTTTGGAACTGTGTTTGTGTTGTGTGGCCCGGGCTCTGAACAAATTTATATTTTAAACACTAGCTTGTAACTGTGACATAAACCTAATCCATTTTAATACTCATTTATTTCTTTGTCCATCAAAAGAAATGGCTATAACACAACTACAGGGGCGTAGTCACCACATAGCCCCATAGGGAGGAGTGCAATAATAACTGCACCTTTAGTCCATTTGGGTGAGTGTAAGAGGAATTGTACCTAAGGTCATGAAGGGATTGTGTAATATTTTGTGTGCAACGTAGGGATGTCAACAATTATCAACTTACAATTAAGTGTTGATCAAGACGCTGGCCGAACAAAATGCATTAATTGTAACTAATCGCTAGAGGGCGCTACTCTGGAATGTGAACACGAGATGCGAACCCACTCGTGAGAAAGACCACAGCAACAACTCACAGTAGAGCTGGACCTAGAACCATATATTTTTGAAATTATAAAAGCATGTAACTTACATGCTTTTATCATTTCTTGATTGTTCTGGTTTGAGGCCCTGTAATGTTTTATGCTGTGTCCAGGGGCCCTGTGAAATGTATATTTTGTACTGTAACCCTTCACAGATTAAGGGAGAGAAATATTGTTGATGCCTTAGTTTAAAATAAATGTTGAGAATGTCCTAAAAATAGCCTGGATTCACTGGTTTCATCATAATATGTAGACTAAATAACATTCTGTTATTTAATTTCTTCTGTTCCTTTTAATTTCAAGATTTCCATGCTGCAAGTGCAACAACTGAGCCAGTCCTCAATTTATTTTCAATAAAGAATGTATTTTGTTATTCAGCATCAATACATTTGTCTGCTTTTTACTGAGGAATAATTAATTGAGGAATATACAATATAATAATACTATGATATATTTTTGACTCAGTGTTATGTATACTATAGCTTATATTTTTAAAGGGACAGTGTGTAAGATTTTTACCCGTTAATTACTGAAATTGAAGATACCCATTCAAAAATACATTGTTTTCCAAGCCTTTTCACTTCCATCATGAAATCAAAGTATTCTGTTGGACTTAGATATAGTCACATAAAAGGGGGATCTTCCCCATGCAGAGGCAGCCATTTTGAATACGAGAGCCGCAGAAGGACATTTGGGCTCCGCCTTCGGCAAGGCTCGTGGTTTTGGGTAAACACAAGCATGCTGCCGGATCAGACGTCGTAATGGATCTAACACGTGTTTGGACTAAATTGTTTTACTGGATTTTATTCGCTGGATCCTTACGGACAAATTGAGAGCAAGTTTATGGTGAAATACAGAGTTTGACCTGTGCAAAGCATTCTAAGGTAAGCTAACCTCGTTTTGTGCTTTTCCGTATAAAAGCCCCATGTGCTCAGGGAGTGATTGTTGTGCAGGGAAATGAATTGCATAGTCAAAAAGAGGAGACTGTAAGGTTTCATTTGATGTGTAGAGTGTCATGGTACATGATCGGGAATGTGTGTTTTCATGAGAAAAAAAAAACAAAAAAACGGGACCGCGTTTTATTTAGAGTAGCGGCGCGCGGCCCGTGCGCGCGCCCGGGTGACCCTCGAGGTCTGCCATAGCTAAAACAGAAAGTGCAATAGCACCATCCACCTATGCGCCACGAATCCTACACACTGGGGCTTTAAAGACCCTATTGAAACACTAAAATTCAGATGAAAAACGCCGCTTATCAGTTAATCGTAAGTCGATCGATAAGGTCAATCAACTATAGATTAATTAATTAATCGATAATTTTTATCTCTAGTGTAATGTGAATGTGTGGATGTGTAACAGCTCTTTCTTTTCTGTGGACTGTGTAGCTCTCAGTCGGTGGAATGTATTGAGTATTGTACCTTGTATGAAATTTAATTGAATGTTGTCTTTTTCATTGTGCACCTAATGTCGAAGGCAAATTCGGAGACAATAAAGGCATATCTTATCATATTCATGGAGACCGTGCAAAAGGCAAGCTAAGGAGCTAGCTGTGGACCTTTGAGATGCTACAGGATTCTTACACTAAATGTGGCAGAAGACCTTCCAGAGGAAATACTTCGAAACCTTCCAGGAAGCACTTTGAAGGAATGGCCCATTTCATCAACTGCAAGTGAAACACCAGAGAAGCGCAGTGTAAATGTTGCTGCAGCAAAACTTGAATTATCTCTCTTTAGACAGAGACAGATAGACAGATTAAGTGGTAAAAGAAATAAAGGAAGACTGATAGAGAGAGGTGAGTGAGGGAGGATGAGACACGGACAGATAGACAGAGCAAGAGAGAGAGGCAGTGAGAGAAAGCGATAGATGGTAGAAGAAAGAGTGATAGAGAGGGGAGAAGGGATGAGAGGAGAAAGGAGGAGGGAGCGAAGGGTTAAGAAGATTGAAAGATTAGGCGAGGACGATTTAAAGGAAAAGTAACGTTTTTTACAATTTGAGCCTTATTTCGGTAATAAAACAAGTTGTTTTACTCACCCATATCACTTTGGTGTCATATGGAGCACTTCCGAGATTTATCCATAGTTTACATCTTTGCGTTCCATGTTTGGGTCCCGGGAGCTGAGAGCACACTCCGCACATGCGCACTGTCCTCCTCATCTACTCGAAACTATGGCTAAATCTCGGATTACAGGCCACTTTTGACCAAACAAAATCGTAGACTAAAGACATCGAGCTTCTATGATTTGAAAAGTGCTAAAGTTTGTGTTATTTGGAGCCCGCACGGGGCATATTACATGCTCGGGGAATGCCCCGAGCTATGGCTATAAGTCGCGTTAGGCTAACGGCGTTAGCCTAACGCTAATCTAAAACATCTCCGGAAATGCTCCATATGACACCAAAGTGCTATGGGTGAGTAAAACAACTTGTTTTATTACCGAAATAAGGCTCAGATTGTAAAAAACGTTACTTTTCCTTTAAGGAGAAAGGAGAGAAACTGGTAAGAGAGACACACAGATTGAGAGGAGGGAAAAGAGAGGAAGAGATAAAGATTGAAACAGTAGGCATGGAGTGAGGAGATAAACCCGTAAGAGTGGTGGAGAGGGGCGGAGTGAAAGGAGAAAAGAGAGGGAGGATGAGTGATACAATCAGATTGAAAGAGTAGAAGAGAGAGAGGGTGAAAGAGAGGAGAGATAAACTGATAGAAGAAAGAGTGATAGAGGGGGGGGTAAAAGAGATTCAAAGGGTAGGAGAGAGCAAGGGACAAGGAGATAGAGGGAGGAGGGAGAAAGAGAGAGACATTGAAAGATTAGGAGAGGAAGAGATGAGGAGAAAGAAGGTGAGTGATTGGTAAGAGAGAGAGGTAGGACGTAGGAGAGATAAACTGGTAGAAAAAAGTGATAGAGACTGGAGAAGGGGTGAGCAAAGAAGGGAGAAAGTGAGGAGGGAGAAAGTGAGGAGGGAGAGAGAGCAGGAGACAGACAGATTGATGGAGTAGGAGAGAGAGAGGGAGGAGGAGGCAGGGAGACTGAAAGAGCGGGAATGAGAGAAAGAGAAAAACTGGTAGAGGAAAGAATGATAGGGAGGGAGGAGGGAGAAAGAGGGGCTAAAATAGAGAGAGACCTACACATAGATTGAGCTAGTAGGGGAGAGAGAGTGACTGACTGATTGAACGATTAAGAGAGAGGAAGAAAGAAGAGGGAGGGAGAAGGGAGAGAGAGAGAGGCTAAAATAGAGAGAGACCTACACAAAGATTGAAAGAGTAGGAGAGAGAGAGAGAGGGAGGAGGCAGGGAGATTGAAAAAGCAGGGGAGAGAGAGGGGGAATGAGAGAAAAACTGGTAGAAGAGAAGAAATGAGATTGAAAGAATAGGAGAGAGAGAGAAAAAACTAGACTGAGAGCAAGAGAGGGGGAGGGAGGAAGCAGAGAGAGAGAAGGAACAGGATAGAGTGAGAGAAAGAGACAGACTGGTAGAAAAAAAGAGAGAAATTAGAGAATGGGGGAGAGAAGGAAAGAGAGATGGAGAGTCAAGACTGGATGAATAAAACACTACATGCGGCATCGATCAAGCTGTGAGTGCCACAACGGTGAGGATGAGGAGAGAAGAAGAGATTGCACTAAAGGAGGGGGGATAGGGGGACGCAAAGGGGAAGAAAGAGGGATTGTGCACCACGACTGATCAAAGTACAGAGGAGAAGCAAATCAATTAAGCTAAAAGTCCAGACGAAGGGACAGGAAAGGCAGTCATTTTTTTAGGCTTTGACAGGAAAAGATGAA